>JAYKAV010003080.1:213318-457015 GCA_035582835.1 Phoebastria nigripes | reverse complement strand
GCGGCCCCGCCGCTGCCGCCGCGGGGTCTCCTCAGCGCCGCGTAACTGGCTGGAACTTCATCTGCCCGGGGGTGACGGCAGGGCACCGGGCTCTGCCCCCGGGGTGAAATTTGCTGGGATATCTCAGGGGGCGGGGGGGAAGAGCCTGGTTTTGAAAGGCGAAGTGAAAGACCCGCAGCCCCCGGCAGCCCCCTTTTCTTGGGAAGGTGCTCACGGGCATTGCTTGGCCGGTACAGTCCTTGGGGAGGTGGAGCTGGAAGGTCGGAGCTGGACAGGGAATTGCCCGTATGGGAGAAAATGTATTTCAGTGTCACGATGAAAACTTGTGTTCATATTCAAGCTGCAAGGATGGGGAGACCCCAGCAAGTGGAAGTAGCACAGGTTTAACAGTGCTTTGGTTACAGCCACATGATACSGGTGAGCCAGGCTGTAGCTAAGAGCAAGAGCTCTGCAGCGGATCCGTTTGAGGGGCCAGGGCTCCTCCAGCTCTGCATCTCTGACAGATCTCTCGTTGGCAGCTCTAGTGCACATGGCTGCGTTGAGACAGTAGGATTTATGAATGTTASCTTACGAGAGCAGGTCATGAAGCTGGGATGCTGCTGGAGCCTGGTCCCTAACCTTGGCTTCACCTCAGCCTCAAATCTGAACTCTGTCCTAAAACTAATCTGGACATTGAACCCTGGCCTAAACTGATCAGAAACCTTGTACTTCTGTATGTCTCTGAGACCCTCAGCTTCAGCTGCAACAGACCTGGCCCGTCTCTGCCCGGCCAGGATGGGCCTCGAGTGGCAACACACGCTGGAGAGAGCACACAGCCCTGGAGAGAGCCTGCTTCTYGTTATTGTCACTGCAGCTACCAGCCCACCACAAAATCCAGCAAGGGATGGACCGCAGAGGAATAACCATATTAGTCTAGGAACAGTAAGGGAACTGATCCTGCAGAGCCCTGGCAGCAGAGCAGCGTTGTGGGTCTCACCATCCTCCTCGGGTGGGGATAAAAGAGGCTTGTGGTGCGGCTGCCTTCAAGAAAAGCATGGCCAGAACGAGTGTGCACATGTACCTTGGTAGCCTGAACTGCTGCACCAAGACCTCGGGCAGGCGTGGAGGGAATGCTTTCAGGTTTTCCTTTCTGTAGTTCGCGTTTTGGAGGAGGGTACGTGTGCATGGGAGTGAACGCTGGAGCACAGCATGCCCCTCCTAAATGGTGCGCCTGCACACCCCCCAAAGCAGTGCTCCTGAACTATACCTTTTACTGCATTAAAATTGAAACAAGGTCAATGCTAAGCAGCGTATCTCCTTAAGCTGGAAAACCAATGTAGTTTGTGCAGCTGAGACAAGTGATAAACTAGACTTCGCCATGCAAGGGACAGTGTTTAAAAACAGAGAGAGAAAAAATGGTCCCTGAGCAAGTGCTTTTGTAATATGCAGAAGTTTTGCCATGAAGACTGCTGCAAGATTTTGCTGGGTTTGACTTATGACTTTAAGAGTTGGTTATTTTAATGGGTAGCCTACTGTTTCCTGAAACAATGAAGGCATTTAAAGGATGCTTGGAGGGGGGGTATTCTGCAGGAGATACTGTTTTTTGAAGCATTCACGACTTTTGTGGAAAATTCAGATGACAGGTGCATAAATCTTTATTGACTTGGCCATTAAAATGTAAATAAGTGCAGTAACTGCAAAAAATTATATTGACACTAACAACAGTTGTAAATATTCACTGTACAAAAGTTACAGTAAGATTTTTGACAGAAAATAGCTAAGCAAGAGCAGGAGAAACTTACCTTCCTGCCCCTCACACATGGGCTGTAGAAAAGATAAACGCTGCTGTCACAGGCCAGGGAACAGTAACCATTTATTTCAGTAGCTATGGTTGTACCTCCCCTCCCCTTCAGGTGTTTTTAAGAAAGTGTGAAACAAAATATAATATCAACCTGAATTTAAGTATCCAGCCAGCAGAAACCATGTATGGCTATTTTGGTAGATGCTGATTTTGACAGACTCACATTTTTTCACATGATTTTAGGTCACTCCATCTTGTAGTGCCTAATTTGAGATATAGCCCCTGACTCTTCTCACAAGGGTGTGTTGGGGATTTAAAATCCGTAAGTGCCTACAGAGCCTCCCTTTACAATGTTGTTAAAACTCAGAGGGTTTTGCACCAGAACCTGCACGAGGGAACCAGAGAGAAAACAGAGGTGCAAGAAGAGAAGTCCACATCAGGAAATATGGTTCCTTCCTCCACGAATGTCAATCCCTAGAGGGGATGATGTCCTGAGAACTGAGAAACAGAGAGTCCGTGTTATCTCCGCCCAAACCTACAGTCTCCTGCCGAGACTGTATTTGGAGGAACACTGAGTTGCTTTTTGACATACAGTCAAGCAGCATATACTTTATTGGATGTAGATGCAAATTTTGGATTAAAAATGAGAATGTCTGAATGGAGCTGGACATAGATCTGCCTGGTTACAGCAAATACCATTAAAATACGACCAGAGCACCATGCCATCAAACATTTTAGGCTTAAATGGAATTACCAAACAATTGCTGGTCTTCATGTATGCATTAGAAACACGTTTACTTTTTAACATTATTTTATCATATTTTTGCAGATTTGGGAGTGCAGATTTTCAAGTATATTTCCTGAACAAAATCAAAGCAAGTCTTTCTAAAGCAAAATACATTTTCAGTTCTGTAATCCACGTTTGCAAAGTTGGGAACATAATTGCTCTTCAGATCTCCCCGCAGAGAGAACTTTCTTGTAGTTATTCAAAACAGGACATTTTTGCCTAGCTGTGTCATTTGAAAAATATTTCTTTAAAACATTAGCAGTTTGCAGGGGATTCTTCTGACAATTGGTGCCTGTGAGCTCCTTTTTCTTCATAATGCACAGGGAATATCCTCTTTCTTAATAAGTCTGTCTGCAGCGCATCGGTCTAGAAGGAGCTCCTTCATCTCACAACAGGAGAGCATCGCATTGTAGAAAGTGAAAACGAGGACTTCCATCCTTACCTGAAGCTGACACTGGTTATTGATGGGTAAATAGAAACTTTCTGGGGAAAGTGGTGGAAAGATATAAACAGCCATTGTACCAAGTGTGATAAGGCTTCACACCCTTCTACACTTATAGCAGGTGTAATGAAATGTGGTGCTTTCTTCTCTTCGTGCCCACTCTGGCCTTCCCCAGATTCCCCATGGTGCTGTTGAAGGTAAAGGCTGCAGCCTCTGCTGTCCTTTATTGGGCATTCAGGTTTATAATCCACACTCACTTCAGCCTCCCTGGAGATCAGAGGTTTGGGTTTTTTTTCTTTTTCACTCGTTCCTTCTCTCTCCATGTTGCCTGCCAGTGGCTGTCCTCGGCTAGCAGTACCTCCAGCCTGGGTCAGTCCATTGCAGAGTAAAGACAATCTTTTTGGTAAAAGGCAGAAAGCAGAGGGCAAAATAAAAGCCTGATAATTTCGCTGTGCTCGTGTGTCTTGAGTGAGTTCAGGCGGCTCTGTACAGGTCCCACCGACACCTCCGCATTGTAATTTGGCTCTAAGCAAGCAGAGCTCTTGCACGGCAGCCAGTTTGTTACATGGCTGGTAGCTGCCTGCTTTTGGCAGGTGCATCAATGGGACCAACTTATCAGGCCCAAGCCCCAAAATGTGTCTTCTAAGGAAGCCTCAGGTTTTATATGTCCCCAGGGAAGCCACGGGGGGTACACAGCCAATCTTGGAGAATGATTTGTCAGAAGAGACCCTGTAAACAGGCAAATGTAGTTTGACAATGTCAACCGAGGTATGCCCATTTACAACAACTGATGAAGAAGATCCAGTCTCCTGCAGCACAGACATAAGGGAGCAAATACAGACATCAGCTTTAGTAGTATAGCAACAAGTATGAGTTAGGATGAAACACGTAGTCAGCACCAGTTCAGGAAAAAGGGCTTGTGGGATGGCTCTGCAGTATGGAGAGCGTCGTGCCACCTCAAACTGATGAGCAAGCAGTACGTGTTTACAGAGGAAGAAGTAGTAATGCTAAGAAACTTTCTTAGACCTTTTAAGAAAGTCTTAGGATGCTTTATAGGAATGCACATCATGCTTTATGAATTATGCTCAGTAAATGAAGGCTTTTGGCTTATGTTAGGCCAAAAAGAGATGTCAAGGGAATAAGAATCAAAAGAAGTAGTTGTAGGAGAGAAAAGTGGGAAAAGTAGTGAACTTTATACCTCTAACAACTCAAACTAACCAGTTACAAGACCAAAACTGGTACAGAGATTAACAAAACTGAGGTAAAGATTATACTCTCGTCCTCCTGGAAGCCAGATGGCAACTAGATATATCCACTTGCCATGTTTGTTTTAGTGCTGTTTTATAATAATTATTAGATAGTAAAGAAAGGGCTCTGCCGTGCTGTGATCTTCCTTTGCCCCTGGATTGTTCCTTGCTACGGGGACAATGAAATTCTTGATTTTTTGCAGCTTTACTTCCAAAGCTTGAGCAGCTTTGTCCCAAAAGCCAACCAACTGTGTGGAGGCAGGAGGGAGTGTGTGGTGGAGGGATGCCCTTTATCCCCTTTCCCTTCAGAGCAGGCATGTAGTATCTGGCTTTTATCAGTAACGTCGATACGAGTATGCTTTTTGTAACTTTTACTATTTCTCAGCAAATACCTTGATTTAGAAGGGAAGTTTCTAGCTGTTTTGTAGGCAGACACTTCTGATGGCTTGTGATGACTTTCCTGATTACTCTAAAGCTGTGCAAAGTGTCCTCTCTGAAGGGAGTGGAACAGAAATACATTTGTGACTAAGTATAACTACCATAACAGGATAAATTAAGATCACCAGCATTTACAGAGAAAGGGTGGAGGACTTGGAAAAGATAAGAGGTCAGAAAGCAGAAAAATACACAAAGAGCATATCTATATTATTTCAGGAGAAGCATTATTACATCTCCAGATGATACAAGTTTTGACACACAGCAAGAAAAATGGAGCCATACAATTTTATAATCTTCATCTTTAGCAATAAAGTGACAATTAACCCTGAACATTTGCCAAGTCACTCAGATTGGTTTGTCACACTCTGTGGTTTCTCTTTTTAAAATTTTTTTCTTTCTTTATAGTTCTGAATACCAGCACCAGATTCTGTCCTGGTGTCCCTGGAATACCTGGATGTTTTCTTAAGGTCAGTAGGCAATTTACAATTACCTTGGGAGGAATTAGATCATTTCTTCTTCTGTAAAGATCAATGTGAGAGGTTAAGAAGCATCTGTGAGGCCCGCCCTTGTCCATGATTTTCTGTTATTTAGCTTCTGTCAAGAAGCGTGGTGGAGCTGCGCCTTAAAATTTGAACACTACAGCATTTGATACTGTTTCCATTTTCCTCCTTTTCCTTTCTTGAATGTGCCCTGATTTGTTTTCACTAGACTTCTCCTAAGTCTGCCCTGAAGCAAGTACAGGCAGAACTGGGGATCCGGGCTTATTCTCCAGCACTGGCAGAAGTTACCTCTTGTCATTGCAGGTTTGTAAGTGTCCACATAAGAAGTAGGGGCAAGCAAGCAAATTCCAGCTTTTCTGGAAGCTCTTATGCAGGTGCAGCTATCTGCTTATGTGACATGCAGACTCCTGACTGACATGTAACTGTCTGCTTATTGTGCAGTATTTTCAGGGACTCCTGAATGTCCTCAGCTTATGGATAGAGGGATTGGGAAACCTCAGGTGTAAGACAGCTGATAGACTATGGGCAACATGGATGCTGCCGAGGGAGGTCAGGATGTGGAACTTCCACTGCAATGGAAAGTGATACTACGTTAGTGTTACACGACAGCATAGGACGAGGTGAAGAACCGTAGGAAGAGGGTCACGTCAGGGACCTGCTAATTCTGTCATTAACTTCAGGGTCCAACTGTCAAGACCTGATTCCCAGTGGGAGGATGAAAGAAGATACCCTGGGAGACCCAGAGGAATCCCTACTTTATACAGTACAGAGGAGGACAAGGGACAGTGTGAAGAGAGTCACAGAGGCCACAGTCAGCCCAAGAGCTCTTCGATAAATAGTCATGCTCATGCAAAATGAGACCATGCACACAGTGAAAGGAACTTTGAGGTACACTGCATGAATTTTGAGCCAATGTGTTTTCTCTTGACGTGGTGCCTAGGTTTTCTTCTCCTCCTCTAAACAATGACTCCTCTTCATGCCTTCAGAAAACAAGAGGATTGATTTTTAAAGTAGCCATTTATTTTACAACAGCATACTAGTGATAAAAAGAGAAAAAATTACAACAATTTAATAGTCAGCATGTTTTGGTGAATAGAATTAAGCTGTATAAAGCAATAACATTTAAAAAACAATTCATTACAGGTAAAGTATAATGACAACAAATCTTAAAACAACCGAAGAAACGAGACTGATACTTAGAGCATATCTTGTACCCACCTGAGTGCCAGTCTAGGCAGATGTCTTGATTTTTAAGGACAACCTGTGGCATGTTGCACACAGGTATCTGTTACATGAGCATGCAAAAGATCTAGCTCCAGCTTAGAGGCCCAGCTGTTGTTTCTGGAGCAGGCTCCTTCCCTGTGATGCTGGGGAATGGAGTGGATCTGAACTGCTCACTCAGACACTGCTTGTTTCTTGGATGAGCTGAGAGAGGTGGGCAAGAGCAACTCTTCTTCCCTTGTGGAGGATTTTTTGCTTTGCGCCCACATCCCTTCCTTCTGGAAGAGCAATCTCAGCACTGTTTCCTGGAGACACCCTTTGCTTATCCTTCTCAGGTTCCTTCAGTGAGCAGCCTCGTTTCCTCCACAACCATACAACAATTTCCTAAGTCATTGGGTGAGGAGCTCTGTTCCTCTAAACAGTCGGGGCTCAATCCGTGTCAGTCTTRCCAGCCATAACAAGCACTGCCTGTCAGGCCCCTAGCACACCCTCCTTCCCTTCCTAGGGTCTTGACTGCTTGGGCTCAGGGCCAGGTTAGATAATGGGTGCAGGTGTCACCTCTTGAATCAAAGACCTGTTTGAGAAAACGCTGTGTGAAGCCTTGGTGGGAAAGGCTGCCCTTCTCTCAGGAGGTGCTTTTAAGCTGGGCACTCTACCCATGCTCTCTGCCTGAGCTACACTGCAGCTACGTTGCAGCCGTGCCCATGCCCATGCCTGTGCTCCCAGCTGGCCACCCACCCTAGATGGGCTCAGGTCGAGGAATGCAAGAAGCATACGCAGCTTGTTCACAAAGTCTCCCTGGCATTGGAAGCAAAGCACCATATGCTCAAGCAGCAGGAGCAAAAGGACAAGTTCAAAGCAAAGGGAGTTGAGAGCAGAAGGGCAAGGAGGTGCACAGGAAAGGCACCAGGACGTCTTGCTTCATGCCCCCCCATTCCTCCTTATGGGGCACTGGGGGATAACGCACAGCTACCTCCTCTCCCTGCAGCTCCGAGAGGGTGCCTCTTCCACTTCACTTTCTGATATCTTGCCCCCGAGGTGGCTACTGCTTATCAGCATCTTCCCCTCTCTCTTACCACTTTTGGCTACCATCACCCCTACCTGTCTTTGCCTTACAGTCTCTCCTAGGCCCTTGCTGTGTTAGCTGCTTGCTCAGCCCACTGTGCAGGTGAAACCAATAGCAGTATCAGCAACAAGCATCRGGGCAAGGAGATCAGGTCCTGTACGTGTGCCATTGTCCCCAGCACAGAGCATGGCAGGCAAGTCCCCGTGCCACTGTCACTGACGCATAAGGCACAAAGGTTGCCTGCATTGCTGGCCCTTCACACTGGGTCTGCTGGAACCAGACTTAGGCTGTAGATACGTGGATTTTTAATTAACGCAGAATCAACTAGGGCTTTCCTGTTTTAACATGTATAGCTGAGACTGATAGTGTTTTGTAAAGGTTGATTGCCTTTGAAATGTGTGGTTCTTTTACATGTTTTTCCTGAATTGTATATATTTGTTAATGTTTCTTTTTTTTGCTGGCAACCCACAGAAATATACCTATATTAGGAACTGAGGTAAAGGGTTTATTGACTCATTTGAAAGAATTTTTAATGATGTAAAAGTCACTTATAGTCAATACTCAATCTCACATAGCAAAAGGAAACATAAAAAAGGGGCTGCATAAATATCAGCACTACAGCACACTGTGGAAACAACCTCTGAAGATCTCCCTATGCTGTCCAGCTTCTCCTGGGGCTTCTCACCTGGAGCTCAAGAGTTGCAGATCAGCACCAGAACATCCCACGTCTTCCTGCCATCATGCTGGCTTCATGGAAGTGGGAAGCAAAGTGTGCTGTCAGTCCATGGGAGTCATAGAATCATAGAATCATAGAATAGTTTGGGTTGGAAGGGACCTTTAAAGGTCATCTACTCCAACCCCCCTGCCATGGGCAGGGACATCTTCAACTAGATCAAGTTGCTCAGAGCGTCGTCCAACTTGACCTTGAATGTTTCCAGGGATGGGGCATCTACCACCTCTCTGGGCAACCTGAGCCACATGGACTGCACAAGTCACACAAAGCCAAACCGAATGATATACTGGTTTTTTACTAGGTTCTGGTGACTTCTGAAGCACAGCAAGGGCCTCTATAATACTTACGAATTACTGACAGGATATTATTCCTGTGCAGGAGGAGGACAAAAAGACGCATGGTGGGTGCACCATGGAGGTGGTACCGTAGGGAAAGAACTTCACCATTTCCATGCAGGAATGAGAGAACCAGGTACACCTTTCAGGGACATTTTTTGATGCAGGATTTGGTTTTTAGCGCGTGGATAACACCACTGACATTCAGAGCATTGCTGTAGTCAGTAAAGTAGTATCAAATAAAATAGGGAGCTCTACATTTACTTTCTCCTGAAGATTTTTCTGTCAAATTGGGTCAACTTCGAAGTAAAGAAAGAGAGCATTTTAATCTGTCCGCACTGCAAACCTAGCCTGGGATTTGAAAATTACTTTTGTGCTTAGAAATGTTGTGGACTCTGAATTTGGCAAGCAGTATTGGTAGTGCATAAGATATAACAGTATATAATCCAAAATCTGATCATTTCTTCTTTGCTTAGCTTACCATTATTTTAGCAAATGTTTGCTTTGGTGGGTTTTTGGGGTAACATGAGCAGATAAAAGCTCCATAAAAATGTTTTTGCCAACATTGAAAATAAAAAACAACATCTCTCCCCCCCCAGTTTTTTAAGCAGTAGCATTTGTCACCTTTATAAAAATACTGTCTATTATAGACTGAATGCAGATCATAAAACTGCTCTGCCCAGATCTGCAGGGGAATCAAACAGATGGCAGAGCCCACTGCAGTTTGGATGAAGATTTCATAGCTAGATATGCAAGAGAATAGTAAAGTGGTTTCAAGGTCAGCGATGAGGTGAAAACTGCGGCCAGATTTTCTTCTGCTAGGAGCATGTGCAGCCTTTCTCACACATTTAAAGGAAATGCACCAAACCCAGAAATTCCTKCACTACCAGGAGCAAATGCCCTCAGTGCAAGATGATATTGCAACAAGGGGAGAATTTGCTTGCTTAACTTGCATTTTTTAAATGCATATTCTATGCTTTTTTTTTTTCAAATAGTTCATGACTATTTATGTGTGTGTATGTGAGTATGTATTTTGTTTAATTCAGTCTGATCTGGAGGTGGTCATTCAGCAGTTTGTAAATAATATTAGTTGTGAATTTTGGCAACAAAAATTATTCTTAAATAATGGTTATTGCTATTCAATTAGTTCTGGGCCCAACACGCATCTAGAACTGTTGGCAGCTGATTTTTTCCTCTGTGCTTGTGTCTTTTATGCCCCCACAAATCTCTGAATAGAGTAGTTATGGCTTTAAATGGAAAATTTCCCCCCTGATTTGTTGTGTTCTTTTAAAAATAAAAACCACTAGCAATCTAGCTTCTGATATCCGTCAGGCTCAGCTACACAGATCTGGAGGCTGTATTTCTCTCTTGTTTATGTCATTAGTCTGGTTTTAGTTAATTTTCACTTCCAGATGTCGCTTGTGCCTGTTTTTTTCTGGTTAACAGGATATAAATTACCTTGATAGGCCAGAGCTGTTTGCTCTGTTTTATGTGTTTAATTTTTGGATACATTTTGCAGATCCCTCATCATCACAAAATAGCTTTTACTGCCTTACAACACAGATTTCACTACAGTTATTTAGTGATATGAAATATGCACAACTGACTGAAGAATCAGGCTTGTACTCTGAGCGCTCATCTCTTTTTTCATTAAAGGGGCATGAAGACCTGCTCTGGCGAGGGTTGGATTCAGCTCCTGGACCATCAGAAATATGAAGACTCTGGTTTAGCGTGGCTGAAAGAATGGATGTGTGCGTTCCTGCTATGAAGGATGACTCCTACTTGCTAGATTAGGATGTTGTCTTCAGAAAACAATGCTAAGCTGTGTCACGTTTAGTATCTCCCATGAAAGGCAAGGGTTTTGGCTTTACTCATTGTCAGTGAAAGAGGTGTTGTACAATAGCATTAGCAGACCTGCAGCGGGGTGGCTGCCAAGCAAATGAATTCTGTGCTGCATCGTCTTCTGCTGAATCACTTCTGGTTCTGAGGTTTCCCTCTAGGGAGTGGAGGATGGTGCCAGGGTCCAGGTAGCTCTCCCAAGTTTTTTCTTGCAGGGGTTTCTGTAGAAGGGTGGTTGGGGTGTAGTGCTGTCAGTTATGCCTTAGTGGACTTGAGCAGGTCCCCACACCACTTCTTCAGKTATGGGTGGACTAGATGCCTTTGCATATGGATATTTAGTTGCTGGATTATATAAAGCACTGCAGCTATTGAGTATTTCCTGCTGCTTTTCCAAAGAACTGCTGCAGGGACACTCACGCATTGCATACAAGGATCCCAGGGCACATTGTACTTTTCTCTGGAGACTTTGAGAACTTAAAGAGATGAGATCCAGTGATCTTAGAAAAAAMCAGAAACTGGTCCTCAAGTACTAAATTTGAATGGCAGGGACGGCCCCTGCCATGTTCTGTGCTGCCGTTTCCCTGGTGGTAGCCCAGGGCTAACTAACATTCAACTATAGGCAGTCAAAAAGAATAGAAATGCTTCTAAAATTTTCCAAAGCTTACAAAAACATGCAAAGTCATTACTGCTTCTTCTCCAACCAAAAAGGCCCTGATTCAGGGGCCTGGTCTTTGCAGTTACCATCTCCAGACAGTTCTTGGTGGGACAAGTCTCCTTCCAGCAACATTTGCTTCATTTAGGGACCAGCTGCAGGTCCCTCTTGAGCACCTTCTTCGTCCCGACCAGCTCAGCTGAACAGAGGTTGAGAAAAGCAGTCACAGAGCAGGTGATGCACATACCAACTGTTATCACTGAGGTTGCATATTAATTGTTATTCAGACTTGCATTGTCAAATGCACTATTTTTGGTTTTATGCTAGTCAGCTGAGGTCTTGAGCTCATGCTGATCAAGGATCATGGAGGAGACTATGCAGCAAGTCAGTGAGATTTGTATGCTGAAAGTCACTCGTGCTTTGAGAGCCTGCCAAAAATAATGTTTCAGAGGGCACGTATAACTGCCAAAATCAAGCTGATGAATGGCTGTATCATTGAATTTGGATGCAGAATGAGGGTCAAGTTCAGAACARTCTAGCAATAGGCTGTTCACACAATCTAAGCAGGGTGGGACCAGGGCATTTTGTAATCAACACTTATTAAAAAGAAGTTATTTAGCTCTGTTTTATTCTGAAGTGCAGTAGAGGGGGRGAAGAGAGGAATTAAGTCTGGAAGGTAGATGACAAGGCAAGTTTAGGGCCATGCAGTGCCAAGCTTATTTGAGCGTTTGGGAGTTTCCTCTAGTTAGGCACAGTAAAACAAGGAAGGGAAATGTTGATGGTCTCTTCTGGAACCTGTACACATCCAGGAGTTGGTTCTGCAACACTGGTGTTCACTCTTTTCTTCCAGGAATATAGTTTTTCATGGTTAATATTAATTCAAAACACGGGAATAAGAAGTCTGTAGATGAAATACTGCATGCTATTTTTACTGAAGATGAGAGGAGTTTGAATTTAAATAATGAGGCTTAGTTCTGAAAGCATACAGCCTTGCATTTCATTTTTTTATTGAAGAATTTTATCTCCCTGGGTAACAGGAAGGTGATACAGCAAGAAGCATATCACTTTTTCCTGTCTGGAGAAAGATGGCAAAGAAAAACACAGATCAGGTACAGAAGGTGTCAGGTCTTGGCTGAATACCCTCCCTTCTTAGCTTTTGCTTTTCAATTCCGTTTACATTCTCCGCTTTAACCAGTGGGTGCTTTCCCATTGCTTTTGACAGAAAGAACTTTTTTATGGCAAGTTGCTTTGGGCTCAAGCCAGTTTTAACCAGTTTTATAGTCAACRACCATGTGACCAAGAGAGATATCACAGTAATTCAGGTCCACCATGGCAACTGCTGAGAAGAAAACTAAGAGATTACCTAAGACATAATACTGCCTTAAGTAACTGCCAACCATGATACTGCTAATTGCTATTAAGTTATGAAAAGTGCAATATCATTTCTAACACACACAAAGGACAGTGCGTGGAGGTATGTTGGGAATGGCATGGACAATTTAATTAAAATGACTGAATATATGGTAGTTGTGGCTACATCCTACTATGATTTTTGTGACGTCATTGGTATCCTTTCTTATACATCAGTCATAAGCTCTTGGAGTGATGACTAGCCAGTCCAAATCCATGGAAAAAGGGCCAGTCCTTGGTGTGGCACTATGTCTAGATAACGACATAACAGACAAATGACTAAGAAAACCACTTAATGTAAATTAGTTGTTTGTAACCAGAAAGCTCATGTGAGAGCTGGTGATGCACATGGCTCAATGGAAAACAAATACAATAAGAGAATAGCACACATGTAATTAAATGGAGTTTAGAGCTGAGGCTATCTATCCAAAATCATTTGTGTAGCATTGCCATAATATCTAGCTATGGACAAATCCACCCCATTGGATCTGGACATACTGGTTTAATAGATATTTGTTGTTTCTACATCTGTGCTTAGATTACTAAATGGCTTGTACAAGGTAAATTAAATCTCATGGCAGAACATTACATTAGAAACATTAGCTAAGCTTTACAGACCCAAATGATTGCAGAGCTATTCCAAATCACGAGTGATGATTTATACCAATCTTTTTATTAATTTATTGCCTGCCCCTAAATTGGAGACTTGTTCTTCAAATAAAACATCTCAGTTAAAAGAAGAACTGAACTCCAGGAAGACAGAGGACCTTGATTTAGCATAGCAAAGAGGGTAATAAGGATTGCAGGGTTTGTGAATGATGTATTCGTTTGCAGTTTGAATTCAGCTCCAGCAGAAGTCTTGCCAAGATGCCCAATTCTCTTTCCACGCTTACCTCTGGGCAGCAGAGCTGGTAGCTGTCCATTTCATTCAGTGAAAAGTCAGATTTTGAACCATGCACTAAATAGTTATCAGTTTCTCACTATTCCACCCAAACAAGCCCATTTCAGTTATCTTTAAGGTCAGAGCTAGAGCGGGGCTGTGCACATAAGGAGTTTGTCTTTAGCTGCACCCTTCTGCTCAGCTCCTGCTCAGATGCCTCATTCCGTGCTCCTGGGCTGGACCACAAACACCTCATCTCTGGTCAAGGACTTCACCACGTCTCAAGGATTCCTCCTCTTTCTCACCGCCGTCAGCCATCAGTCATGTGGGTCTGGGCTAAAAGTGTTGGCTTCTTTGTTCCTGGTCTCCCCGTGCTTCCTCACATTCTCCCAAACACCCCCTGCCCGCAAGGTGAGGGTTAAACCTGGCTGGTACCAATTCCTGCAGCGTGCGTTTGTCTGCGTACAAGCACTGATGAACTACAGTCCCTCTCCAAATACCCTGCAAGCAAACAGTGGCAATTCAAATGTTTGCTAAAAAACAAAGGAAAGGGATGCAAGCCTGGCTGAGCAGGATCATCTGTCTGCTTAGGCGCAAATACTTGAGGGGACCTTTCTCCATCATTTTCTCAGCTAATTTCCAGCTATATACTTAACTGCTCACCTGATGGATCTCCCGCTGTCAGTGTCTATGATCAAAAAATACTGATAATCTCCAGAGAGAAGTATGTTTCATTCTCCTGGGTGAAGCTGAAGGTGACAGTTGCAAAGCCTGGAGGGTGACAGTTGCCAAGCCTGGAGGGTGAAGGTCGACCTTCATAGGAGGGAGGAAGAAGAGGTGGCTATACTTTCATTAGACAAAGAGGTCTTTTTAAAGGTCAGATCTTTCATCTTTCATTTCCTAGGTACAGTCCGACCAGTGCTTTCAAATGCATTGCTGCTTTCGCTGTAAATAAAGAAACTTAAATTTAGGCCAGTTTATGAAGCAGCACTCAACACTATAGCTTACATGGCATCTCCTCTTCTGAGACTCATAAAAAGCAAATTTATACGAAGAGGTGTTGCCTTACAACTGGTGTCAGGTTCTTTTAGAATCAGAGATTGGAAATGAACATCTCGGCAATGGTGAAAACTGCTTTGTGTTTGGAGAGCAGGAAGTTAAATGGCTAGCCTGCGTCAATTTTTCCTGCTTCAGCTGTGCAGTAGTGCTAAAAACAGACAAAAACACCAACAGCTTGCCTGCTTTTATGAATCCAGGTTGCCCTAGTTTATATGGCTGTACGTGCGTGYGTGTATGTATGCACAGTTACTCTGGGTAAATGGAAAGAAGAGCTCTGCCTAGAAAAACTGTAGCGTATTTTGGGGCTGTTACAGGCTTAGAGGGACACTGACAAAGGTTGGTTAATGCAGCTGCAAAAAATGTGGCTCATAAATCAGAAGAAAGGACTGCGATGCATTGGGAGTCACCACTTGTGCTTTATGAATAAGGTACACTGGGGGAGCGAGTAGTGCTGCTGGACATGGAGTACAGCTGTATATGCTGTATATGGATGGTATATAGACCCACATGGCTAGGCTTGCCTTTGCCATATTAGGCAGGTGGCCCTTGGTGTGGTCTAACCTAACCAGCTCAGTGGCCTTTTTTATAGAATTTATCAAAATGAATAACAGAGCAAACATAAATTGAAGCAAGCATGCTACTTAGTTTATTTACAAAACTAATAAAAATGCAAAAAATACGGTAATCAAATTATGTTCTCAAGTAAGAATGAATCAATAGATTAATAGCTTCCAAGTGCTTCCGTACCAAATTAACACAATAAGCAATCAAATCAAATGATGAGGCTGTCACTTTCACTCTCAGTCCTTGTCACTAATGAAGTTGTGCTGAGAGAATCAGGAAGAGTTGTTTACTTTCAGACCAAAAGCATCCAGCATCCTACCCAAAACACTCCTTTCATTTGGCTGGGAGGAGCACAGGTCACACCACATGTTTTATTTGGACTTAGACCCTTACCAAGCAAGAATGACAGAGGTGAGTGATATTCCTCTTTCAATGTAAGTTAATTCCAGCTATCCAGGTAAAAGCAGTAGCTCTTCACATTACATTTCTTACAGTCTTGTGGCTGTTTCAGGCTGATGGGTGTCATTACCAATTCCCCTGCCCATGCACGCAGTTTGTAGGATAGCAGATCTACCCGCTTAACACAGGCGGGATCGCTAAATACTGCATGATGGCAGCTTTTGAACAGCTTTTGACCTCATCAGAACTTCCTGACTAACTCAGTGGCAGGCTGACATTTATTTTTATGAAACTGTGAAAGGTGTTTCTCCCTGAGCTGTACACAAACACTCATTTGTAACCGGCAGAGGAGGGTGGTGGGAGGGAGAGAGAAAATAATTGGACTGAAGTCACCCTGACAGAAGAGCGATTCAGTGAGGAGCCAGCGGCTGTGCCTGCGAGCCAGGTGAGTGCCTGCTGGCCAGGGCTGGACCATGCCCAGGAGCCAGGCAAGTGCCCGCTGGCCAGGGCTGGACCATGCTGACTCCCTGGAGCAGAGCTGCTCAGGCACCGCTTGATTCACTGCTGGTGACACACAAATTAATGGGAGGCAATGTGGGGAAAAATAGGGAGGGATGGAGAATGTAGTGCTCAACAATCCCCAGGAAAATACATTCTAGGAGAGGCTGTGCTTTCTGATGACTGTACTATTCCCTTCCTGAAACAAAGCTGAACTCCAATGAGTGCTGGGGATAAGAAAGGCTGGATTTATCCTGCATAGAGATATGCTGAGAAAAAAGTCTCTGGATATTTCTCTCACTAAAATATCTCACTAGGAGAGTTGAAAGGCAGACACTAGTGGGCTTTATCAAAAGAAAGAGCTTTCAATCCATCAGAGAGCAACAATGTGCTGCCCAAGGAATATGAAGATATGCTACTATAATTTCACGCTGTGTTATTTTATTCCATAAGACAAACTATTACTTGCTTTCACAAATTTATAACGGTGACCATACAAATTATGGTTTGATGTCACGTGCAGTATCACGGTTTAGCTAGTAGGGGAGAGAAAAAGGTAATTGCAAAATGTACAATGACAATAAAACAGCAAAGCTAGGTGGTTATGTTAGCAATTATTCCTGATGTGTGAATGTTTCCACTATATCTAATTTTCAAAAGGAAAATTTCTTTTAAAGAAAAATCCTTCCCAGAATTCTAATAAGGGCCAGAGGAAATGGATGGTGAACCTCGTGGTGAGTTGAGTGAGCAGCATGAACAAGAGGTAGCAGGGAAGTTAGCTGAGATGTCACTTGTTCTTTCTGAGAGCTTCAGGGAGAGGAGGCCAGTCAAGGATAGACTCTGAAGAGAGCAGGCATCAGCCTGGCTGTCATTGCTCGGGAAATAGATGGAGTGTTGCAGTCTTTGGATATGCAGTAAACAGAAAACGCAAGAAAGCAGTTCAACATCACTCCTCTGAGCAGGTCACCATAAGCAACAACCAGAAATATCTAGCAGGTGGTGAGAGGAAAGCCCCCACAGCAAGTCTGTGTGGGTGGCTAGCAGGGGCGCAGTGGTCTGCTTCTTTTCTGATATTGTTCTAAAAAGTTGGGAGGACACTGAAGGCAACCTCTCTGGGACAATGGCATTGACTTYAGTGACTCTTTTAAGTGAGGATGAGTCAACAGAAAATGGGTTGTGGGACAGGATAAAATGCTCTAGGGCATTCTGACTATTGCAGTAGGTGCTTGTTTAACATGGCTAGGAATACTGTTATTAAAATAAATATTTGTTGCTAAGATACCCTGTTAGTTCAATAGCCTTGAAATCTAGTTTGTGTCATTAGACTGGAGGTGCAGATATTTTATAGATATGTCATTACAGCCATTGCAGACAGACCTAGGAGGCAGGGAGGGAACTCCTGAAACACTAATAAGAAATGAACCAGTTACTAGCAGCAGCTCTGACCTGGAGGGCAAAGCTATCCTTGGAAGACAAGCAGCTTGCTGAGTGGGAGCAAGAGAGAAGAGCGAGCAGGAAAACAGTGGTAGAAGAGGAGGGAGAAAAGCAGCAGGATGAGCCACAAGGGAAGGGAGCGTGCTGCCTGATAAGTGCCACCGCAGCTGCAGCGCTGCTGGCTTTGTGTTCACATTAACCAGTAAGGAGGAGCAGCAGAGGCAGACCTTGGAGACTGAGGGGTGGTCTTCTGACACCAAGGATCCGTCATCCTTACTACACAAATTTCAGGGGTTTTACCTGAGTCTGGCTCTGGACTTGTCCCATGAGCTGAGGTCCAGTCAGTGGCAGGAGCACCATAGATGTACTCCTGTGGTGTGTCTCCTGAGTTAGTGTTGTCTAAGCACAAACAAGCACACAAAGATATCTAATTTAGGTCAGCATGAGCCTACTTTTTAGGCCTCTAGCCCATGGTGTAGAAACATTTATTCCAGCCTTCCTAAAGCAAATTCTGTGTACCATTAAGAGAGGAAAAGAGGTGTCCCTAGAAACTTCCATGTACGAATTCAGCATCTTTGATTGAGCATCTCTCTCTCTCTCTCTCCATTGATAATTTAAGAAATGAGTAGGAAATGCTGGATGACTCATTCCACCAGAGGTACTGCTTTTCTGAGGACGATCAGCAGCTTTTTAAAGAAAAGGCAGTGGCAGTAGCATGTCTTTTTCTTCATCTGCCTCTCCCTGCCATCTCACCATGTAATAAGACTAGGGGGTGGAAAACGTGCCTTGAGCGTGAGCAGCCTTGGCTCCGTGCTTTCCTCAGCCTAAGAAGATCTGATGTTGTCTGATATGACAGTACGCCAACCTCAGCATGGAGGGAAGCCAGGGAGGGAGCGTGAGGAACCCTCTGTCTCTCCTGTTGACAGGGGACCCCTGTGCAATCATTAATGGGCTTAGCTCCCAAGCCTCAAGGGGCTTACCAGGAAGGCTAGCAAGAGGGAGTCTGAGTCTCATCTAGGAAGTGGCAGGAGGTTCTGCTCCTTGCAATATGTCAGTAATAACACAAGTGGTCACCGAGCAGGATCCAGGTTGTTTTGGGAGAAGACACCGACTGCCTCTTCTTGAAGGCTAACTGGAGCCATTTTCCTCTTGCCTTTTCTGCTTCTGGCTCCATCACCCTCACCTTCCAGCCAGAGGGGGAGTCAGGGTAAGCAGGGAGGTTCTTCACGTGTTTAGGTGTGTACCAGAACAGGTCCCAGGGGTGTACTGTACCCTGTACACACATGTGGGCACCAGAAAGGTCCTAGTCTGCAGACTTCCTTAGCAGTAAGCATGTGAAAGCTTGAAAAACGTCACCCCTCTCTTGCTAGAGACTGAGTAAAAAGGGAAAGCACCAGGGTTGGATCCTGGTTTCAGACACAGAAATCCCGGGGCAATGCTGGCACACAAGGGAAATTTCCCACATATTCCCCCTTTTTCTTGGGGCTTTAACAGCTGATATGTTATTAACATTTATATTTCTCAATTCAGTTTATACCATTTCATTACAAAGGGCTTTGCCAGATGGTAACCCTTGCTGTAGTAGTTTAAGATGTTATTGCCTCCAGCTGCCCGCTCTGTCCCTCCGTTCAAAGTTATGACCTTGTAAGAGTCARCAGAAGGGGACGTACACCCAACTGCATCTGCTCCCATTCACAATCCCGCACATTAAGGCCTTCAACTGATGCTGTGGACCATAATTTGGAGCAACCAAGGAACAGGTGACATTTCCTACTCCTCACATTGCTATGAGGGCGATAACCTTTGCAACTGGGAGTGAGTGACAGCTGGAGCTGGTCACATATTAAAGCAGTAGCTCAAGTTTCTCAAAGTTCATGCGTGGCAGTCGTAAGCTGTGCTGGTCCTAGAAGGACTTTACTTATATAGTAATATAGGTACACCGATTTGAACAAAACGATTTGCGCTTGGGCGCATAGCTGTATCACCATTTCTGCTCTTTGCGTTCCTAAAGAAAGCAAAGCTGTATTTTATGAGCAAACCAAACTATCCCAGCAAACATGAACTCTTTCCAGTATAGCTGGATCTGCACCAGAGGCTTCTGCTGACACAGCTGAGACAGTCAAGGATTATTCTTCTTCTCCCTCCTATCAACACACCAGGCTGGAAAATATCTGTTGTAGAGACTGGAATAAAAGCAATCACAATAGTTTGTCTTTTCTGCAGTGCTCCAATTTAAACAGGGTCATACAGGCAGCATCCGTGGGTGCAGTTTTACTGCTGAGATCAATTTCAGTGCCCTGCAGAATTCGACTAGCGGTAACGTAGTGCGGCTGTAAGATTAGAAAGCCCAATTATGGCCGGGCTCTGTCTGCACAGCTCTCGGCTTTGGTGGTTGGAGCCACCAGCATGTTCACATGAGAGCAGAAATCTGCCAGAGATGCCCCGCAGCCAGCCTCTGAAAACAAAATATTGGGAGCACACATGAAGAAGAGGAGCTCACAGTTACATCTAGCTGCTGTGCTGTCTGCTTGTATAACCATTTTTTACTTACCGAGAAGCAATTCTGGCAGAGTATAAATATTGCCATAACAGTCCTGAGAACAGTGTTGAAGGAGAAGCGTGTGGATTAGCAGGGATGGCTAGTGAAGCATTCATGTCACCTCTTTGCAGGGTGATGGAAATATTTTATTATATTTTATTATTACTAACTTATSCTAGGAAATGGAAGTCCTTCATCCTTTTGCTTGTCCCTGTTTAATAATGAGAGTGGTGAACCATATGGTGTCCTCTCAAAGTCTTCAGACCAGGAACCTGTGGCCAAATTAGTAAATTCATTAAAGCCAAGCAGGTAAAATCTTGATCCTACTGACTTCAGTGGGGCATGGATTTTACTTCATGTGCACAAACTTGCCCATGTGTGTAAAGTCCTTTCGTACTGTGTTCTGCTGTTGTGTAATAGTTAAATTATTTCCCAGTATTAATGTTTAACATAGATTTTTTTCCAGTTTTAGTGTAGAGTTAATTGATTCCAGTTCTGCCCTGAGTTTCTGGTAACTGAACCATACTTCCTTTGCAGAAGGGTGATGTATGGGGACGTTATTATCTGAACGTGGGACCGGGAGATGAAGAACCCGATGTGTCGTTGCCTACCACTCCTGCGGCCGTTTAAAGCAGCCAGCAGTATGTGTAATGCTCCCCCATTCGCCACCAGTGATAGTCTGTGCTCACCTTTCAGTGGTGTGAAGAACCACCCATTTTGCTGACCAGCGGAGGATGAGGTCCACAGATACCCACTTTCTCATCTTGCCTCTCCTAATAACTCCTCAGTAGCCTTGGGCATTTTACTTATTGTCCCTCCCCTTTTTCTCATATTTAGAAACCAGGGATAATATTTATACACTCTTTCGGCTGTTATGATGACTATTAATTACTGTTCATGCACTGCTCTGGAAATTAATGTATTGTGCAAGTACTAAGTGTAATTTAATTATTGAATATTCAGAATTATTTGACTCTATGGGCTATTTTTAGCTCTTGTTTCTTAGTCTGTACAGAAAATATACCTATTTCTTTCAGTCTGCAGAAGACTGGGTTAATGGCAAAAGGTATATATGCCTTGAAGCTGGCTGCTACAGAAATATGAGACTCTCTAGACACCTAGAAACCAAAGAAATATTTGCACCATCTTCTATACCCACTAGTGCACCTTCTTTCTTCCCTGTCACCTCCCTGCCTTTCTTAGCATTGCATGGTGTGCTTTTCCCACCAGTTGCTACATTAAACCTACCTGGAGGTTGTGCTCATCTGGAAACAGTTTGGTCTTAAGATTAACCTGTCCCAAATCTTATTTTCAAAACTCATTTCATTTCTGTCTTCTGATCTCATGCTAATTTGTTCATATCTTTTCAAGTTTCAGACTAAGGAAAATAAATTCTGKTTTTTTAATGATTTATGACTGAAAATCATTGAGGGTTTGGCTGAACTCTATGTGCATGGCTCAGATAAAGAGTTTCTGTGTCATCAGATACGAGTCAGTCATGGTTTGGCTGAATGGATGTTGCTTGGTCTCTGGCCGTCTTCACCGACTCATGACATGGATCGTGTGTGTGTGTGCATGTGCGTGTGCGCTGGTGGAAACAGGCAGAGAGCTGCATTTCACCCATTTTGTGCTGACCTGCSCCCTCAGGAACATTGAGAAAAAGCAATGCCTGTGCTGTGGGGACTGTGGAGACCGTGGGGACCACCACTAAGGAAACCGTATTTGCTCATTGAGTAGATTATTGTCATTATTATGCCTCTTCTGTCTGATGTATGCTGGGTTGTTTTCACGCTCCGGAGAATTCAGAAGGACCTCCTTCCCCGTGTCTACAGCAGTCAGGGAGAACAGGGTCCTAATATTTGTAGCCAGCTAAAAGAACAAAATCATACTCCAAAAGCCATAGTGAGGATTTAAGGAAATGGATGGGAGTTGCATGCTCAGCCGCTCATCTTTATGACCAGATAGGATCAATGTTCAGACAACAAAAGGTTATAATAAGTTTCTCTACTGGATATTTCTCTTCTACAGACAGTTTTGGTGAGTCTACAGAGACTAACTCAAGAAATGCCCATAATTTCTCAAATTCTCAAATCTGTGTACTGCCAGTAACTCTGTTAAGGGAGTACCGGATAAAATCTAAAAGGCTCAGTGACCATCCTCTGCTACACAAATAGCACAGCTGCTGCAAATGAACCTAGGGAAAAGGAGACCAATAAGTTTATACTGGAGTGGAGAGAGGACCAGGAGACTTTTCAGACTGTCTCCTAACCTAACTGTTACCCTTGAGATCACCCTGCCTCATGAGAGGCATGGTTCAGGATGCTATAAAGCCTTCATTGCCTCAGGCAGCATCTTTTTCCAGAGGAGCAGTAGGAAGAAAACACAAATGTAGTAAGTTATGAAGCAATACAGAGCCATCAACAGGTTCTTCTGGCCTAGTCCCTGAAGAGAAGGCCAGAGAGGCAGACCAAGATAAATGGCCRTCGCTCCAACCTTGTCTTGATTCATGCACAAAGCCAGAAGTCAGTTATTTTTCTGGAAACAAAATGGGAGCTGTACAATATTTTTTGTCCTGGAAAAGGCAAAATAGCTGGAAAGGGGTTTCTTCTCTCCACTGAAGGGTGGCTCTGAGCAGGCTGAGAATGGCAAGGCTGGGGAGAGGAAAAGCCTGTAACAGGGGTGATACTGGTTTGAAATACTCCATATGCGGCTTTTTCTGGGCAAGGTTAGTGGACTCACTGGGGCCCTCCTGGATAAAAAGGGACATTGAAATGGAGCCTCTGGGGAGAGACGTGAGCTCTCTCCTGTGCTAAAGGAGATTAAGACTCAAGAGGGACTTGACCAAGTGGTAATAACAACAGGGTATGGGTGTGCATGTGCAAACTCGTGCTGGAGCAGATTGGACTCAGCAGCGAGGACAGCACTGACTGTACTGATGGTGGAGTCCAACGTGGGTTTGTGTGTGCGTGTATAGGCATAGTCAYGTGTTTCGTAAAACTTAAGTGGTTGTGCTGAGGATGAATGTGTCTGAAGAAGGATCATCACATACTACAGGTGAGGAACAGAGGTCAGCAAGCAAGGCTCCTGCTAAGGGAGCAGCAAGCAAAAGAGGAGTCAGCTGCAGGAAGGGGCAACCCTACACACAGGGAAAGATGGTGTTTAGAAACTCATTGAGGCAGCTGTGAATRGGAGCCCAAAACCAGGAAACCCTGTTGTATAATACTGCATATCCACATATATTACCATCGGACGGGAAGTGTGAGACCCTCATATTGGATGAATAGTGACAGTTTAGGAGTAAAAATGTGGAGAACGGATGGCAGACAGCGTGGCTCTGTGCTTGTAAGGAGAAATGCATGTAAAGCACAGGAACCAAATAGGATACAGAAATAGCTGTATACTGCATCCAGTAGCTACAGAAAAGAAACAATACTTTTTGAAAAAGCAAAGCTTATGTCTTGCTGGGAGGATAAAATGGAGCAAAAGGGTTTTCCACTGGAAAAGGAAGAGATAACCTGTTCAGAAGAGGGTGTCTTCAGTGACATCTTGTTTTTTTCTTGGTGTGACAGTTACTGTGTTGAGTCTTGGGGTATGAATTGTGCTACAGTAACACAAATAATTAAATGTGTCTGAATAATTAAGCACATCTGAACAGAGAGGAAGGAGTACCGRAGACTGAAAAATGGGAAATTGTCATTCCACAGAGGAAAGGGGTTGAGTAACAGTCAGAACAACTCTTTGTATATTCCCAACATGTCCATGCAGCGGCTACAGCAGTAATTTAGTAATCAGTTGGAGTCAGGGTGCATGTGAGCTGTTACAAAATACATGGTTTGATTTGGTTCCATACCACAGCTCTTCTGCTGTTGCTGTTATGGTTTTCCATTAGTATATAATATTCTGCCTAACTGTATTTTAATAGCACCCTACGGGCAGCTCTGTGCTCTGCCCAAACCACAATATTTAAACAAAGAACTGTGGATTTTTATACTCATATTTTATGACTGAGATTATTGAATTTCTTAGAGCACTCCAATAATTTTCTTCAGGGGTCACAGTGGCCTTTTGCTAATAGGCAGTATAACAAGTTGCTGCATTATAATGTGGCCTCATCTTCCAAAGTTTGAAACTTGGCGGCTGAGAAGTAGAAACAGAGACAACATCAGGGACTTTCCCAGAGACTTCCTGAGGAGTCAGACATGAATTAATTACAGCACGGGCAGAAATGTGTAGWGGCTATTGCTTCAGGATATAAACCAGAAAAATGTCCATCAGGAAAGCTGGTGTGATCTCAGATGAGACTATGTAAAAATCTGAACTAGGATATTTGGACATTGGCTGAGCCTGGAGAAAGAACTTACAGGAGCAGTTAATGCAAGCAGAGATACCGATCCTCATCCCGGTGCCCAAGTGGGCTCATTCACTATTTGACCTCAGCCCCAGTTTGAGTTCAGCATCATGCAGAGACAGATTCACGGATCGTTCCAGCTGGGGCACACTGTTCAGCCCACCTCCCAGACACCTCTGAATTGTTTTCCAGCCCTGAGTGTGTAGAGGCTAAATGTGAAGAAAAATAAAGCTATTTGTACCTGGCGTGCTGAGGGAGCTTGGAGGACATGCCCTCTGATGCGGGCTGCTCTGCCACCGCTGCGGCGCAACCATAAGTCTGTTCCAGCCCCCGCACAGCCTGGCGATGCAAATGCCCAGCAACAAGGGTACAAAAAACTATCATTAGTAGCTCTTAAACGCAGTGGTTTGGAAGCAGCATAGGAAAACACAAACCCCCTGATTGCAGGAAGCTAGGATAAAGTCCTAGCACCCCAGGAGAAATCGAAGCCTGTGTACTCACATCCCCGTTCTGAACAAGTCGCAGAGGCTTTCAGCCGCTGTGGTGATGTGTGGCCAAGTGTGCCATTAATAGAGAGGGCATGACATCTCACTGAAGTCATATCTCCTGACTGAACATAACTAGGTGAGCGTGTCATCTACAGTAAAACAGGATACAAGCATGACTGTGTATCAGGATATGTTTCTGTATGACACAGTCATGGAAATGACCACCTGTCAGCTGTACACATTTTGGGAACACGGCACAAGGTCTTCATCAGCCAGGAAGACATGTGACAGAACATCAAACTGTGTGGTGTTATAGGCAGCCTGCCTGTAGCATGACTGAGAAGGGCTGTCCATACACAAAACTGGTACACTTCTAACTCAGCGCAGGACCAGATTTGTATCAAGTCAGGTGATGCGCCATTTAAATTAATTTTTAACCAATTTTTTAGTTCTTGGTAAACCTGAACTTCTGTTTTATGTAGATGTTATATTTTTGCTAGAGAGCAATTGTCCCTTCTATCCTCCTTGGGCTTTCCATTTTGTGCTGGTAATCCCAAAGCAAAATCTCATTAATGTCTTCTGAAAATAGCTCACAGAGTTGCGGTTTCCATCAGAGCAGCTGATTTTGCATTCCAGACTCGGTGAGCATCACACAAGCCAACACAAGGGCTTGGCACAGCAGTACTCACAAGTTCCAAGATGATTTGCCTGTCAGGCACCCATTTAAATGGCATCATGTCTGTAATAAGCAACTCTATCCTCATTATCCTCTCTTAAAAGCCTGTACCACTTACTGAATACTTCAAGAGGAGCGGATAAGGGCCCTGTCATTTTACGTTGCTTAATGCTTTCCATTACAAAAGACCATCGTGACGTTTCGTGAGAAGCTTTCATATATTCAGTCTTTGGTGGGGGGCTGGATTTTCAGCAGCAGCAAAGCCTTTTGGCTGGAAAAGTGGAATTCTTGTTAGGTTTTGGCTGATTAATTGTGAAAAAGTATATTGTCCCCAAAAAATCACCCTTACTTTTCATCTTTGGGAAAAACTTGCTTCCTTGCCAGCATCAGCTTTCTGAGGATGGGCTGTGGCTGTAGCAAAACTGCTCATCTCACTCCTCTCGGGATGCCCCAGTAGCTCTGCTGAAGCAATCAGTGATGAGAAGAGAAACAGGCCAGGAGCCTTCCCTCTCCATGTACAATCATACATTTTTCTGAGCCCAGTACACAGCAGCAGAGCACCTTCTCTTCTGGGGCACCATGTTAAACACCAGTGTTCCCACTCCTCCCTTCAGCTCCTCACTCCCTATGCATGCTGCGGAGACCCCCTATTTCCAGAATGTAAGTAAGGAGCAGGCTGAGCACGGCGGTCCTGAATATGTCCCTTCCCCAGCCTGGAGGGGACGCTCAGGGCCCAGTTCAGTTGTCCAAACATAACTGTCTTGTGCTATTGCAGGTGTCCTCCTCTCTCCTGCAAATTTCTGTGGGGCTGAAGGAAAAGCAGGAGACCCACAATCTGCTGGAGAGGCGGCTGGAGAGTAAACAGGGTTCCCTAGAGTATTTAATACAGCTCCAGATGTCTACGATTAGAGAACAGATTCAAACCCTCCTGTTCATCTCCACTTTCAGACACTTAAATATAGTTGTCCTCAGTACGGGTATCTGCAGGTGGAGTAGGTGTCTCAGCTCCTATTACTGTCACTGGAGAGCCACTTAGTACCATTCAGTAGAACCTGGAGAGCTGTGAATGCACCAGACGTGCCCGTTTTAGGGAGGCCCTGTAGACCCCATTGACTACAGTGGCAGGATAGGTAAGTGGCTCACGTGTAGACAGCTATTCTAGCAACACCACCTAAACTTAGGGGTCTGGGTCTGGAGCTGAGTCCCATCCTCTACGTCTGTGCCTGGGGTTCAAGTCCTTCTCACAATGGCAGCAGGTTGCTATAGTTACATATAATTTACTCTTTATCATTTTCCACTATATGGAAAAAAACCTTGGGAATTACATTAAAAAAACCAAAACATGCAAAAACTTTATGTCAAGAAACAAGATTCAAGTTGCGAAGTCAGACACTTGAAAATTAAAAGTGCTGTATGTAGTTACCCCTGCAACACCTAATTCAGTCATCTTATGAATATATTGCAATTTTCTAGATTTTACAGCATTATAATTTTTTCATATCCACCTCCCTCTTCATTTTGCATTTCAAATTACTTTCTTCCAATGTTTAATGATACATTATTAATACAAATATAGCAATACAAATATATTACAAATATCACTATACAAAAGCTATATTTATTTAGGTTGCATAGTCAAGCACTTGAAAGTTAGGCAATGCCAGATGTACGCACTGCAAGCACAGCGAGATACATTCTCTATCCCAGAAATCTTATGAATCAAATTAACACAAGATGAACCATCTGCTACGGGGATAGGATGGGAAGACAAAAATAATAGTGACCAGGACAAGTTACATAAACTAGGTATGAGCACTAAGAGGAAATGAGTGATTGCCTTTATTTTCTTCTAAGTGGTTTCAGGAGACCTCTTGGCCCTGGTGCTGTTGACATTCCTGGAATGTATATTCTGTATATTGTCCATATCCCTGGATCTTCTGAAATAGCATCATCAGAAACAGTGTGCCTGTGGGGACTCAGACGTGCCTTCCTCCAATACCTGTTGACAGGCACATTCCTGGTGTTAGGAATTTATAGTGTTAAGTGSGAGTTCCTCTAGCAAAAGTGCTGCAAGTAAAAAAAGGACATTTCATGTTACAGAACGTGACTCTGGGCTCCAGCGTAAGGGTAGCCCACCCTGAGCCCACCGCCCTGAAAAGCCAGTGCCTTGCAGCGCAGATCCTGCTGTCAGTGGCCTCACATCACTGCGAGCTGACACGTGCTTGGATTAATCTTCTTCGCAATGACTTCATTTTGAGTGTTATTTTCAGGGACGGATCTCTGAGCATGCATGTGTGCATATGATAATGAATATTGTACACAGAGTTGTGATCCCAGTCTTTGGGTCTTTGCGTGTAAGTACCTCCTGCTGCCTCTGATGACAGAGGATGACACTGACACTGCCTAGGACTCCACATGGGATATTTTAGACATTGAGGACAGAGAAAAGAAGATATAAAATAGGATTAGGTTCTCAGTTTTCTCCTTACCAGTTGTTCCACCAGAACATTACGTCTAACACAACTCCTGATCTCTTTGTGATGTCTATCTTTTTATGCTTATGCACAAACATCTTGACAACGGGAATGTAAAAACGGACAGTAACGTGATTTTCTCTCCCTCTTGCTAGACTGGATGAAGGCCACTCTTTTGCCCCAAATGCATCTTTCTCCAGCAGGCTCTGTAGAGCGTCCCAAGCTGCTCTGTGCTACAGGTTTCTGATGAAGGTACTGGTGGAAAAGTAGACTACTGGGAATGCTGGGGAAGTCTTTCAAAAAACTGTCTGAATTACTGGTTCATCTATCCATCTACTAATTTCAGTTTCAGATCCGTGTCTTTACTGTGGGACCTGGGGGTATTTCCCAGCTTCTGGATCTGTGTGTGCCTTCTTCYCACTTCCAGACCTGGGGCTGAGTCAAGACTTGGATATGCACCAGCCTCCTGCTCCCCRCACCCCAAATTCCAACAGCCTGCATGAGCTGGCCAGAGAGGAACAGTGACATGCTTTGCCTGCTCTTCTAACTGAAAGAAGAGGAGAGCAGATCTGCAGGGCTCACCACGGCGCCAGCATGGCCTATGCTACCTCAGCAGTACCCAGTCAGGAGCACTTCATACTCCGCTGCAATCTGTTCTCAGTTTCTGGTGCATCAGATGATTCATAACACAGGGGAGAAGAATAACTAGATGTAAACAGCAACTCTCACCATGCTTCTATTAATCATCTCAGAGTATTATTTTTCCACCACATTCCTCCCACTAGCTAATACCCCTCCAGAGTGTTCATGTCCCATACGCTTGTGCAGCAAAGGGTGGCTAAACACRCGTGAAGCCGTGCCCGTGCGTATTTGCAGTTCTCCCAATAACCAGCGATTCTCCCTTTGTTCCTCCTGGAATCTCAGCAATCCACTCCCCACCCACGCGCCCGCCATCTGCTTCGGGCTTTTTGGTGCCGTCACCGTACTCGTGTGAGAACAACTGCACACAGCTCATCCTCAGAAACATGTCAAATGTTGCTTTCTTTCCAGTCTAGAAGGAGGAACTGTGGGAAGGATATGGAGATCTCCCCTTTCCTGGTTTCTGAGAGTTTTGAAAAAATATCTTTCCTGTAATGATCACAACACAGAAATGATCTGGCTTACTCTTCTTCTTCCCTCCTACACATGCTTCGAAACACACCCCTTGCCCTGATCTTTCTTCGGAGAATGCAGTCTATTGTTAGCACTCTTTGCCGTTGTTAGTATGGACTGTTATAGTGTTTCCTGAGTTTCCTGGTTCCAGTAGGTGGAAAGAAGACACCACTCCCCCGACCTTTTGAACTGCTTGCTTTTCTTAGCTATCGGCGTAAGTCAATGTGCGATATGTAAAAAGGGTGGAAGAATATACATGTGTGTTGGTTTGTGAAAGTGGGGTCCAGTGGATGAGAGAAGGAAATGGTATGAATATAGATGTATGGATTGATCTTCTTTAGGCTGTTTCCTATATGTAGTCCACCCTGTTTCTTGGCCTCCGCAAGAGCAGGCAGGTCCACACTCAGCCTACACAGTGCCATTGGCACTAGAAGGTTCTCTGGAAACTTTAATTGTGCTAATGACTTCAAACCCAAGCTACCAAACGGATAGCTCGTTTCTGTAACTGGGTGATTTTTCTCTCACTGAATCCACACTACTTTTAAAACCATCCCTAATGTAAATCTTGACTGGTCTAAGAAATACTGTTTGTTTTCAAAGTGTCGTTAGTTTAATGTGGGAATTTTCTGTGTTTGGCACAAAAGTGGAGAAAGACCTGTTCTCACTGCAGGTGTGTTGGAGCTCACCTGTGGTACTTTCCATTACATCAGTGACTAGGAAATTGCACATTTCCACATAGCAAAAGGCTACATAGCGTCACTGCTGAAACAAAAYGGGGCTGGGGGGGCAGGGAAGGAGGAAAAAATAGCTTTCTTCTTAAATGTGCGTAATAGTTCAAACAGCTAAAATGGCTTTTGAAAAAATTTCGGAACAATTCCGTTCCTCCTGAGGCTAAGTTAGAGGAATTGCTAAGAGAATTAGTCTGAAAGTTCAGAACTGAAATCACAAATTGAATAGAATATCTCCTGGAGACTTCACAATGGAAATATTGTCCCCATGAGTGTTAATAACATATTTGCCATTGCCTTCTATCCAGGCTAAAGAAAAGGGGGAAAAAAAGAGGGAGTGAGAATAGAAGGCTAAATGCTTTTGTATAATGCAATGTTGTGATTTCCCTCCTAGCTGCCAACAAAAGCAACACTTTGAATTTTGGCTGGTAATTCAACTGGGAGAATTTCAAAGCAGTTTACAGATTAGCAGAAGAATAACTGTAACATGAATAGTAACAGAGACCGTGCAAAACAACAGAAGGAGAAAATGCAAGATCTCCCTAAGAAAACACCGTGCATCTCACTGGCAATCAGCTAAGTCCCTTAAGTACAACAGTCTGCCCCTTACCTTTGCAGCCACGACACCCAAGAAACACAAGCTTCAGGAAAGTGAAACGAGATGTGAACTGGGCAGATCATTTACATCCCATCTTTTCTAGTGATGCKTGGAAGTGGAGCTTTCTGTGAACTCTGAACTTACATTGCAAAGCATCARAGCATTTTGTTATCCTTTTGGGGTGCCTCCTCATTATACATTTGTGATGCCTCATATGTGTTTTCAGACCTGCCTTCTGTATTTATTCATTTATGCCTGTATTTTTTGCTTACATTATCCTCATCCTTGATCATCTCTATCTCCAGCACCCAAAATAAGTTCACCATTGGATGATGTGGATCATGTCCCCATGGCTCCCTGGCCAAAAGTCTTCTGATGCAACAGTTTGTGAGAAATTTTTTTTGTAGAGATGCTCTATCCTGCATGGGAGGTAAGGAGGGAGGAAAGATATTACAATACATTTCCTCTTTTGTTTGCAACCTGTTGATTATCTTTAAGAGAGGTGATTTTTTTTTTTCCCCTTTAGATAAGTTGGCACATGTCCAGAAAAGAAGATGCATTTATCATAAACCTGGAGATGCTAGAGACACGAGGGACTTAGTGGTCGCTAAGACTATCTCTTGAGGCAGCGTTCCTAAAAATCCATTATTCTTTCCAGGTCTCTGTCACAGCTAGTGAATCTTCTGCTCTATCTTAAAAAAGCTCAGTGATATTTCCTTTACTTTCCRTTCTAGAGGTAAAAGAGGCAATAGGAGACCCAGGCTGTTTTCAGCTCATGCCTAATATGGGAAAAATCAGAAGGCTCCAGAGGTTTCACCAGAGCAGTTTTCTCTCAGCTCTAATCAGTAAGAATGAGAAAAGAAGATATGGCTTTGCCATAGCCTGCTGAGTCCATCGTTTTTCTTTGTTAGCAAACTACAATATCTGTCTTCATAGCACAAGAATGCAGCCAACAAATCCTAGACATACCATATATTTCATGGGTTTAGCAACCCATAAAAGTTGAGAGGAGCATCTGATTTATCTCAGCAAATGGCTCCAGCTGTTCTCAGGAACATATTTTTTTAATCAAAGGAGGTGTTCCCTAAATTAAGTCTTGATTTGAATCTCCTTGCCCAGGGATGTATTTACAGAACTATTTGTAAAATATTATCTACTTTGTAAAATCATTTTGAATGCTTTGTTAATGCAGTGTGGTGGGACTTTCCTGTAATCATTGTTTCTTCCCAGAGGAAACTAACATGATGATTAGTAATTGCTGGATTATCAAACAGTGCACAAGCTCATTTTCTGGCCTAAGCAAGTTATTGGAGTTTCATAAATGCTCAGCCACATACATTATTCTACTATACTAACCTATTACTAAAGAGACCACTGAGGAGAGGACAAATGACCCATAGAGGGACAGAGGAATATTTACTTTCCTGAACGATGTGGCGTTTTACTTGCTCGCTGTTTATGGTGTTGCTTCTTTCAGGTGTGAATGCAATGGATGCCTGGCCCCCATGTCCCACAACGTATTGATAAGGGGATAATGACAAGTGATGAAGTTATACAAGTACTTGAAGTTCTGCTTGGCCTGGTTTTAAATAGCGAGTTCAACCTTTACTCATCTGCGACCATCCAGCACGGCTGTTTTACGGTCCCTCCTGCTCACTCTCCTACCAGCTTTCCTTTTTGTCCCTGAAGCCTAAATCCTGATACGACACAGAGATGAAAAATCTCCAGGCTGGTCTCCATCGGAAAAAAAGTCTATTGGTCTTCACAGGCCTCCATAAATCACTAGATGACCTTCTTTCTTCCAGAAAGGAAATCGAAGGAGGAGCATGACATATTTTTGACTGGTGAATATCTAATTTTAACTACTAGGTGAGTGTATTGGAAAGCCAAGACAGAGGTTTTTTAGAGGGATTTTTTTTTTTCCAGTGGAAAATGCTAGTTTGACAAAACTGAAGTTTTTTACTGGTACATATGGCTTTCGTTAAAATATTTGCAGAAGATGTTGAAATATTCTGTTCTTACCTTTTTGCTACAGCTTTTAAATTACACTGCTGTTTTACATAAATGCAAAATGAAGCCTAATTGAGTAAGTCCTAAGGAAACAATTTGTCCTTAATGTTTGAACATTTCCCTCCATGAAAAAAATCCGTGGCAGTCACTTTTATTTATAATTCAGAACGAAACCAAATTTTGAAGCCCTGGCGTTTTCCCGAGGATGGGATGTCTGGTTTCTGACTGCCCCTCCTTTTGGTGGAGTTGTGAGATGGACAGCAATGCCAATCATGCCACAGCAATGGGACCGACGGGGCGCAGCACACGACATGGCCTGAGGTCTCTGCACTGCTACGCAGCACCCAAGTGCCACAAAAGCTCCATTCGGCAGCGTCCCTGGAAAACTCCCTTTTAACCCACTCTAGTTGCTTTTTCTTTTCTAATTTATTGGGTTTGGACTTTTCTTTTTCTCTTCCAGGGACTTTTTTCACAGTCTTGGCTTGCTTTCCCTTTTCTCTCTCTTAAATGCTCCGGTGAGTGTAATGCTCTCTGCTGGCGGTCCATATGTAGGTTAGAGAACAAGGAGGAATGCTTCGCCCTTGCCTAGAGGTGGGTAAACTGCCTAAAATTTCTTCACGGGAGACATAGTCAAATCCCTGCAGGAAGGTGGAAACATGGATGATATAAGACTAGCCTATTTCATGGTTTATAACTTTTATCAGTATGTAAATGGAAGACGGCAAGTGGCTCTTTCAAACGTTCACAGTAAAAGTGTTCATTTGGTCACATTATCAAAAAATAAACAATGAAAGAGATGGGGACATGGTAGAGAGAGTCCGGAGCAGGGATGTGGCTAGCATACAAACTGAGTCGTCTTAACCTTTACTCGGGGCTGTGTTGCAGGCTTACTTTTTGACCCGAGGAAAGTCATTCACGCGCGTTTTCAAAGCAGCCATTCACTTCAGGAGCCCAAACTGAAACACTGTGAGAGGGGCTCCTTTCACTGGAGATGTCCGTATGTGGGGTGGTCACATATACCCTGTTTACGGCTAGGAGAAAGCAACAGCTGGATCTAAGACATGTTACCTCTGGGCTGCATTGGATACCCACATCAGGATAAAATGCGTCTTTCTCAGAAATGCCTGTTTCTATCCCCAGCCTACAAGGGGAGCCGGCACGGCTAACTCGCGCCCGAGTATCAGCAATGCAGATGTCTGAAGTTAGGTGAGAGGCATCTGCCCTGTGGCATCTTGTTTGATGCAGCTGCTGAGTGGTTGCAAACCCCCTAACCTCAGATGACACCTACATAGCAGGTATTTTGGAAGCAAAACCATTTTCTTTTGATCCAGTACATGGATCTTGCAAAAATTTTAAATGTGGCAGCTTGGCATTTTTTTTGCTGAGGGAAAATACCCTCTCAGGATCATGCTGTTTCTGCTTCATGATTCCTAAGGCTCAGGGCCAAACAAAAAAACCAAAGTGAGAAAGATGCTATTAGGGAATCACGGATACTGTTAAGGGCCTAAACTATTGTGCTGTTCCTTTCAGAACACAATTGCTTAAGCAAAAATTGTCTTGCTTTTAGAATTACAGCAGGGGTCAGGTAAGATCAGTGTCTTGTGCATTTTACTAATGGAGCTGTTCAGTCTGGCAGTTTCAGTGCCTCCCCAGTTGCTATTTCTTGTTTTTATGCGTGCATAGCCATAAAACCGCTTCAGGTCTCAAATAAGAAACAAGAATCCCTAAAAATTATAAGATGTCAGAAGAGAGAAACAGAGAATAGAGAAAACTCAGATAACAATCCCTACCCATTCTATCTATCTTCCCTGTGAATTTCTAGAGAAGGATAAAAATCTTGAAAAGATTGAACAGAAACTTAGCTTTCAAATAGCAGTTCAGTGTACTAATGCTCATCCCAGGCCAAATTCAGCCCTCATGTAAGTGAGCGGAACACTCATGAAGTCAGGAAATTCATGGAGTCAGGCTTATGCCTAAATTTGGCTTCGTATGTTACATGGGGGAGCTCGTATTTTTTTTGCTTGGAGTGAAAATACAGTTTTCAACCAGGATCTGTTACATCCCTTCAAAAATAATATACAAATTCCCTGTGACAGAAGCTCAGCTACACCAAACAGTGCTTTATGCAGCACTCAAAAGCAAAGGAAGAAAGAACTGCTATGGCCCTAACACAAGCTGGGATGAACATGATGTGTATCTGATTTCTGGTTTGAATTCAGCAGGCTTCTCTATTCTAAAAGAACAAATGGATCTTGCTTCCCCAAGCATATGGCAGCAACACATGCAATTTACATCCCATATGGGGTCTCTTTCAGGCAACTGTCAGACTATAAAATGTCACAAGGAATTGCTTTAGATCCCCATTACGTAGCGCAGACACTTAGCATTCCCCTTTGTGGCATTGTCCATAGCTCCAGGAGAGGTGCTTTTAATGTAATTGTTGTTTGTGCTGCRTTAGTACCTGAAAGTTAGGGAGCACTGCAACGCCTCTGCCATCATACTGTGAAAAATGTAGGATTCCTTCAGATGCCCGTGATCTAATTTAGCAGCAGATGAAACCAGCTGGTGTGACACATAATGAGAAAGAATGGGACAGGAAAAACAATGCTGTATGGTTATTACATAGCATATTTTATCACTTGGTCTCAAAGCACTTGGTAAAACAGCGTAAGCAAAATTATTCTTGTTTCAAAGATGGGGAAACTGAGGCATAAGCAGGTGACTTTTCAGAGCATGCCAAAACAGTGGCAGATCTTGCATCAAAGCCAGGCTCCTAAGTCACAGTCCAGCTCTTTATGCACCTACTCACACTGCCTCCTCCTCACATACTTTGGTCCTATTTAAATAGATCAGGCAATATCTATGAATAGTTCAGTCACATACATGTAAATGTGTGGGCACAAAACCACACAGAATAGGCCTTTTTATTTCCTTGGCTGCCTGCACAATCACGCTTAATTGGCACCGTTGTATAGGCAACACAATAAAAATGCCTAGCAAAATGATCAGATGCAGATTTTGAAGACCGGTATCAGAAGGGCCTTCCTTCCACGGTGAAGAAAGCATGCGTATACTCAGTGGGAAACTAGATACCCAGGCAAATGAGGCTAGAATTTCTGGCATAGCAGAGGATGCAAATCAACAAGGCATTAAAGTAAATAAACAGATAGAAGCCTGGAAAGGGAACAGAGAATATTTGTGCTTGATGTAATTATAAGGAAGACAGCAGCAGAACGGGATAAAACAGGAAAGGAAATCGCTTTATCAGTGCACATGCATTAGGTTTAAGTGGTTTTGATACGAGGAAGGCCAAGAGGAGGAAAGATTCATAAACTTCCATCACAGTGGACTATTATGAACACCATGTTGGGCACAGCAAGTAACTCTGGCTGTGGGAATTCACCTTACGCTGCACCTGAAAGACAAGGAGAATGCTCAATGAGAGACCCCCGAGATCAAGGAGAATGGTGATGACTCAGGGAAGAGGAGTAAGATGCAAAGGATGTTGAAGTTTTAGCCTAATAACGTGACTTCCAGCTTAATGAGTTGCTCTTATGAGCACGTAAGAGTACGTAGTCGGGATGCAGAGAAGATGACGAATGTATTATGAGATTCTCTTTCCAAAGGAAGAAAGGAGAAGAACAGAGGAAGCCATTGACAAGAAGCATTAAAGGAATAACCAGAGAAAAAGAAAGAGATCTTGAGAAGGGCAGAACTGCCAAAGCCAAAGAAAGAAAAGGTTTCAGCAAGGGGAGTAAAACTGATGGCACCAAAGCCAGTTAGGAGGCTTAGGACCCAAGGAAGATATGGGCTGGTAGTTGGGAAAGAAGCGATGGCATCTAGCATATGTGCCACCCACCAAGAAACACATGAGCACTGGGCCACTATTCGTCCCATTTCACTTACCCTTGCACAGGAGCAGATGAGAGAATTTTAGTTGCGTGGCAAGAGCCCTGTCTTGAAGGATATTATTCCTCTTCACAAGCCAAGCTTATTTCGTATCCTTCAACCATCCTAATAGTGACACCGTCGTTGATACAGCTGTCATGACATGGCAGTGCCACGAAACCCAGATAATTGTACTGTGAAAACCCGAGCGTTTCACCACAGCACGTCACATAGCCGGTCTCCAGTCAGTAATTTGCCTGCTGTAGTGTGGTTTTACTGAACACAAGGCTGACCAAGGACACTCTGGGCACGAGGATTCACACATAGGCTGCTGTGTTTGAAAGGAAGCGTAGAGAGAGGAAAGGGCCTGCAACATTGACTCCTTAGCAAGAATTTGCAAAGATGTCTGGAGAACTTAGGCTGGACAGGAACATTACACCAATCTGCTCTGCTCAATGCAACCCTCTGAAGTTCCTGCAGGCATTAATCTGATGTTCTTCTTTTACCTCTTCTAGTTATCCTGGCCCTATTTATTGAGACTGTATATTAAGTCACTCTAGGCTTCACCTTTAAGTTTGCATGCAGCAAGTTTTTGATGTATATTTTTAATAAATTTTCTTTAGTTCACTCAGGCAACAACTTCCCCAGTGCCAAACACGCACGCCCAGCCTGCCATCCGCAGGAGGCTTTCCATTTACTCCAGTGAGCCAGGTAAAGCCACAGTCAAAGCCTCATTCCTGGGAGGCTTACACTGGGTTATAAAACTGATAGTGTGATGAAGACAGCAAGCCTAGTGCTCAGACACACTAATTGCTCAACAGTCCATGACAGAAATATTCATAGTATATAGTAAGCAGCCAGCATGGGGAGACCAGAGAGTCCAGAAAGACAAACATACCATTCTCCGATGGAGACCTCTGGATGACTTCTCTCTGCCTTCGGCTAGACTGGAATTAACCTTACGAAGCCAGGTAATTATTCTCTGTCCTGACTGGTGTGAGTGGCTTCAGAGAGCCTTCTCCCCGCTGTCTCCAGCAACAGCAGTCCACAAGGACATTTCAGATCTTAACTGAAAGGGAAATGTTTGCCAAAGGTCAGTTCAAGTGGAAGAAAAGCCCATTTCATTGTGGCTGGGGGCAGAGCAGAGCAAATAAGTATCTCAGGGGAGGCATGGAGAGCCTTTGTGATTTATTGGTTAGGAGGCGGGTGGAAACCAGTGAATTTTCCCCCTCTTATTTATTTTTGCCTGGCCTTTACAAACTCCACACATTTCTAGCAAGGACATACATCATCTCAGCACAGTTCTCAAGATTGTCCTTTTTTTCTTACACTTACGCACACACGCGACAGATCACACTGTTTATAACTTTGTGTGGATTAGTGCACAGGGTTGTTTAAATAAATGGTTGGAGTGGCTCATGTCACTCGCTGATGACCACCAACCACTTTGAATGCAAAACGGCATTCAGAGACCAGAAGGGCACCCCTCTTGCATTTCGCTTGAGATCACAACGTCAGCGCTGATGCAGAGACTGAAGTTTAGGAAAAAAAAAAAATGGGAAATTACAGAGGACATGCTGAAGGCCTCCTGAGGGTTTGAGGCAGATGCAAGAAATACATCATGAATGATTTTAGCAAGGTCTTCTGCCAAACTGGACATCTACCTCTTTGCTGTGCAGACATTTCTCTATGGACCCAAATATCTCCGGCAGCTCTCTTTCTGTTCCAGAATTTTCCATCTCAGATGGAATGTAGATCAGATAAATGTAGGATCACTTCTCTCTTATTTTTGTGGTGACAGACAATATGACATAAATGGAGCAACACATTGTATTCATTATTTAAGAGTGGGCTTTTTTTCCCTTAAAAAATCTCTCATTTGAGGCCTTTGTTCTGCACTGTATTACACTCCTGGGTCCTGGGAAGCTGAGAGATGCATTGGGATTCTGGGACTGAGAGATGGAAATGGGCAGAGAAGGAACAGTCAGTCCATTTCACAGATGATTTTGATAATTCTGGCCGTGCTGAGAGTCTCTGAAAAAAGGAAAGAAGATCCTGGCTACAGGACAGTCCCCTGACAAGCACCTCAGTGCCAAGCGCTGGAGGTGGCTCCAGGATGGTCAGACCAGGAGCCCAGGGTGTCAGGCAGCCACGGACCAGGATGCTTGGGAAGGAGGATCCCCAAAGTTTGTAGGCTCTCGGCTCTCTGTCCCCTCACCAGGTAAACACCTGGGTTAAAGGACACACATTCTCTTCAGCAGCCTGCTGAAAAAACTCGGAGAAAAGTGAAGCATTTGCTAAAGAAAGACTGAGCTCTATCATGAAAAACTGACTTGGCAAAGTGTTTTGATACTGAATGTCACAGCTGTGCTTAAGCATGTCCCGTGTTTGCTTCTGCAAACAGCCACTGTAATACACACTCTCCATCTTCATCGTGGTATTAGGCAACCAGGCATCTCTGTGAACAATGGCTCTCCATCAACTAGTTGAAAAAGAGGACTGCTTCAAGGAAAGGCACTCGCTACCTCTTTTGGAGACAGTCCAGACATTTAGGATGTAAAGGCTAATCCAGTTAAGCCATGTAGGGCCAATACTCTGCAGATTACCTTTTTTAGCTGCCTAGGCTTTGATAACAAGCCTGACATGCTGCCAGCTACAAGGGCCTTCTTTATTTTTTATAATAGCCTTTGACACCTGTTTTACACAGGCAGCAGTAATCTGGAGACAGGTCGTATGTGCTAGCTTTCAGAGGTACTGAGTGCTTGTCCTGGTTCCGGCTGGGACAGAGTTAACTTTCTTCCCAGTAGCTGGGGGGGGTGTGCTGTGTTTTGGGTTTGGTATAATAGGAGCGTTGATGGCCCRTTGATGTTTTGGGTGCTGCTGGGTGGTGCTTGCACCGGGCACTTTTCGGCCTCCCATGCCCTGCCAGGTGCATGGGAAGCTGGCGGGGGGAGCATAGCYGGGGTGGTTGACCCAGCTGGCCAATGGGGTATTCCATACCATGTAACGTCATGCTCAGTATAAAAACTAAGGGTGTCGGGGGGGGGCCTGGGTCCCGGGCTCTCGTTCGGTTCGGCGGGTGGTGAGCAATTGCATTGTGCATCGCCTGCTTTGTTTGTTGTTGTTGTTGTTGTTATCACTGTTACTATTACTGTTCTACTTTGTTTTATTTCAATTATTAAACTGTTTTTATCTCAACCTGCGAGTTTTCCTACTCGTGCCCTCCCGATTCTCTCCCCCATCCCACCGGAGGCGGGGGGGTGAGCGAGCAGCTGCGTGGTGTTTAGGTGCTGCCAGGGTTAAACCACGACAGTGCTTAAGGTCCATGCAATTTCTGTGAACTTATTTCTCCTGAAAGTCAGGTCCCATGTCTATAAATCAGCCTGGCAACTCAGCAGGGCCCCGATTATTGTCACTTGCAATGTACGGTGTTCAGAACAAACATGCTTGTTCTCCTTCTTCTGTCCACCTCAGCGATGGGGAAGAGTAAGAAAACCCGTCGTGGTCCTGAGCATTAGCAGCAGGCTCAGCACTGGGAAACAGCTTTATCCCATTGCAAAACGGAGCAGGTGAAGCAAGTGCCCTGGCTAACTAGTGACGATCTCACAGGTCCAGCTTTGGGGGAGGGAAGCTCCCATAGTCATCTACATTGAAATAGTGGTGGTGTTATGTCCTGCTGCAGAGACGGGAACAAGGAATGGGTGACTTTCTGATGTAGTCAGAGCTAAAAACTTCAAACTGGCGATACCTGACTGCCCCCCCAATTCAGAATCCATTCTGCCTTTATAAACCTCTGATACTGATTGGTCTCGCTGCCCTCTCAGAACATCAGAAGAGTTTTTCCTTGGCAGAAYCAGTTATTATCCTACTATACGGATACCTAAAAGCAATGTGTGCGTGGTCACTACAATACAGTCTTTCAGAGGAATTTATTTAACATGTTTTCCTGAGCCCTTAATTGCAGTCTTGTGAATCCTAGTTACTACCCTGACCGAATCAACAGTATTGCTGGAAGAATAACTATAATCTCCTGGTTTCCTTTTCCCRGGAAGGCAACTAGTAAAATGGATAGTTCTGCTGTACTTTCTATAGCTTTTTTTGATTGCATTTTCCTCCCTAGTGCTACAATAAGAATTAAACTCCTGTCTCTAGTGCAGTTTTCAGATGCTCTCCTGCTGTGAAGTGATGCTCTGAAATGCCCAGTGATTCACAGCTCTGATATTTCATGTCTAATGGAATTATTTCTGGATGGAATTGTTACCTTTCCTGAGAGAGAGACACTCATAAAGCTGGTAGGAGACAAATTATAAGCGTCTACCCTTGTCTCCTCCACAGCGCTTCTCAAAATCAAATTACTTGGCTACACTTTTTAAAATTCCTCCTATTGCATGAATGTGTAAGCAATTTAAAGTAAAACATGGGCCATTGTAATCATGCAAAACACAGGAAATTCAGGGTTACAAATGGACTTAAGAAAGACCCAGCTGTGTCACAGCACAGAGGAGTAAGAGAGGGGGATCTGAAAGCTCTCTCTTCTTCCTTTGTAGATCATACTATCAGTAGCTCTGCATTATAGGATTATATGCTGTGGTGGGTTGACCTTGGCTGGACGCCAGGTGCCCACCAAAGCCGCTCTATCGCTCCCCCTCCTCAGCTGGACAAGGGAGAGAAAAATATAACGAAAGGCTTGTGGGTAAAGATAAGGACAGGGAGATCACTCACCAATTACTGTCATGGGCTAAAAAGACTCAACTTGGGGAAATTAGTTTAATTTATTACCAATCAAATCAGAGTAGGGTAATAAGAAATAAAACCAGATCTTAACAGACCTTCCCCCSACCCCTCCCTTCTTCCCGGGCTCAACTTCACTCCCGATTTTCTCTACCCCCTCCCCCCACGCGGCACAGAGGGACGGGGAATGGGGGTTGTGGACAGTTCATCACACGTTGTCMCTGCCGCTCCYTCSTCCTCACACTCTTCCCCTGCTCCAGCGTGGGGTCCCTCCCACRGGAGACAGTCCTTCATGAACTTCTCCAGYGTGGGTCCTTCCCACGGGCTGCAGTTCTTCAYGAACTGCTCCAGYGTGGGTCCTTTCCASGGGGWGCAGTCCTTCAGGAACAGACKGCTCCACCRTGGGTCCCCCACGGGGTYACARGTCCTGCCAGCAAACCTGCTCCAGCGTGGGCTCCTCTCTCCACAGGGTCACAGGTCCTGCCAGGAGCCTGCTCCAGTGCGGGCTCTCCACAGGGTCACAGCCTCCTTTGGGCATCCCCCTGATCCAGCATGGAGTCCTCCTCGGGCTGCAGGTGGATATCTGCCCCACCATGGACCTCCATGGGCTACAGGCGGACAGCCTGCCTCACCATGGTCTTCTCCACGGGCTGCAGGGGAATCTTTGCTCCGGCACCTGGAGCACCTCCTCCCCCTCCTTCTTCACCAACCTTGGTGTCTKCAGGGCTGTTTCTCTCTCATATTCTCGYTCCTCTCTCCTGCTGAGGTTTCCRTTGTGCAGTTTTTTTCCCCTTCTTAAATATGTTATCACAGAKGTGCTACCACCGTCACTGAGGGGCTYGGCCTCGGCCAGTGGTGGGTCCGTCTTGGAGCCAGCTGGCATTGGCTCTGTCAGACATGAGGGAAGYTTCTAGCAGCTTCTCACAGAAGCCACCCCTGTAGCCCCTTGTTACCAAAACCTTGCCATGCAAACCCAATACATATGCCTATAAGCCATATGTATAGATCACCACATGAGGTGTGTTCTGTAATTGCTGGATTGGGATTAAGACATTTCATTGCTTGAAGGCGTTCTGAGTTTAAAGTGCTTCRAAACCAACCCCTGGTCCCTGCCCCTGCTCCCTTTGGAGGCGGCTGTGCYGTGGAGGAGCCCACAGGGCTGCCCCGACAAAGGGGAAACCCCCTAGAGAGGTGCATGAGTCATTCACCCTCTAGTGTCCGGTCCTCAGAAATCCCCCAAAACTGCTCTGGGATTTATGTCAGAAATCTGAGCTGCGGAGTGGGGCTTGAAAGCCTGCTGGTGACTCATGCAGGGATTTTGTGGCGCTGAGAGACATTTCTTTTCAATTAGTTAAATTCCCAAAGTAAGCAAATATCCTTCAAATGATATCAATTACGAAATATTCTAGTCTGCCCGGGGAAAGTGTAACGCACCATCTGTGGGGTGCCATCCTCGGAGTGCCCCGCGCTGGCAGGTTTGCAGGATGGGTGCAAACCTCCCCCTGCTGAGGCTGCAGTGGGGTGGGGGCTCAGCCCCACAGCGCCAGGCAGGGGGTCCCAGGGCAGCCGCCCCCCCCGGCAGCGCAGCAGGCAGGGTGCAGKGTGCGGATCAGCCCGTCGGTGGGACAGCGCGAGCTGCTCTTGAGCAGAGCAGTTTGCAGAAAGCAGCAAGGGCTTTGCTGTGGCTGAAGCCCGCCCGTGGGGAGAGCGTGCCCCAGGCATGCAGGAGAGCCTCCCAGGCGATCAGAGGGGTGCAGAACCCATCCTTATGCCACCAGGGAGCATGGCAGGCTGCTCTGGCAGGGGCTGGCATGTGAGGAGAGCACTCTYGCACCTGCATTTCTAACCTGGGTCCTGTGGGGACACCTAAGCAAAGGCTTTTATGCAGCTGCCTGTACTTGGACTCAGTAGCGTAATTTTTCTGCACACGCACTAGAGTGTCTCTTGTTTCAGGTTCTCATAGGTTTTCTTTCGTCATTATGCAAGTAAGAGCAACAGCTAGCCCTGAGCGCTAGCTCTGTTGGAGAACCCAGGGAGCAGTGGCTGGCAGTTTGTCAAACATAACCCTTTAGCACGGTAAACACCCTGGCCAAATCCAGCTGGGGCACAGCATAGGAAGCAAGATGGGAAAGGCTATGGCCTCTGTTTCATGCCACGAACAGAACCCAGTTTCTGCCAGACGGCTTTCTATGCTGCGTGGGCCATCCCAAAACAGGTGTTTTAACATCACTGAGTTGGCGTTACTGTGATCAGCCTGGGCGTTACCTTCAGAAACGGGTGCCCCATGCTGGGGCATGCAGAAGGGTTGTGGATCCCGCATGCTGTACCTGGGAGCATGGGGGCTTTCCACCTCCCAGGGCTGGGACAGCAAACCGACTGCACACCCTGCCCCATACACCCTGCTTCCCACCGGTGAGGAATCGGGGCATGTGAGCAGCAAGGAGCCACGGCGTGCTCCTCCGTGTCCACTAGTCCAAATTGTCCAGGAGTGGGACCATGGCGTGTCCCATGGAGAACCTCCACCTCACATTCAGACAGCGGGTGAGCGTTTCAGTTGAGGATGCTGGAGAGGACAGAAGTCAGTCAGGTGAGACACCGTTGAACTTGCTGGCTATGAGCTGGAGAGGGACCTGTGAAGTCCCATAACCTGTGTGAGTAGTTTAGTTTTCTCCCTCCAATGAACATTATTTTGTGCTTAAATCACTAAGCATGGCCTGCATCTGCCCTGCCCGCTCTTCAGTACTCTTCTCCAGCTATCRCTGCCGTTCCTCACAGTTGGACTTAAGTCTTGGCTAAACTAAGTAACTTTGATCAGCAGAGTTTGCAATTCTGATGCTCGTCCCTCTTTCTAGATATATTATGCTTGTGTTGGAGCCTACTTTGCACGGGTGCCAATCGTCTTAAAACAGGCCCATTAGAGAGCAGCAGAATTCAATAGTCCTCTAACACATAACACAGACCACGAGGAGCTTTCCAAGGGATTTGGCAGGGTCAGGCAATGCTTTGACTGTGGTTGTGAAAGATCTGCTCTCTGAATGGAGTCACCTCAGATTGCCTGCCCCTAGAGGAAAATCCTCTACACTCATACGCATCAGCATTTAGAGAGGCCACAAAGGTTTGGGATTTCTGCAAAGAGTTGGTAACAAGATTGTGTAAGAATTAAATAGCCTTGCAAATAGCTGTATCCCATTAGTCATGACAGCAAATGCTGGGCTGAATAAAATGTTTATTGTGGCTTATGAAGTGTCTCTGCACACATAACCTTGGGCAAGACCCAGAAATTCTGGGCTCTGCATTTGAAAAGCAGCTGGTTAAATAGCCGTGGCAAAATAATCAAAAAAGCACTGTTTATTTGCTCAATACATTAACCAAGTGATTAACTGAGTAATGGGAGACCCAGAAGAAAGAAGAARCCTTTCCCTTTGTGTGCAGTCTGTTTTTCAGACTTTCCACCAGTATTACACATTCCTGGAAAACAAAACTAAGCTCAATATGTTTCAACTCAGTTGTGAAAGTTCTCCCCAAACCGAACGACCAGCTCGGTGCAGTGCTGAAGCCTTCATGCAGCTCCTCCTCCCTCTCTCGCAGAATTTGAAAGGCAGTGAAATAATTATGGCTAACTTACTGGCCTGTCTTATGAAGGGTAAATGTTAATTCAAGAGTTCTGGAGGACTTCATGCAACTAAACCTGGGTGCCTCCTTGCTATTTAGTTCATCTAATTATTCCTATATTTCCCTTTTAGCAACCCAGCTTCTCACAGGAGACTGCTTCTGCTACCAGACAATGAGTGAATCTGCTGTAGACTTTTTCCAGTGTCATTTCTGATGTAAGGTGGTGCAAGTAAAATAGTTAATTCTGTTTGAGAATTCTTACTTTTCTTTGTTCCCTCCTGATTGTCCAGGATCCCCATTCAGTCCTTTCTAAGTTACTGTTCCTCATATTCTCAGAGATATTWATTATTTGTAAATTCTTTCTGCAGTAGTTACTGTGCTGTCTCTTAGCTTTGTACATAACGAAGTACACAGGGAAAAAATGTTGTTCTTACTCCTTGAGAAAATTATAGAACAGCGTTTTGCCCCTCTTTCTCCACTGAATCTCTAATTAATGTTAGATCACTTTCAGACAATCGTGTAAGGGTAACCAAAGAATCCCACCACTGCTGGTAACAAGCTGCAGAACAAGTGCTTACAGAGCGCGTAAACCGCTGATAAGCAATACTGCATTTCTAACTCTAGGTGTAGTAATCCTCCAAAGGGCCCTGAAGATACTGAGGGAGTGGGTAGGGTGCCAAAGCACAAGACCTAGAGCCATTTGAGATGCCGTAGGACGTCCTTGCTGGCCACCAGTTTCTGCTCTAAGTGCCCCATCAGTCCCGTGTCACATCTGCCAGGCCCGTGCAGATGTCTCCGAGACCCTCAGCTGTCTAAAATGACGTTAGAGGAGTAACCTCTGGCCCCYTGATCCTCCCCCGGGGCCTCAGCTGGGATCAGATTTACCCTGGTCACATCAAAGCCAGATCTAGTACTAGCTTTGGAGCTGTGGCTGGGCTTTGGGCACCGAAGTTAGCACGCATATATCCCCTTGGGACACAGCACTACCGCAGTGCCTGTCTGTGTGTGAGGTCTGGATGTGGCTGTACATATGGTAGCACACAACCAGCCCCACAGTGAGGAGGAACAGGGCAGGGGGGTCAGTCCTCCCTTTTCGGCTCTGAGCAGGTGACGGATTAGGCTGGCAGCTGCCCCCACCGGTACATGGTCCCGGAGAGGGACCAGAACACAGCACTGCAAATGCATGAAGGTGAGGTATCAGAGCAGGGCGTTATTRAGTGAGTGAGTCAGATGTGGGTAAGACTTGATCGACCCGAACTGGCCCAGGTCCGTTCTCTAGGTCAAACAGAAGAGCAGGGCTTTTGGAGAAGGAGGGTCTAGGCTATCAGGACCCAGGCCCGAGCCTGTCTGTAAAAAGACGGGGAAAATAATACCCTATCCTTCAAGTGCACTCAGYAATGAAAACAGCACTTCTACTGATTAAAGCATAATAAATGTAATGAAAAACACCGTAAGCTGTTAGTGACTGCTACCTGTTATGCATTTGTTTTAAGCCCTTTGAATGCTGATAAGTATTTTTTTCCCCTAGAAAATCTTTCTACATTATTGCTGTTTCCTTTACTCACCGCATTTGCAGTCATCACTTGTAAATTCAAGTAATGAATTCATGAGGAGTGTGGATGGCATAATAATACTATCTTGCACGCTACCACAGCTACCACCCAGCAATCCCAGGATGCTTAACCTGCGCAAGTGGATTAAGCCTCACAGTGCTGTTCTGCTGCATGGGGAGGCAGTGAAAGTCCCTTCAGGCAGAACAGGAACCCTTCAGGGCACCATATTTCTGGGTCCCTGGGGCAGAAATGTACATGCCTATTTGGTACCAACCCAACGCCTCTAGGAAGTGTCAGAGCTGCTCTGCATGCACTGTGCAGACAGCCTGCATGCGTTCAGTAAATGTGTCCCACYGGGACGTGTCTGGCTCCCAGCACACACCACACAGACTGGATATCGCACGTGCAGAAACRTGCTGTACGTTCGTTTCCACACATCGGTCAGTCACTCAGCACATGTGCATTAAGTCCACCCAGTACTTCTAAAAAGCATCGGAATAGCTGATGGTGTGAGCAGTTTGTGCAAGACAGAGCAAGGACTATGATCCTTTGCCGTATATGTTCACAGGGGAATAGAACCATATGAAATTACCCCCCTGGAAATGCTGGACTCCATCGCTCACGTGCTACGCAGCAGATCCATGCATGTGTTTTAAAAATGTCAAGAGGATTCAGATGTCTGGCATCCTGCTCAGATTCCTAAGTGTAAAAAGAGTCTGCATAACCTAGATGCACATTAGCTCTAATCAGAGTACAGAGAAGCAAAAGAGTAGCAGATAATTGTTAATCTGTTCACCGTGAAACATTTAACAAAACAGCTTCATTATTATGAATCTGCCTGACTTCACTGATAGCATATTAATCAACACAATACAACTGATATTAATGCATTTTTTATGAAAGGACTAGCAAAATGAGTTGTCTTACTCTCGGATAGCACTAAAAACAGGTTAGTAAGGATATCTACAATTCTAAGCACCGGAACAGCTCACTAGCTCCAAGAGGACCAACCATACTTTTAAGTATCTTGCTGAACTGGAGCCTAATTCACAAAGCAGGACCTCAACCAACCAGAAATATACTGTGTTGCATGCATTTTCCTCCACATACAAAATTGGGAAGTAAAACATTGATTTCTAGCACATACCCTATTCCTCCATCACTGACGCAGCTAGATCTCTGCTGAAGTGTAAATGATCACTGAATTATTGAAACCCTTGTAATGTTGTAATGGAAAATGTTAATTTTAACAAGAGACACACAAATGCCTGCAAAAACAATGAATCAATCTTAAGTGGCTAGATAAACAAATGTWTTTTTATTTTCATTTCCGTGATCTGTGTGGCCCAGCAGTGAACTCCAATTTTGAAAGGAATTAAATAATGTTTTGCAGCTGGTCAGAAAATGGAAACCCATTTGCAGAATTTTTAAAAAATCACAGACCTTGTTCCAGTATTACAGCAGGAAAAAAATCAACATATTCTTGAAACTAATTAGAAACAACAAAGAAGGTGTTTTTTAACAGTACKCGAAGCTTTACCTGAAATGTTGAACACACACATCCAGTCATCATAAAAACTACAAATGTCATGAATCTGTTTACTACTGAGAGGGATCAGCTGAAACACACATCATGCTACAGCACCGGACAAAATGCAGCAAATTCTTTCCACAAAGGAGCTGTATACAATTACATCATATGGTGCCCCTCATGTTTGCTTAGAAAAAAAAGAAAGAAAACTTGCTTCTTTAGCCAAAATTCTGTTTAGGGAGTGAAGGTCTAGGGGAGACGGACAAAGAATGAACCGGTTCCTTCCAGCCATCTCTCTCTGCCGCATCCAACTCTGCGGAAGCTGCTCTATTCCAATTCTGCAGCAATATCCTCCTGTGCCAGCCCACAGGAATGTCATGGAGAAAGATAATGCTCTCAAGGTCTCTATATTTTTGGTGTCTAACAGGAGCAGGATTTGGAGGTTGGCTGGAGAACAGAAACAGGAGCCAGGGTGCCCAGGAAGTGCAGGCAACCAAGGCAAACAGTAAAGCACTGCTTCTCTGCACACGCTCCCTGAAATCAGCAATTAAATGGACAGGTTTAGGGAGAAGGTTATGTCTGTCATATTATGCTATACAAGTTCCAATAGAGCTATGCGTAGACTATGCTATGCCTATCATAGGTAGAGCCAATAATTCAAGTACAACCCTGGAACATTTTCYGTGATGCTGATCACCAGAAAGGATAGCCAACTTGGAGCATCGAGATGAAAAGCAGCTTTTGCAATGGTGTTTATTGTCTTGAACATTTTCAYGAATGTAATGCAATATTACACAGCTAACTACACAGTTTTATTAAAGAATCATTCATTGCCTTGATCCTTTCTGAAGAAGATCTACGTATTTGCGGACCAGAATATTCTGCCGATGAGGAATATTTTTCTCTTGGCAGGAATCCAAGCATCAAAATGTAGGCTTCTGTAGCTGTGGTGAGTAATCGGTCAGCAGGGAAACCACGACAGCCTAGAGGAAGAAGAAAAGAAAAAATCCAATCACATTGGAAACAGATACTCCATAAAAATAAATAAGGGGAAAATATTTTCCAGCTCTAAAGTCTTGTGTTGAAAATTATTGCCCTGACAAAAACTGCACACTTAGATTTATTTGCTAGAATTTCTGATGATGAATCAGGAAAGAGCTGAGAATCAGTTAGGATGTTCTGTATTGTAGCTGATAGGTTTTCTCAGTGCAGACAAAATATATTAATGGACAGCCTAGAAGAAATTCAGACAAAGCATGTTTAGAGCAAATGCTGAGGCCTTTTTGATGTGTTATATTGTATCCTCAGCTACTGCTAGGAGATGCTGTAGGTACCCAAACAGCACATGGGCTTGCCTGTGGATTTCAGCAGAACTTCCATTAGCATCAGTGAGAGCCATACTTGAATAAGGACTCTGAAATTTATCCCAGTTTAGCTATACTTTCTGTGGTAAAACATGGAAAATCCTCACTGAGCTTAATAGCGTGTCATCTACCCCTCCTACCCTCTCCTAGTATTTGACACACACTCCAACAAAACCTTAGGTATGGCCGTGAAATGAGAGTAATGGGAACGTCAGCTAAACAAAACATGGTGTTGCAGCAGCTCTGCCRTCCTCCCCACACCTGTGTATGTAACAAGCCCCATGCTTGCTTGGTTTTGACAAGGTATTACCTGGTTCACACTGTTGTGATTTCACAGCAATGTCTGACTGCAAATTGTTATTTTGGCCCAGAACTGGATTTACAAGGGTTCTCCAGGGGTTGCGGTCTTGTTGCCTGTCCTTCCTTTCCCTTCAGCACTGCTCAGTGTGACAGGTAGTCCCAGGCATGCAGTGGGGACTGAACATAGAGCTGTGCAGCMCCCCGCTGCTACCCATGGCGTAGCTGCACTCAGCCCTGTTTGGAACTACAGCTGAGCAAACCATTTATTTTTCAGTTTGCTGTCGGGGCTGAAAGTGGTAGAAAATAATATATAAACAAGACCTATATATTCATTGTTTTTATAGCTTGATAAAATACAAATACGACATTTTTCTTAACCAAACAAAACGTGTGGCTTCAACCCAAAGTAAAGGGTTTATTTTCTTCTTAAAAAATAATATTTACKGCAATTAGAAGCATTGCAAAATTAAAATAAAAAACACGAGCACTTTTTGGAATTTTAAGACCAAAACTATGAATTTAACACAAATTCGTTAATATTTTAATCATGTCCAAAATCTGAGGTTTTGGTAAATACAATATTCAAGCACTTATTCACTTGGAGCACATCTAGAGTTCATCTGAGAGCTACGACAGTGCCATGTCTGGATTTTTTTCCACCTCTGAAAGTTTTCACTAGCTTTTGTCAACACAATGGTTCTAAAGCCGACAATAAATAACAGGTTACTGAGATCTGGCAGTAATTTTCTGAAATTCTAGGAATGCTGACAGGGGAGTTATGGTTTATGTTAAATGCCAAGTGTCCTCTCATGGTTCCCATGGATCACACAGTATTACCCACACCATAACTTTTCAGGGTCCTTCAAAGCTTTGCTCTTGCAGCACTTTCTCAGGAGAAGTTCCCACTGGTGCCAGTGGCAGTTTTTCTTGAGACAAAACTGCAGAATCTCTAGCTTTAAGTGTTTGGGAAATTGTAGTTTCTAAGACCAGTCCCTGGGACCTCAGCATTTAACATGTTTTAAAATTGAGCAGCTGAGTTAATCATTAGAGTAAACCCAGTAATTTAAATATCAAAAAATTACAGTTTATACTATAGATTTCACTTAGTGATAAAACCTGGGTCGAGTAACAGCGGATCATCATCAAAATAGGTCACATTTGTGTCCAGAAGTATTTGTGCTACATATATATGTCTCCTATAGCCAAAATTGTGATGTGTTGTAGGGTGCATTTGAAACCTATGTATTAACATTTACTACTTATTGAGGAACCAAGCTGAATCCAAGCCTGCAGTGTAAGGCAGAACAGAAGCTGACCCTAACCTCTAACTACTGCTATCTTCCTTTTTTACCATAATTGTCCATTTTCTGTTTTCAGCCTCCTGGAAAACCAATGATCGTGGAGAATAAAATACTTCATCATCAACTTCTTCAGGTTTTCTGGGTAAACAATGTAAAAAAGTCCAGTTGGAAGCAGCAGATTTTGCAGTCTGTAGATCAAAAAGCATATAAAAATAAAGAAATATGTGAGGACATTAATAAAATCTTTAACTAGTAAAAAGGTTAACAAATTTTATATTAGCTCCCACTCTAGTTACTTTGATGATGAACTCAGAAGAATTCCACTGACTTCAAAAGAGTTCCTCATCTGTGAATATCCCCATTTAAGTCAGTAAGAGTTCAGTGCTGACTTCACAAAAGTCAAATATTTACTCCTATTTCTCTGACTTTAGTAGGGAAGTAAAAACTCCAGTGACCTAGTGGATCAATAAAGTGCAATCTTTATTTGAATGCCATACAGTAATATAATATTATCGATATTGCAACAAGAACATACTAAACCATGATTTAAAAGGCTATAATTTTTTTCTTTTGACATTGTCACTCATAAGATATTGATCTAATACCAATGAACAATGAATTAAAGCATTTTAAGCTAGTTCAGACATACCCATCGATAGTATTTTATGAACTTATGTTAAAATACAGTCAATTAAACCAGTAATTCTATCAGCAAGGAAAATGTCCTTTTCATCTTGGACAATTAATAGTTTATGACTTTACATTTTCTCTAACTGATTTTGTGCTGATAAGCATTTCAACTAGATGATTTTAAAGACATATATTTAATGCTTAATTCATTGACAGATATACACAAAATTGCCCCAAATGCTGCCCAGGCATTTAAGAGTTAATCTGTGAGCTGCTCTTTCTAAATAAAATATAAGGAATCATTTCTGGTAGCAAAGAGGAAATGCAAAGTTAGAAATAGTTTTTAGGTCATAAAGAAGTAAAGGGTTAGCTCTCCTGCACATGTTCTGGAGTTAGATCTCATTGAGAAGCTCTGAAAGAGGCCAAGCTGTGTGAGGTGTATAAGATAACTCAAACTTTTTTATCTTTGTGAGTTTTTCAAGCTGGAGGGAAGTTTGCATGTGGTTGTTCCATGGCCCCACTCAAAAAAATACCAAACCCATGCTTTGCTGATGTTGATTCTTATAAATGCAAACTGTAAAAGCTTCAACAAAAAACTAAATCTCAATTTTTACCTGCATTGTAATCTGATAACCTTGAAATGCCTTTAGTCTTTCTTTCTTTTCCTCTTCTTGTCCCATACTTATCCATGTATCTGTAACTAAGACATTGGCACCGTCTGCAGCTTCCAAAGGATCTGTTGTGAGAAGTAACTTGGTACCATGCTAATGTGAATAAAATAAGGAAGATCAGGAAGTCAAGGAACTTCAGCTTTGTTTATAACAAAAATAAACTCTATTCAAACTACTCTACTAGGCTGTTTCTTAGGCTCCTACCTCTTTGGAGTACTGTTCAGTTATTTTAGTTATTCTGAGGTCTGGTTCAAAGCCCTGCCAAAAGAGATGATAGGTAACATATCATGGAACATACATAAGATCCTTACTGATTATTAACACTGGTTAGAAAAATACTGATTACCACGACGTGATTGAACCATTTGACATGGGAAGAAGAATGTCTTTCAGAACTGTAAAACTTGAGGAAATTATGTTGATTTTGTGGAAAGTTTATTTTGGAGATAAACTGGTGGAAAGTGTTCTGATAAGGTAAGAAAAATGTATTTCAACAGTTACAGAATGAAATGCCTATACATCATATAATTTTTGTTCTAAACGGATTCTTTGTTTTATATTTTATATTGTATTACAGTGCAGCATTCTAAAAAGCTGCACAACCAATCTGAACCAACCAAGATGCAACACTTCCACCAATCTGAAACAACTTTCACATTTTTTTTTGTGGTGGAGGGGGCATTGGGTGACTTTGTAACAAATGGAATTATCATCCTCTGTGATTTATACTGCAGTCATTAACTCCCCTCAGCCCTTCTGAAGTTAGACTCAGTAGAATTACTCCTGCTTTGTATCAAAATAACTGAATCAGAATTCTGAACCTTGGTTCTGAAAGCTGGCACTCAAGATACATGCAAGCACCATTAGCTGAGGCCCTTGGGAAGTATCCAAGTGGCTGAGACAAGAATGGGCAAAGTTTGCCTTCCTTACTCCGTGCACATGGCTCTCTTACCTTGGGAGTCGCAATATGCAGGTGCATTCCCAGCTTTGCAGCACTCATCATGATGGAGTGGAGGACGTTGTTTCCGTCCCCGATCCAGGTGATAGTGAGCCCGTTCAGCCCACCATAGTGCTCCTGCCAAATGAATCGGACAGCCCTGGGGTTATGTTCCAGGCGAGCTGAGCAAGCTGATGCCCTAGGTAGATGGGTCTGGTGCAAAGAAGGCTGACTGCCTCCAAATGCTAGCTGCATGGAACCATACCTTTAATTGAACTTACTGCAGCTACAAGATGGTCAGGGAGGGAAAGCCCCCCGTGCCTTACATGAAGACCCAAGTGCTGCAGCTTTCTCCAGTGAAGGACACGTTGACACGTATGCCATATGGTGAGGCCCAGGCTGAGAGACACAGCACCAGACACACTGTAACTTTAGCACCAAAGCCGTACAGCCATGGGTTGGTGCTCATAAATATCAGTGAATGGTAGAAATTCTTAATTTAGAGGCAGTCCTAATGCCTAGGATAGCACCCCTTCCAGCTTTCCCCCAAATTGTGAAAATATCCCTATTCAGGTTTGCTCTGGCTTGGTTGTCTCTACACGATGTTCCCTGCGGCCATGGCAGTGGCCGTGCCCTTAGAGTGCATTTTAACCGTCACAGCTGTACAGGACAGCTAAGAGCAATACTTCGAAAGCAGCTGTGCCACTCATGGCCTGCAGGGTTTGCTCTCCGTTGTACAGCCAAAGAGTGCAGTGATTTTTTTGAAGTGTGGATTACCTGAACTTGAAACAGCATTACAGCATTAACCGTAGCTTTGCCTGGTGGCACTTACAGCCTGTACATGTGCAGCTACTCTGGCCCTCAGCCAGCAACAGATAAGGCCTAAGGAGGAACAAGAGTAACAGGAGTTTCATATTTCCAGAGCAGGACAATTTGAGGCCCTTTAGCAAGCCTTGTTTTAAATATGCATGCTTATAGGTACTTAAGTTGATACCAGAAAGTTTGTAAAGACATAACCAAATACTTCTATATGCCTGCTTTGTACAACTCCACCTCATGACTCGAAAGACTAAAGACATGATGGCGAGCCTTTTATTCTTAGTTCAAAACTGGGCCATGCTACAATTGCATTGTAGTAGCTGGAAGCCAGACACTGTTTCAACACTTTGCGTGACATGATTCAATGCTTGTCAGAGAGGATAAGCATCCACATTGTAGAGCTGTACTAACTGGCAACCTTGCAGGCAGTTGCAGTAAAGATGCCAAAAGACTAAACAGGAAAAGGGCTGGGACTACCCCCTCCTCTCCTGGCAGCAGCTTCTCCTAAACAAATAGTTGTGAAGTTGTTCCAGAACAAAGTTATTGGCATTTCTGCCAGCGACCACAATTTTGAGTCAAAAATAGTAGCACTTGAAATACTGAATGACATTAAAATGCCGTTGAAATCTAAACCTAATAGAGTCCTAGGCTGCCTACAGTTTAAGGGCTAAAACTATGGTATTGTAAAACTGCCGGTTTTTTCAGTTGAAGTTTGTTAGCAGCAGGCTCATTGGCAGAGGTTTGATGCAAGGGCATTTACAGGAGAGCAAATCTTTCATGGACTTTGTGGACATGGAAGTTATTTCAGTATAACAGCTCTGCAGGTCTCTAAGGATCTTTCAAAGTCCTTCCACATCTCCTAGCAATGGTGCTCCTAGGAAAAGGCCAAACTAAAGCATTTATTTGAGGGGTTGTTTCCAGCTAGGGCTTAGTGATAGCTGAGACATGAACCCACAGCCAGGAGCAAATGAGACAGCCCTGAATTCTTTTGATCTTACTGTTTAAAAATAGACATTGCAGCCTGTAATGCTCAAAGCACTGACAAGTGAGTCACAAATATACTGCTATGTTAAATAACTTCCACCTTATTACCAGCTGCTACTCTGCATTAAAAGAAGCACAGTGCATCCTAAATACTTTTCTCTGTTTTCCCAAGCTACTAGCTGTTACGGATAAAATACGAAGTACTAGAGATGTCTGTATAATGACCCTCAATATGCACTGCAAATTGCAAAGCCACATCTGCAGTGACTACTGTATAGAATGGACATAACTGAGCTAATCTTAATGAAGACATTTAGCTAATGGAAGAAGTTGTAGACAAGGCAGAATCAAGCTGTGTGTGTGCTAGTGGAGCCTATTTTACATCCTGTGCCAAGCTTTATGCTGCCACTGCTACACTGCTGCTGTAACTCAAACCTCTTCATCTAAAGCCAGCTCACTATGACTGTGACTGTACTGCTTATACACATACATCCTCAGCTTCCAAGAAAGATGAGATGATTGTGTTGGTCAGAACCAGAAAGCTTTGAGGCAGTATGAAAGCTACTGTATACGACATACATTTTTTTTTTTCCCCTGTTTTATAGTATATGCTTATACAACTGCACAGAGAAAATCCTGCTAAAAGTGTTTTGCCACGATGGTAACACTCTAGGTTAAACCAGAACCTTTACAATACATGCTGATCACCTGAGCCTCTGAAGATATTTTTCCCCTTACATCCCTCCCCAATTTTTCCAAACTCTGTTATATTGATGTAGGCTTTTTACCTGCTTGGGTGTTCTGCAGTTTCTCTTTACATTTGGAACCTGACTTCAAAATATTTATCCTCCTAGTAAAGCCATACAAAAAAAAAACATATTTAGAAGTCTAGAGCCCTTCTCCCTTATGAATGCCTCTTTGGCAAACTAGTGATTGCTGCTGTAGTGCCACAAAACTTGGCTTTGCTATTCTCATGAAAAATCTCTACTAAATAATTAATGTCAATTTTACAGTCAACTTCCTCATCCTCACGCTGCTTTTACAATGTTTCATTCTGTTCTCATCCATGGTTGCAGTGTATCAGTGTATCAAACCCTGGGAAAAAAATAAGCATGCTCAGTGATAGAGCACTGTTGCACGTTTAGAGAAGACTGGTTTAACTAATCAGGGACATTTTGTGTCTGCTTCTGCCTGGACTTGCTTCCAGCTAGGCTGAAACTCTGACACCATTATAGATTACTTCTGAAATGTTTGACCACAACAGTCATAACAGTCCTCAATTAAAGCAAGAATCAATAATCTGTCAAAATTTAAAATGGAAAGCAGGGGACTAGTCAAAGCTTTAGCCCTTTGGGAGACAGTGCAATCCAGTAAATGAGAAACTGGGACACCTTGGATCTACCGGCTCTCAAACTGAGCTGAAGGCAGATGCTGGGCCAGTTATCTTTCTTACTCCCACATTGGTTTTTGTTATGGTTATTAAAACAGTATATTCTAGAGGATCAGCCCAGATCTTAGTCGGGATTTCTAATTGTTAGAATAATGATGATGATGATGATGATGATGATGATGATGATGATGATGATGATGATGGTGATGAATTTGAAGACTATAATAATTTGAGCTCTTTGGGTCACACATTGAGGAGAAGTTGAGAATATATGGCAGCCCTCTTCAAGCTGGGCAACACTGTAATTTGTTATGCTATTTAAAAAGGAAACACTGATGTATTTCTTATGCCAACCATTTATTTCTGAAAAAGAAATTTCCCTTCAGACCAGTGACATAAAAAGCTAGTGGCATATGGATCCACTCTAATTACCAGTCTGGCCATCCTGCAGTCAGCTACAAGTTAGCTGATTTGGCCAGTGACATTAATATCAATTGAATCAATGTCAATACCTGGTTCGTCCCCGGAATACAAATTGTRTGATGCTGCCCTCCAGCCAAGCTTTGCAGAGCAGAAGTTGTGAGCCACAGCTCCTGCCCAGGAGACAGAGAGGCACCGGGTGGGCTCAGCAAGTGGCTGTTACATGCCTTCAGCACAGACAGAGAAGTAAAGTGGCTCTGCGTGTGCACAGTACCAGCACACAAACTCATAGTCTTTAAAGGACAAATCCCCAAACCCTCAAAATCAGGTTGCCTAATGTTTACAACCATTTCTAGTGGGTTATAACGCAAGAGCAAACTCAGCTCAACCCAACTTTTAAGAAAGAGGGTAGCACGTATGCTAAGAAAAACATCCCTCTTGGCATAATAGAGGGCATTAATCCTGACCACAGTAATAAAGGGCAGAGCCAGCTTAGACATCAAACACGTGAGGGGCTCCACGTTGCTCAGGAAGAAGGCACTGGGCAAGAAGATGTTGAACCTGAAGAATCTTACCCCAGTATTCATGACAGGAGCACRCTTTGAGATCTGACAAGAACACCCTGAATACAGAACGAGAACTGACAGCCCTGAAAATAAACCAGCCACATTGTTCGGGGAATGCAACAGACTACTGAAATAACCACACTAAAATGCACCTGTGAAAAGGGAATCAGAAGCCATAAGCAAGAAGACATTCTGACAAAACAAACCAGGAAATTAGGCAGTTTCAGACAGAAGAGAAAGTGCTCAAAGAGGATTCAAGAAGGCAAAATTAATAGGATTTAGAAAATGGAAGAATAAAAATGTGCTAAGCATGAAGAGGGCCAGAGTGCATGTAATGCTCTACTGGCAAATGCAGCAGGAGAAAACAGAAGAGGTAAAAAAAAAAGTACATTTTGGGTATGTACTGACAGCAGGGAGGAGCAGATCCAGGCAGGAAGATATTTACAGAGATAAGGAAGAGACATTTTTAAAGAGAAATAAGCTGCACAAAATCTGTAGTTACATTTAAATATAAGGCTAGCAGTCTTTGCCACTATTGTAGTTTGCAYGTATCCATAAATTAAATAAATTGCCTTTGTATTGCAGGAAAGCAGTCTAAATGTCATATATGAACTTTCAACTCATTTAAAGAATCAGTGGTACTGTTCAACATCCCTATATTAATCTTCTTGCAGGCAGTACTCGGATAACATCTTTTTACCCTGCTGAAAATCCCACGAGAAGTTTGATTGTGGTAAGTAACAACTAGACTCTGTGGCTCACACTTTTTCAAGTGTTAATCCTACTTCTGTGACCTGGTAAAGTTCCTTATATGATTAAAAGGCCGTTTTATTACATGCTACTGGCTGTAAGACCAGTTTTCTCCACCTCAGTGTACAGTGCAGAGAGGAAAAAAGGCAGCAGACGGGTAGGTCAGAAAGGGAAAGAGCAGGCGGTGCCAACACCCACAGCGCGCTGCTGAGAGCTCCCCCCTGCCTGCCCCTCCCTCCTGAGTAAGAAAGCAAGAATGGAAAGTGGGTCAGAAACCAGTGGTGCAGCATTACCCTTGGCAAGGTGGGGCGGCCACCCAGCTGCCCTCTGAAGACCTTCTGACAAACTCTGGGCTAAGGAACATGCTGGAAAGACTGGGGGAGAGATGGGCACAGTTGGAGGAAACAGTGCTCTGCTTATCAGGCTGACTGGGAAAGTGCTGCAAATTTTAAAAAGCTTCCATGGCTGTCCGAAAGCCGAGCCATTCCYTGGGATCTCTGTAAGTGCTCACTTGTCATGATACCTCTCCACGTCAAATGTTTCTTTTGTTTGAGCACCAACTGTTATGGTCCTGTTTCCTCATCATGTAAAATGGGCAGGGACGCTCTTTCCAAAGACGTCCTTCCCAGTGCTTGATGCAACAAGGACACCCACCTGCTGTTGCTGCTGCCCTAGGTATTCAAACCAAGGAAAAGTCCAGCCTGTGGGCTCATGTTCACCTGGAGCTTCTACCACAGCTGCCCTATGCAAGGACACAATGGAGGAGGAGCAGGGGATGATCAGTAGGGCATGTACTCATTCTGCTGATCTCCACAGGTTTCTCCCTAAGACCAGCGGAGAAAGAGATGCATCTCTAGAGGGTGATCGAGATGCTCAGCGGTCTCTCTTCATTGACTGGAGATGGAGTACAGGGCAACAGCACTCTGAACGTTGGTGCCGCAGTCAGTGGCATGGATAAAACCAGGTTTAGGGGCAGAGATATCAACAGTTGTGTAGACTATGAGTCACAGATTATTCCTGAATCCTGTTATTCACAAGTGATAAAATGCTAATAACAAAGTTGCTTGCAAGACAGAACCCCCGGCAAAACACAACCATAAGATTCACCTGGTTTACAGTTGCACACAGCGTTTAAATGAAATTATGACATTTAATGATTGATGACGTTCTCATTACAGCTTACTGTCTTACATAATTTGAACAGTTCATTGAGGTTGGATCAACGTGATCTCGCAAATGTAACTTATCCTGAGGTATGTGAAGCATTTTAGGCTCAAGTTCACTGATTTTTGCTGGTCTCTTCACTTTTAGTGTTGAAAATTTTATGAAAAATACTAATCGAAGTAAGGAAAAAGTAGTTTTCATGAAACATATGAGTCTTTCAGTATTTAAAGTTTAAGGTATGAATAATTTAATATTACACTCACTAGATCTTTTCCACATACTGAATGTCCCATAGCAAAGTCTTTGACAGCTGAGAAACACAGCTGAATGAATCAGGAAATTATTCTGCCCTCCCTTTTTCAAGCAGTGTGATTTTTATTCATTCAGAAAGTAAACAAGGTCAGAGGAGTTCATCATCGTTGTCAACCAGCACTGCAGTATAATAATCTTTTTTATAAGCCAGTTCCTCAATTGATTGTAAAACAGTATAGTACTTCTGTTCACAGATAAACATCTGGTATTCTATGTGTAAAGCATTATCCTGCTGTCAAATCAACTATTTCATTAGATTAAACTACAAAATATGATCTTTTTAAACTATTCTTTGATGTCAGCAAAGTTTAAATAGGTTTAAGTGCCTGAACACCAGGCGTTTGCACTGGTAGCATTAACTGGCTTTTAAAAACAAATTTGTTCAACCAATTTCCTAATATATGGATAATGATTCCTTTTAAACTCTTCACAGGTTAGGGCAGAATCAAGAGTGAACTACTGAGTTTTTTTAAGTCAGTGGAAAAACTTCTACTGGCTTTGGTTGAGCCAACGTCTCACCTTTATCTTAATATGTAAAGCCCCCTGCACATTTTTTGAACTGTAGCCTAATTCCAATGAAGTACTTAATTTTATGCTTAACTTCAGTCCCACTACAGCTGATTGGACTAGGTAATTGTTTTAAATTAAACAGGTCCTTAATTATACTGCTAGATGAAGATCTCTTTAAATAACAAGTGCCAGGTAATTACCACTTAGAAAAAACTAGGAATAAATGGTTTTGAACCTGACTTCCCCAAATACTTAAAAAACCAAGACTTAGCAAAAAAAAGTTGTTATTAAACAGGCATTATATTGTTACCTGAAGAGTTAGGTAATCAGCTAAAATCTGGAGAGGATGGTATAAATCAGACAATCCATTGATTATTGGGATTGTGGCTTCTTTTGTCATTAGGTCCAGATCGTCATGCTTATAAACTCGAGCCAAGATTGCATTTGTCATGCTGGACAGCACCCTAGAGGATGGCAGAAAATACCCAAGTCAAACGTAATAAATATATCCCTGTTGCACTCTTCAGCGTGCAACACATAAATATTAATGAGAAGTGGTAATGAATCAAATTTTTTCAGCTATCTGAATAATTTATTATGCCTGCATAACACACTTAACAAGCTGCTAATAAGTAAGCAGTTTTACTTATTAACAAACTATAGTAAGTAAATGAAAACTGCTGCTGTATTTTATGGTTTTTTCTCTTTAGCATTTGATTGTAGCTACACATGTAACATCAATAAATGTTAAGGTATCTGAACTAAGATAAGAGATTGCATGACACTGTAACATTTGAAGAATTTGATAACTTCAGAAGAGATAAGGTGTAGGATTTCTTGAGTCTTTCAGCAAAGAACAAACGTAGCATTGACTGAATATTAGTGTCTCTGTATGGTAGCCTGACCTTTGTGAGGATTAGGAATACATATCTGTCTCAGACTACCACAATTATTTACTGATCTTAATGAACACAGAAACAGGAGGCCAACAACACCAGCCTGTTCTTTCTCCTACTTACACACCTGCATATTGACCCACATGGTATCAGTGTTAAAGCAATGCCCAAATTTGAAACTCGGTATACGGATAGGGGCATGCAGGAGCCACTGTACCACTCTGGCCTTAGCTTCATTTGCCAAAGTGTGAAAGACTCAGAGATTATCATAGTGGATTAGCATAGCATACTCAGTATGCTCTGAATTCTTTAGATAAATTAAACATGGATTGGAGCTCTGCATTTCTCTGCATTTCTGTGTTTTAATCAGGCCCTGAAGCATGACTTTGAAGTAGCATTTTGTGTTTTTTGATGTTATCTCTAATAGGACCTTAAAACAAAACAAGGAAGAGACTGAATAGAAGAGTATGAAAAACCCTTGCAGTATCTATCTTCCTGATTAGCCGTGAAGAATTCTGGTATCTCCTCTTGTGGAAATATGGCTGCTAATGCCATGGCCTTTACACAGACAAATCTCCTGATGAAGCCACTAACAAATATTTTCTACTGACACCAGACATGCCTCACACAAGCAAAACTCTTATAAAATGTTACAAGATTCCCTGTAGAGCGTGCTCTGAAGAAAAGACTGCCAATAGCAGCTACAAGTTAAAAGGAGGAACTGAACAGGGTATTAGTGATTGCAAGGTATTGGAACAGTAGCTGTTTGTGCCATTATTTCTTCTTAGCTCACGAGTTTCTTTTTCTCTGTGTGTGTTTATTCTAGCTTGAAGCATGTGACTGTGGAAAATCTGTTCTATTCTGAACTAGTCATCAGGGATGGGATGCATGGTCCCTTTTGTTAGCCATCTAACAGGTGTCCACCCTAAACAAGACACAGCCAGTCCCACCAATCAAGGAAAAGAGGCAATCACACTGGGAAATTGCCCATTTTTCTTAGACTTTTTTTTAGGATGTCAGGACAGCTGACTCCTACCCGACACAACTGATAAAGAATTTCAAGAAGATGGTTCCTTTACAGGGTATGCCATTAGAGGAGATTCAGTCATAATCAATTACCAACTAGTGAAAACTGCTGGATTTTCTTCCTTAATCTGTTGAAAGCAGATACTAGAATTATTAGACACTTACCAGGAAGACATCAGAGAGTCCTTCTGCCAGCATTTCTAGATGTCATATCTTATAGTACGAAACCCAGGTGGAAACTGGGTTTATTCTTTGTGAAATCAAAACCAAATTGAACTCAGCAAAAAAAAAAAACAAAACAGACCTCATCTGAGGAGATGAAGTCTTCTGTAATCAAATCAATTTAAAGGAAACCATGTAAGGCTGAGATTGCATAGGAAAAAAGACCTGGCTAGATAAAAGTCCTTGGTAAAGATGAAGTTTTGGAAGGTGAGGGGGCGTAAGCACAGGCTTATCAGGTGACTTTTCATTTAAGGTTCCTGTGTTATCACCAACTACAAGGTCTTTTTCTCTTTTCATTCTTTTTGCAAGATTGTGAGCCTATAAACTTCAACATCCCAGAGCTTGGAAATATACAAGTGTATTGGAATGCTGCATATCTCTCTTTTCAAAATAACTTTTATTTCTACGGAGAAAAGCTGGAAATTTTTACTCAAGTGTATCCTCTAAGGAATCCAAAATTAAACACAAATAAAAGTATGCCTTTTTGGTGTGGCTGATCTCTGAATTTGAAAATGGGGCATTTGCATATATCTTGGGGAGAATATTGCTATCCAAGGTCGTTTTTTTTTTTTGTTTTGAAAGTATGTATCCATTCAAAAGGTTTAACTTTCTGACAAGACTACTTCATTGTCATTCATAGTCTTACAGGGGCATATGGTGGAGGTGAGTGGTGAGAAGTAAACCCGTTCCCCATAGATGCAGAGATTCATCCCCTAATAATGCCAATGGACTGGTAAAATCATCCTGTGAGCTCTTCAGTGCTGTCACTGAACCTTATGGCCACGGAGCAACAGTGGTGCACAACGGAACTGCTCTACAGTGGAAAATACAGATACAGTACTTCTATTCCATTTCACGTAATAGATCAGACATGCTAAACAGCACTGAAAGGCTTAGAGCTCCTTAATGGAGCTCTAACTTTTTGCTACTGTGCCAGCATAAATGTAAACTTTTTGTGAAGCATGGAAGAACTGTATTATGAGCAGGTAATAAGTCACTAAAAATATGTTCACAGCAGAAATGCTTTCAACCCTTACCTGCAGCAATTCTAATAAAAACTGGGGACTTTTATAGATCTGTGCCCCTTTTGCTTTAAGTCTCAATCTCAAGTACTTCTAAGGCCTTCAGAGCCCTAGACACACAGCTGTAAATATTTGAAATACCCTCTGGGTCTACTACAGGCATTCTTTTTTTATTCTTACATTAACTGAATGAGGTTGGCATGTTATCCTTCATTCACAAGAAATGCCAAGGAATTAACACTCAGGTTGTTCTTTTGGGTAAACAGAATAATAATTCTGTTAATGAGAGCAGGAGTGAAGCAGAGCACGTGGGGCTCTGTAAGGACTTGGGAAAGCCCTCATCCCACTGTAGCAGGCAAGTGCTGTGACTCAGCAGAGGAGCAAAATCCCCAAGTCAGGGTCATAAATAGGGACTTGACCTGGAAGAGCAAGCAGTGCCAGAGAAAAGGGGGGCTGAAGGCTTGCATGGGAAGTGGGTATTGTGCGAGCTTTCTCCACAGAATGGCAACCCCTCCAGAATGACTGGAAGATTTGCTTGCTTCTCCTTTTGGCCTTTTCTCCTGTAGCTTACTGTCTTTCTTTTTCCTTTTTGCTTGTGCAAACAAAGGTCATTCAAGAGACTGTGAACCAAAGATTTAATGGTCCTTTATTATCCCATTTGGGAAGAAGAAGAAATGAAAACTGGCCTATACAAAGCATGTCCATTTGTGTATCAGAACACACCTGGATTTGCTGCAGTGTTGGCATCTGAATGGCAGAGAGCCTCCGGATGACAGTCCTGCACGTCTGGTGGGATGCTGCTTGGAGAGGTTATTGCAGGGGAGTGCTGCGTAAGGGCCCTGACCACATCCTTCCCCTTCCTGGAGGTTTGGCTGCTGGAGCTCAAAGCCAACTTTGCAATAGTGCAGCTGAGGGCTACCCCTCATCGCTCTGATGTCAGGGGGGTGAGGCTCCCAGACAGCACTGTGAGGAGCCTCCATCAGGGCCAACCCCTTTCTCTTGGGAGTCACATCTGCTGCTGCTTTGTAACCATGCCCATGCTGATCCTGACCTGGACCCCCACCTGCGGGCTGATGTCCCAGCCTGGCCTTGGCCCACCCCCATCCCCACAGAGGTGCCTGATGCCCTGGGCTATGGCTGCCCCTGGCTGCCCTCCGGCTACCCTGCTCCCTGGCTGGAGGCAGTGGGACAGGTTCTGGCTGAAGAGGCTCTGCCCTGCCTGACCCGGGGCACCCTGTGCCCTGCCCCTGGCACCCAAGCCTCCCTAGTCCCCAAGGAGCCACGAGCCCACATGGCACCCTGACATACTGCTTCGAAAAGTCTCACCATTTGTCCTTCCCTTCCCTTTCCTTCCAATCTCACATTGGCCCTGGTAAATCAATCCTTCCTTTGGCTTCACCTGCCACCTTTGGTGGCATTGCAATCCTTCCACGTCATTTTGTCTTGGAGCCTGAAGTCATTACTTTCCAAATGTGACACCTCTGCACTTTTTCATTCATTCTCCACTGCTCTGGTGTGTCCCATCCCTTCTCAATTTCAGTTCTTTAAGCTGATGTAAACAGCTGATCTTCTTCTTTCCAGCCTGGCATGCTGGTACCCCTGCTCACCATGTCAGCTTCTGTCTCTTCAGTCCCAGTCTCTCAGCACCAGCCTCCCATCTCCCTCCTACTGTGCCCTCTGTCAGCATCCTCTCCTCTTCCCCCTCCTCTGCCGAGAGGCTCTCTGCTTACAATGGTCCAGTGAGAATGGAAGAAAAGGCAAGACCCTTGGAGAATAATAATACTTATTTACATCAGTGTGGGGGATTTACCTTTGATATGTTTCCCATTCACCTTTAATATGACACAGTAAACTATGTATGTTTGACTTGAAAAATCCTCYATCTCTCATGCCAATAGAGTTGTAGCAGGGATGCATGCGCTCTGAAGCATTTAAATGGCACACTTTGATGAAGCTATAGCTGTCCTGCTTAAACTGGGGCTATGTCCCATGATGTATGAAGGATTTCTTTTGAGGGGATGTATTTGAATCCCATGGCAGTGTATGAGCTCTGCTGAACTGGCCACAGTGGCCACTGGACACAGCGGCCTAATGTACCTCRGACTTGACTGTTAAGTCTCAGATTAATCTGTTCCCTTTGTAGGCCCACAAGTTTACATGATTTTTGAATCTTTTAAACTTGTAGTTACTAAAGCAAGGCAGTGGGGGACACTTCTGTTGAAACATCTGAACGCTATCGTTGCAGCTTACTTTGATACTGGCAGAGTTACGTATCTACCAGGGAGTGAGAGCTAAGTACTTTCAAGCCTCAAGAGACTGAAATTTTGACTTTCTTCTATCAACACCATATATCTTCCACTTCAGTGGTTAAAGGCAAGAAAGAAAAACTTGAAATGTTCAAATGTTTGGTCTTTTTCTTACACTTTCCTTGGATTTCATCACAGAGAGAATAGCAACATAGTTCTCAAACAATCTCTCCCACTGACTGTGAAAACGATAGTATACAGCAGAGGCAATGGACCCTCAGCTGGCTGATTGCATATTTTGAATTGAGCCTGACGAGCTTGACACTGCATATCTTTCACCRGAACAAAAAAGACCTTTCAGACACTACTAACCTTCCAACAGCTGAGCCTGACTGAATCAACCTCAGGCTGCAAAAGGGCTGCCTAGAAAGCAGCACAATACTGAGGTTGGATGAGTCTTTAGTACATGGAGTGCTATGAAAAACAGCAAGAGCACCTGCAAAAGATAACCTCATGTTCTGCCTACTTTCTGCAACATCAGAGGGAATCCACTGGAGAAAAACCTTGAGCTCAGCTCTTCCCTGCTACGGCAATGGAGATAGGCTGCTAGCTACCCATCCCTGCATGCATGTGGGACTGGGCATGATTAAGATCTTCCAAGGGTGCCAGCAAGAGAACAGTGCCATAGCCCAGCCTCCACAGCAGTCCTGACAGTGGGTACAGCTGTGGAGGAGGGCACATGAAATCAGAAACTGGCTGCAAAGTGTTGGTCAAGTTTGGTGCTGCTGAAATAGGGGGATCAGAGTAGCCTTCAGTGCCACCCTGTCACCGCAGCTAGGCTAAGGTCCACCAGCAGCTGGCCTAACTGGATAAATAAAGTCTTTGCTTTTTGATTTTGCTTTTTGATTTGCCAGTCAGCTGTACTTCTAGCTCCATGAGGAGCAACAGAACCAGGAGGTTCTACTCTTGTTTGAATATATGTGCTGTCATCAGTGGAGCTATACTACTGAGGTTCACAAAATGTTTCTGTTTGTGTGACTGTCACTCTCACTAACACTCTATAAGCCAAATTTGGTAAAAATATTTCTCGTTGTGAGATGTTTTGGAGAGCTAGAGTGGATGGAATGATGGTGTACTGAACTACAGATTCTGTGAGCTGATCTTTAAATATTTAAGAAATCTGGAGTGCCTTCTGACATTTTCCAGAAAGAAAATATTAGCTTCCAAAATTCTGAGAGACAGGTTTCAGCCTGATCAACTACCAAATACATAGTGATCAATCAAGTGACCTTTTACCAACCTTGCTGTATCTGTGAGACTCTCATTAGTGCCCATATGTATGTCTTGTGTTGAAAGGAAGGAAGGATGTCCTCCAAGGAGAGCAAATCCTATAGTGAGGACAAATAAAAAATAAATTAAACACCAGCACCTCATATTTACAGCCAAGATTCAAAATCTTCTTCATGTAAAAGATATTTACAGCAGTAAAAGTAAAGCTCAGCAGGGCATCCAAATGTTTAAAACACTTAAAGTCTGACACACAAGACACAAATAAATATATTTTGGAATAAAACCACTCAAATGTGATGCTCTGCTGAAATCCTTAGGCATGAGTTCTGATCTGTGTTCATAGGAACAGCCATTCAAGCTGCAAGGCTACATATTGCCAAAAGCATCACCGTGGCTCCCTGTTAAGAGCTAGGTAATCCATTCATCATGCTGAATTTCTACTTAAAGGGACTTAGCATCCTAGAAGGGCCATCTGAGTCACTAGGTGTAATTCCACATCCTTGCAAGAAGCTTCAATTATATTCACTCAGATAGAAAACCCTAAGTCTCCTCTATACACTATAACAAACTTGAGCTTGGTCACAAATGACCAAGTGCCTTAGAAATTATAATGTGACAGAGAGAAAAGGAAAGATCTCGGGCACTGCCAGCATCCCTCCACCCTGCAATAGTTGGGAACTTACAAGGTGAGCCAAGGAACTGGACGGATTAGGTCTGAAGAGTGAAATCTATTCCTGAACAGGAAACCATGGAAAGACCTGAGCATCATTTAAGAATATAAAACACTTCGGGGAACTTAAAAGGTGTCTGGACGGTGTTTTGAATAAAGACAAATTACATGCTAAGAGCAACTCTCAGGTTCTGTCCTGCCTTATTTCCATTGCACCATCACTAGAAAGCTACCACAAGCAACCAGCTGACACAGACAGGGAGGAAAACAGCTTTTTTTCACCAGCACTTGAGTCTCCCTGCCTTTGCCTGGTTTAAGTCTAAAGCCTCCCTCCACTGAATCTCAGTGTAAAGTCCATGGTGGCCACATATTGGGAGGATGGAGCCTGAGAGGGGCTGTTTTATGAACTGTCACAAATGGTTTAGCGTAAGTCTAGCACAGGACACAGGGTCCTACAACAGGGGACATACAAAGTGTAGGATTTGAACTGGGCTGTAGGTAGCCCTGTAAGGCATTTTCTGTGCACTGGGGAAGATTTTCCGCACAAGAACAACTCCCTTCTAGTAAAGAAATTGTCAGGGAGATCTTGCCCTGTCACTAATATCCACGATGGAGCAAATTTCCAGGGAATCTCGGTGTGGACAAACCAACCTTCTCAAGACAACACTGCGGGGGAGTAAGCCTTTTATCGTGATAAAAATCTAGAAGGAAGCCCATCTTATTTTTATTGCCAGGAAGAGAAAGGCTGCATACAGCACAGAAGAGCAGAGACCCCACTTCTCTACCAAACTGTGATCTCTTGGAGGTGGTAACAAATTTCGTGCTGTTAAAAAAAAAGGAAAAAAAGAGGAAAGAAAAAAAAAAAGGAAAAAAGGTTAAAAGCTGCTTGGGCTGGTTGTAGCCATTAGATGGCACTGCAGACATCACCAGGTCTGAAGCTTCAACATGATGTTTGTACAGGCCTGTCAAAGATTAAAAAGTTGATCCCACAGCTACTCTTCAAAAAAGGATTAAACCAGGAGTGAAACCTTTCACAGATAAAACCAAGCAACTAGGTTCAGGCGGCAGGCCTGGGCCCCACAACTGGGCCCCTAACACAGAGCAGCCCTTATTAACTTCCATCCCATGCGAGCAGCAGGGTTGAGGTGAGGTCTTCCACTTTGCATCAGCTCAGCCAGTCTCTAGACTTTAAAATGCAATAGATAAAAATAATACTGGCAAATCATTGCCTTTTGACTGCCTCAATTTCCTTAAAAGTCAGATTAAAAATAATGATGCTCCAGACCCCACCTGAAGGGCAAATCTCTGCTCCATCCAGGTAGTGTATACTCATTTTATTGAATGGGCCTGATTTTACTTTCCCTTTGTCATCATTAAGGATTGCTCCAAATCTCAAGATTAGTCAGACACAGCAAACTTTTAAGAATGAAGCATCACTTATTCTATTACTTTTTGCTGTTAAAAAAGCACTATACATTTGCTGGTTGCTTTGCCCTCCTTTCTTGGTTATTCAGAAGCATTTCTATATTAAGGCAGGAAAAATGGTTAGGTTTCCTCAAATACTTTTTCACCCCTCTCTGCAGCTCAGACACAAGCACTGTATTTATGGGAATGTGTATGCAAACTGTTGCCTAGACATTACAGCCTATCTATTCAATGCAAGTTTTTAGTCAAGACCTCAAGGATGAAATGTTGGTTGTAGTAACTTTTCCTGTCCAGCTTGTGGTTTTTTTCGAAGTCATATACAATTATGTCAGTGATTTATCCCCGCAAGTTCCACACAATACAACAGCTCTGCATTTTAGGCTTCTAAATGCATACACTTCGGTGATGTTTCACAGTCCAGGCAGGCTCCCATGGACGTGTTCTGTTTTCTATAAATGATGCCCAGGTAGAAAAAGAGGAATCTGGCCATTTATTCAGAATTGCCAGACGTCAGGCAGCCCAGTTGGAGCTACCACCTGGAGTCTGTGTACACAGCAGAGTCCTAATGTGTTGGGCTTTCTGCTCGTGAACTGGCCATCTGTGCAGGGCCTGGGAACATATTTCCATCCAAAACTTTCCACCTGGAAATACAGGAGGTCTGTGCTCTAGCTTTGTATATAGTTGCAGAGAAAGAATCTTTGCTTCCGATTCTTTCATCCAGACTACTAGTAGAAAGAAAAAAATGATGACTTTTGAAGATATGCAGGCACCAATTCAGCCAATAAGCACATGCTGGAGTGCTGTGTTAAACTGAAAGATCTAATCCTCTTCGTTGGCACAAGCTGATCATATCCAAAGCCACATGCTAAGTGTTTATATGAATCTTGGTATCTTCAACAAACTGTATTAAATGTTCATACTGCAGAGCCAGAATAGATTATTATCTCATGTCCACACCCCTCACTACTGTTAGTTTTCAAAAATGGAAAGTTTTATACCTCAGGCTGTGGCACATTATTGAGCCCGCTTACGCAAACTCTTTCACGTAGGACGCGAGTGCTGGTGGTTGTACAGACATGAGTTAAATCTCCATTCCAGCCTGTCCCTGCTACATTGGGTAAGTGCGCCAAAGTGAATCCTCTAGTTCAGACGTTAGATACACAGTTGTGGGGCTGCCCCGCCATCACCAGGAGAAATACACAGCCATCTTCTCAAACTCAAAGGAAGGATCCTTTTTCATATTTCAAGACATCTGGATTTGGATTTGTTAGTTTCCTCACTGCCTGCCAGGACTTACAATCTAGAAAGCATTTTTCAGTTTAGACTGATAACAAAGAACTCTTCTAGGCAGCAATTACAGGAATATTCCTAAAGAAGAAACCTAAAAACTGATAAGCAGTTTTTTAAAGCTACCCATCTAAATGGAGAGTAAGCTAAAAGAGTACTCTTGCCCCCTCTGTGACGTGGCCAAGCTAAATAATACTAGCCATTCCAACAAAAAACAGACCCTGTATTCCTGCCATGTAATACCATCCCCACTACATTAGAACATACGAAGTGACGCAATTATTTCTGTGACTGTATGTAGTAGTCTTCAGGCATGGACATCATGTTCCTCTCACCCCACTGTGTAAGAGGAGTGAGTTGGGAGTAATTAATTGCACTAAAGCCCGTGGCAGTGAACCTCTGTAAAGCTGTTAAGACCTTGTGTATTCCAGTGCACAACGACAGAAGATATACAGAGCTTTTCTGCCTGTATTGTTTCCTCTCCGTTTCTACCTTGTGACATATTGCCTGCATTCAGCATCTGTGAAATGGTTGGATTTATTTATAATTTGTTCACTAAAACGTAACTGCAGCTGTATATTTTAAGAGTATCAGTGACAATCAGAATATTTTATACCAAAGCTATAACAAAACCAGGGCATTCACCTTTATGCCATGCCTGAGGATGTTTATTTTACAAGTAATATATGACCATGTGGAATATCTTTGTTTTCAAAAAGTACGCAAGATTTTATGCAGAATGGGTATGGGATTCTGACTGCAAATAGATGACATTTTCCAGCATAATAGCAGAGATGTCACATTTTCCAATAGCCAGTGATAGCAATAAATCTAGTAAGCTCCACAAAACTGGATTTACTTTCCCAATGCCCTATGGAAGTTACTTGTAGTTCTTCATTAAACTTACACCACCACTACTACTCTTAGAAATGGTAAAATAATATGGGTTTCAGAAATATGCATTAGGACAAGATTATATTTATTCAAGAGAGTAAAGGGGCAATGAATTATACCACAAGGAGCTGTACATTATTCAGTACAGTTGCAATGTCATCAGAATAAAACAGTTTAGAGGCATAGTATGTTGGAAAAGCCACAAATGTCAAGTGTTCTCTTACAATGCATTATAAATTAATGTTTTGATAATTTTTGATCAATCTTGGTGACTGGTAGAAGTGCCCAAAGACTGAAGGAAAGCAAATGTCACCCCTATCTTCAAGAAGGGCAAGAAGGAGGACCCAGAGAATTACAGGTCGGTCAGCCTCACCTCGATCCCTGGGAAGATGATGGAGCAGCTAATCCTGGACACCATTTCCAGGCACATTAAGGACAAGAAAATAATCAGTAGTAGCCAGCATGGCTTCACCGAGGGGAAGTCATGCTTGACCAACTTGATAAACTTCTATGATTAAATGACTGGCCTGGTAGATGAGGGGAGAACAGTGCGTATTGTCTACCTGGACTTCATTATGGCCCTTGACACGATCTCCCATAAGATCCTCATAGACAAGCTGTTGATGTACGGGCTGGATGAGCAGTGAGGTGGGTTGAAAACCAGCTGAATGGCTGGGCCCAGAGGGTGGTGATCAGTGGTGCAAAGTCTAGTTGGAGGCCAGTGACTAGCAGTGTACCCCAGGAGTCAATACTGGGTCCAGTCCTGTTTAACATCTTCATTAATCATCTGGATGATGGGGCAGAGTGTGCTCTCAGCAAGTTTGCTGATGACACAAAACTGTGAGGAGTGGCTGATATGCCAGAGGGTTGTGTTGCCATCCAGAGGGACCTTGACAGGCTGGAGAAATGGGCTGACAGGAATCCCATGAAGTTCACAAGGAGAAGCGCAAAGTCCTGTGCCTGAGGAAGAACAATCCCCATGCACCAGTACATGCTGGGGGCCACCCAGCTGGGAAGCAGCTTGGCAGAAAAGGACCTGAGTGTCCTGGTGGACACTGAGTTGAATGTGAGCCGGCAATGTGCCTTTCCGGCCAAGGTGGCGAATGGTATCCTGGGCTGCACTAGACAAAGTATTGCCAGCAGGTGGAGCAAGGTGATCCTTCCCCTTTATTCAGCACTGGTGAGGCCACACCTGGAGTGTCCAGTTCTGGGCTCCTCAGTATGCGAGAGACATGGACATATTGGAGAAAGTCAGTATGTCCATGTCAACAAAGAGCCACAAAGATGACTAAGGGACTGGAGCCTCTCTCGTATAAGGAAAGGCTGAGAGAGCTGGGACTGCATAGGCTAGAGAAGGGAAGGCTCAGAGGGACTCTTACTAATGTATATCAATACCTGAAGGGAGGGTGCAAAGAGGATGGAGCCAGGTACTTTTCAGCAGTACAATGGGCACAAACTGAAACACAGGAGGTTCCCTCTGAACATCAGGAAACACTTTTTTACTGAAAGGGTGATTGAACACTGGCATAGGTTGCCCCAGAAGATTGTGGAGTGTCCATCCTTGGAGCTATTTAAAAGCTTTCTGGACATGGTCCTGGGCAACTGGTTCTAGATGACCCTGCTTGAGCAGGGGCGTTGGACCAGAGGACCTCCAGAGGTCCCTTCCAACCTCAACCATTCTGTGATTCTGTTTATTTATTTTTCAATAATGGTGTTCTTTATAGGCATAGGGACAGCAGGACTTCTGAAAAGACTTCTGTGGTGTTAATATATGGCAACAATCTCCTAGACACTGCAGAGCAGATTTTGTAACCAGTGCTTTCCAAGTCTCTACTCCTTTATAATGAAACCCATTGATTTTCATCTAGTTGTTCCTGAGAGTTGCAAAGTTTCTTTAGATTAATCTCATCACCAGAACCTTGTCCCACAAGTGATCTTTTTCAACATATTGAAGGTGCAACTCATGGGAAATGCTATTTGAGATGGCTCAGGGATTTTATAAATAAACGCTCCAATTCACTTCAATGTCCACTTTCACTGGACATTAGAAAATTGGTATTAAATTAGCTTATTTAGCTAAAAGGAAGACATGTAATCCCACATTTGTTTTGAGTTAGAAATTCCAAGGGAGAAGTCATGTATGTTAAAAACCAGCTGAAATGTATAGAGTTTCCATGGACAGAAAAAACTTGAGTCTGCCTTTGAAATAAAGTCTTAGGCTTAGGGGACTTAAGACCAATTAACTGAAGGTGTGAAGTTAATGCACAGAAATTAAACTGCATTAAACTCCCTCGTGGAAGCTCTCACTGAGAAATAAATTGGTTTTATTTCACTGGAGCTTAATCCCTCTTGGATGAATTTATGTGCATTAACCCCCATCCTTAAGTTAATTCATTTGAACTTTCCCGAGCTTCCCCCTTCCATAAGCCTTCAAAAGCCAAGGACTAAACAGTGCTTCCCTCTGCATACAGAAGCATGAAGGATAAACAGATTCAGAGAATTCGTCATTATCTGCCCATGTACCAGTATGGCAGGCAACTAGAAACTGGACTAAAAACTCCAGAGTTAAAAGGTGGGTGGTCTTCACAGAGAGGGAATGCACACAAGAGAAACCCATTTGTAAGTCCTGCTTATCTGGAGAAAACAGAAAGCAACAACAAGTCTGCATAAAGGCCAGGATCAGCAGGTAAATGATTGTGCCAGAGGATACAAAGGCAAATTCAGAAATGCTTGCAGATAACATATCTGCTTCTTCCTTCCATTATTTTTACCTTCTCCCTTACACCTTGTAAAGAAATCTGAATACTCAACAAGTTTCCCATCCCTTCACCAGCGAGAAGTCAGCCTAAGGGATGCTGGGTCAACTTAAATGTGAGAAGGGCAGGCTTCTCCTCCCTTAATGTGTAAAAATGTACCCATAAGACAGTCACCAATTCATAGTTATTCCTTGCTAACATGCAAGCACATTAACAATTTATTTCAGCAGTCCCATTGACTTCAGAACAACTACCATGTAAATAAAGATATGTACGTGTTTCAGTGTTTGCAGGACTGTATCCTAAAAGAATAATGATCCAGTGCCTGATCTTATTAGGCTAATACCCTGGAGTCTCCATCAAGTTATCTTCCCCTGTAGGTAATAATGTCAATTTTTTTTCCCCCTAATTTATATCAAGGCATTACTATGATTCCCAGTCTAAACACATACTCTGAAATGTGACAACAGTAATGCATAATACATTAGAAAAATATTTATTACAGCTTGCACAGAATTAAATTTGTGATGCTTACTAAAATAGATGTTACGAAATGTGCATCTTGCCAGTACAACTAGGAGGTTACATCAGAAATGCTTACTTCTGCCTGTTACTTTATTTCTGATCTATCATGTTTTGGAATGATCCGGCGAAATTTCAATGACCAAAGGGATGTGCTTGTGACATTAATATGCAAGGTGAAACACAATTAGCTACCATTCTTTTCCTATTTTTGCTTTCAAACTTTAGGCTTCTCCTGAGTAGAAATTGCTAAACACAAAATTATGCAGTGTTTTTCAGTCAATACTCACAGTATACAGTTTCATATAAAATCTGACCGTGCCATTGCTCAGACCTACCTGTTTCTGCAGATAATCTTGTTCTTGTGCTTCTCTTCTCAAAAATCATGGCCAAAGATTTTCCTTGCATCAGAGGCAAATACTAGAACATGAAAATTGAAGGCATTTCAATTTTATAGTCATTATACACTTTACAGTGTGAAATACTTCTTTCACATTTTAATTCCGCATTAGAAAAATTACACAGGTGTTTTTTTAACCATCGCTTTGTTCTCCTGCCTTTCAAGGAATTTATTAGCAGTGGAAAGGTTAAAGGGAAAGAAGTAATTCTAGGGGCAAAAAGCAACTGCATTTTGGCACTCAATTTGAGCTAGCATTAAGGAGAACTCTGATACTAATTTAATCCCATGCAGGGAAATGTCTTCCATTTCCTACATTTAGTGCTGCATGTACACCATGTATAGATGGATGGGGTTAGCTGACAACAGGGAGTTAGCTGAGCAAAGCTTTTTAACCTTTTCAATTGCGAAGTCCTCTGAAGCATTTAAAGAATATCTCTAAACACTTTACAGGACGGCTTTTTGATTTGTAGCACATGATTTACAGTATTTAAGAGCTCAGGTGATGTTGTTTAGGACAAGACAGCTGAACGGCTCATTCCCAATACTTTTCAGAACAATGTTTATTTCAACATCTGAGTGACCTAAATGACCATTAAAGCATTTTACCTCTCCTTTGTGCTGTATCCTTTGTTTCAAATCTGAGGCCATCCACAGCAAATACTTCAGCTCATCTGCTGTGTAGTTCTGTAGAGTAAGGAAGTCACGACCTTTCAGATGAACATTCATTTGAGCTGGTGGCCCATACCTGTGTCAAAAGAGCAAAAAATACACGCTTTTTGTCATTCGACACTAAATTGTACTCATGCTAAAGCCAATGAGCAAGCAGCTGAAATCTCTCCCACTGCCCTCATTTGACACAGCTGGATCAGCTTGATGGACTGTGTTAATTACTGTCAGACAGACACAACATGCCACTATGCACTGTATCGATCACCACCGTAACAGTGTCTCAAATTGTATTATAAACTATATTGGATATAGTTTCCTTTGCCTTCTGATATGCATATGACTTGACTGCATGCTGCCTAATCAAATAAACCCAAGTGCATAAAACCATTCAGGGCTGGGTGAAGTGACTTATGCGTAGACCGCAAAGCTGCCCTTTGGGGGGCACAGAATATGAGGAACTGACCTTGGTGCTCTTTCTCCCTCTTTCGTGCTTTGTGGATGAGTAGACGCTTGCCATGTTCTAGCCCCGCTGATACAAATGGTGGCRTTTCTATAAATGTGTATGAAATCTCTTGATTACACTGGGGAAGAGGGTAGAAAACCCCAACAAAATAGCCACGTGCTCTGGTCCTTCTCCTACCACACAAGAGACGTTCTGGGCACGTGCAGTGTATTTATTCAGTGTATTCTGGCCTCCAGCCAGATTTACGACTTCAGAATCACATGAAGTTGGATGCTGACAATCACCCACAGAAGTTACATGATCGAATTTCCTCTAGCTTAGATGAGGTGTCTTAATGAAAGCCACATCCGAGCCCGTGTTTCCACAGGCTTAAGATTAATAAGGCAGAGTGGCAGCTTAGCCCCTTCTCTGGCACTGTATCTACAGCCCTCCTTAGCATAACACAGCCTGCACTGTACTCTTGCTAAGGTTTGGATGGGTATGAGCTAAACATGTCTTTTTAATTAAAGGCAGAATTTTTAGACTGATCTGATGGAATGGAGACCAAAGCAATGCAAACAAATGGATTGAGTGCAGCTACCACTTTTGTATTTCCAAGTAGACTTCCCTTTATCTCACCTTTGAGACCCGGTTCAGTTACAGCACCTGCCAATTGCCAAGCCCTGGAGCCCACAGCTAAGAATATTCAGGGGAAAAAAATAGAATTTCTGTTCATTTTTCTGTTAATTCTAATGAATAAAAGCCCTGGTAGTGGATAGGCCTATTATCGCTTCTCAAGATTTTTGTGTTACATTACGTAAATCTGGAGGGAAAGACTTTTTCTGTAGAATTTTGTGGCATAGGCTCCAACTGAAACTGGAGGAAGAGAGCAGCTCTTAAGGGAACGGTACCACACATTATTACTGTCAGTTTGACATCACGGCACGAACTCCGTGACTTTTGAAATCATGTAGTAGAATTTTTTCTTTAACTGAAGATATCTAAATGCTGTGTGTTTTCCTTCTGGACACCTTAAAAGTGCTTTAGATACACATTATACCACTGCCATTACTAAGAAGACTTTTTTCTCAGTGAGAAGGATTATATGTAACAGCAGAAACGGAGAGAATATATGAAGAAGTAGCGCGTGCAGATGCCCTGCAGATTAATATTGCTGGAACTCAGTATATGCTGTCATGTATCAGGGCAATGTGCTCCAGAGATTATGCAGACTGCCAGAGGCTTAGCTAAGCTAAGCACAAAGCGCCACAAAGATTCCCATCAATGTGCACCATCAGAGTCCGGTCTCTGCACAGGCCCCCAGACTGCAGGAGGGCTGGACTTTTCTGTAGCACTGCGCAGATACAGGAGTGGATATCTTGTTTTCTAAGTTTGGAGTAATGTTGCCCATGTATTTTCTTAGAGTGTCTCTGAAAATTTATTCTTAAGTGAAATACAGTCTAAACTGTATGTGTGACTTCAGTAATAAATATTTGTGGGAGTACCATTTAAAATAATAATGCACATTTCCAAGCCATAAAGACTGATCTTGACAGCATTACAATCATTAGTAAAATAAAGTCACATATTTTGCTATAAGTGTTATCCTTCTGTCCCCATGCTTGCCTCCAACCTGAGGTAAACAACTGAGAAAGTTAGGAAGCATCCAAATGCCCCATTTTTTAATTTGAAGTGGGTGTTACAGAGCTAGCAAAATGATTTCCTGTACTTGTATATTCAACAGCTGCAGAATAGAATATACCTGACATTATAAGAAAGGCTCGGCATTCATGGGTCAGGTAGCTTCCACCATAGCATGAAAAACAGCCTACCAAGGCAAGCTACTGAAATCCAGCCTTGAATACCAAGGCTCTTAGTTGATATTCAAGGGATTGGCTCTAACTTCAATGTGTATATTCTGAAAGAAATTAAATTTCATAACTGTGACTTTTTTATTGTTATTATTTTTCACAACAGGAATTTGCTACTCTATCCAGTTTGGGGGAACAAAAAAATACTTGTCCTGTTTTAAAATCTATGCAATTGCTTGCTGCTTGGTCACTCCACTCTCCTTCGCTGCATTGTTTCCAGAGCGGCTTTGATGCTGCTCCTCAAGTTTCTAATTGCAGCCTACAATTCCTTCCAGGGAGTTAGAGATTGCCTAATCTCAACCTGCCAAGCAGGAACGTCTGTTCATGGGTCTTGTTTTACCACTTGGCACTATTGAGAAGTGGACTGAGAAATATCCACCACTAATTTCTGCAGTGGTAGATAGCGAAGCACTAAAATTGGTTACCCAGAGAGGATCTGGAATTACTATCCTTGGAGATTTTCAAGACGTGGCTAAGCAAAGACATAGCTGACCTCATATGCTGTTGTCAGGCTACAAGCAGAAAGTTGGTCTAGAGGTCTGCTCCTGACCTCTATGTTCCCGTGATGATTCTGTTTTATTGCTATGACCTTCAAGAAATGTGCTCCCTTCCCTGTTGTCCACATCCTCTGAAAGAGAGGCAGAGTGGACAAATAAATTCCAGCAAAGGAGCATGAGACAACATACCAAAGTTAAAATGTAATAGGCAGAATTGCAAGGTCAAGCAGTTGGCTTATTCCTTTCTGAGCAGGGATAGCAATTGCTTTGGACTATTAGCACAGACTGATAGATATTAGGTTATCCTGCAGTATCAACCACAGTGTGCTTAACTTGTAATGCTCATAGACAGTGGTGATAGCTTATGCCAACATTATGATATAACGTTAAAAAACCCCTAAAAATAAAAAACATTATGTAGGGAGCTTAACAAATTGGATGACTTTATTGGAAAACCAGCTTTACTGCAGTTGTTTTCCAAACGTGCTTTTCTATCTCTGCTAACCAGAGAAAGTTCCCACCGATTGCCAGCAGTGAAAATCCAAAATCCATAAAAAAATTATCATCCAGTCTTTAGGACCACTTTAAAAYTGTAGCAAATAAATCACAGAACTTGGAAAACATTTGTTTTTCATCTGATGTAATGCAGAAACGATAAATAAAAATGACTTATTGCATATTAGGACTCCTGTGAATGTGAAATTCCTGTAGATTGTTTTCTAGCACTAACCATTTTTTACATAAAGCTGTTAATGCTATTCGTATTGACATCGACATGAAAACATAGGAAGATGTGGAATTAAGTTTCAAGTCTTTAATTTTAACTTGATTCTGGAGATGTGACAAGCATGAGAAGCAGCTTACTGAAACACTGTCATACAGGTACTTTTCTGTAGGCACGGGGGACAGGCGCGTCTATGCGGCTGAAGAAAGAACCCAAAGCCAGGTCATAGAGCCAGGTCTACGTGGTTAACTTTGAATGTCGTATCACATCATGCTTTTCCTGCATGCCTCCAGTGTATATAGAGACAAAAAAAAAATCAAAGCGGAGATTCACCTTGCAGTTTCAGGGAGAGAACTTCCCCCCCAGTACTGGCCATGATAATTGTCTAAATGCATAAGAATTTCCTGTACTTTATTCAGATAGTTATTTATTGATCACAGTACCTGCAATGTACACTACACTGACCTCAAGAAGAAATATTCCTTCTTGACTTTGCTGCTAAATCCCACAGAAAGAATTAAGAGCATTTCACAAACATTAAAAGGGAAAATCCTCCAATCTCCCGAAGACGCTGAGCTTGCTGCCTCAGGAGGCAAAAGGGCATTAAAACTGCGGAAAAGAGTGCCTTTCTCTGAAACACTCACTCCTTCGCAGGATTCAACTGCTTTTGTCTCCAGGTTTCTGACTAAATGGCACTGACCACCAGACAAAACTAAAGGATAAGCTTACCAAAAATGTCGCAGCAGCTGCTTGCTGGTCTGTGTTAGTTTTGCAATACTGAAGAAGTTCCTCATGTTAAACAGCATCTTCTGTTTGCATTAGACTTCTCTCAGACCTGCAAATGAAGTTAACAGAAACGGAGGTGTATGAAGCAGAGCGCGAGCTGTGCTGCTGTGCAAACGAGCGAAAACCAAGAACCAAAGTCTTCGCTTTGGTTGCCCCAGCCAGGGCTGGGCCTGGTGGGGGCTGACACTGAAGCTTTTCCTTGGTCAAACTCTACAGGTAGAGATTTCTCACAGGGCCCATTGCACCACTCGCAGTTTGTGCTCTTCTGTGTGGGGCCATCATATCATACCTGTGTCAATACCATTTCGTAGCAATTTTGTGTTTGTTAAATATTTGTACAGGAGCATGTGCTAGCAGAAAAAGGCAAAAGATTTGTCAGGGTGCAGCACAAGCCGGGTGGCTCCCTTGGAGATGGGACTGCAACCGTGGGGGCTGCCCGGCCCTAGCATGGCCTGGGCAGGGACCGACGGCCCCGCGCTGAGCCAAAATGAGGGTCCCGGGCCCATGGGTGTTGCGCTGGGCAGGGCCATTAAGGCTTATTTGTGCCCCAGGGCCCTGACAAGAATGGAGAAGGGCTACATTACAAAATGTATGTATATTGCTGGGGKTTTTTTTGACCAAGTTTTCAATTGTGCTATGGTAGCGTTAAACAGCCCTCAGTGACGCCCAGAAACTTGAATATTGCAGCCTGCATACCTCCTTACGTTAAATTGCTTGCTGTATAATCTGATGTTGGTCAATTGCTAAACACTGAAGTGATTTCATTTAAATTTCTACCTTCAAATATAATTGTCAGATGAGATTTTATGCCACCTGCACTGTAGGTGGTTTTGAAATACAGCCATTACTTTCTCATTTCCTCCTCTGTATAAGAAGAAAAGTACTTGTGTAAATCAAGGTGATGGCATACCTATCAGAGATGGCGATATGTTGAAATTGCAATGTGATGATGATATAATTAAAACACATTGGAAAAAAAAAGTTTGACTTCCCCAGAAAGAGAGACTGCCATGAAAGGCAGGGGATAGCTCTTGGTAGGATTTGTAGGACCCTCATGCCAAGCCAACCCTGAGATACTTGGAAAACGCAGCAGTTGCCAGGGGAAATGTCAGGGAGAAGCAAAACCCAATGGAAATTAGTGGGAATGAAAGAGCCAGAAGAACTGCTCATAGAGAAAAAAGCTAGGCCACTGTTTCCCTCTTGGTTGCCCTTCTCTGGGCAATGACTCCCACGGCCTTCAAGCCCAGCCCCTGGGGACTGAGGGTGTGTCACTAGTGGTACACAGGAGAAAAGACGGCGGGGAAAGGAAAGGTGGTCGAGGTGCCAAGACCCCCAGTATCATCCTGCGGCCCTGCAGGGAGAGGACAGTGCCAGTGCCCCTTTGTCAGGTCACCCCTGGACAGGGACTGCCCAACCCCAGTTCCCATGTGGACCAATTCCCTCGTAAGCTCCTGTGAGCGAGTAGCGGCGCCAGGCGGTGGGGAGACTCGGACCGGTGTCGGCATTGCTGTTGGTGTGACGCACTTCTCTTAGATTTGGGGTGACAGCAGCATCTCTCAGCATGGAGACCTGGTGCCACGCCCCATGCCTGCTAGCTGCCCCAGGCTGCCAGGGCTCAATGTGCTACCATGTGAAAAACTGACTCACTCATCTCAACACCATAAAATGCTTCAATGTTGAAATCAGGATTGAATTGGTTTGGAGTATTTCTATATTCCAGGGCTTGGTATTGAAAACGGACCAATAGTAGTACATGGGTTGAGATACACCGGTGAAGACAGAATAATGTAGTATAAGAGAAAAGTAGATTAGGATAAAGGAATTATATTGATATAGTCATCTAATATGAACATAAGGCCTCTCTCCTCACTGAGCTGGCAGGAGACTGACCCTTGACACTTCCTTTCTTGAGGGGAAGCTGCAGTCAGGGTAGGGAAAGGAAAGAAAAGCATTTATGCAGCAGTGGCTGTGGGGTGGTGCAGCAATAGTGCCCATGCTGCTTCCTTTCAACCCTAAAAAAACACCTTGGCAGGTCAATGTCCTTTCACAGCTCATCCGCTCCCTGGCCTCCTGGCCCAAGGAAGGGCCTGACCTTGGTGCCTCTCTTTTGCAGAGTGGGGCTTCAGCAGCTGGGGCACCTCAGAGGGGGAGCAACTCCTCCTCTGCAGCTCTCTCCAACCTGCTGCACCCCGCCATGCCCACAGCTGCATCTTCCAGCGGTACATGTCTGCTTCGACACCTGGGACAATGTGGCAYAACTGGACCCCTGCCGACACAACTTCTGCTTCATCTGCATGCCGTGGTCGTCCAAAACCAAAGCCCACTGTATAAGCCTTTCCAGTCCATCTTGCGCTCCGTGGTGGCCAACGACAACTTCCAGGAGCTCAGCATCCGGCCACTTGCAGGCACTGCTGGTAACTCTTTCCTTCTCCCGTCATTCCTTGTTCAAAGACCTCCTTAGCAGGTCAGCCATCCTACTGGCAGAGATACAATTATCCCACTTAGTGAGGTGACTCCCATCTCTCCCAACCAGATGTTGATCTTCAAATCGGATCTCAGAGTCATAGAAACCAAAACCCTCTTGCTGACACCTTCTTCCCATGAACCTGTCTAATCACTTCATAACCCTTTTATATTCTTGGCATCCACAGTATCTGGTAACTACAATCTCAGGCATCATTTTGTGGAACAATGTTTGTTTGGTTTTATTTTGAACAACTTCTGCTGGATATCCCCTCACTCCAGACTTAGGAGAAGCAGTTAGGGCAGAAAGCTTCAGAGGGACAACGGGGTTCAGAGAGATGAAATCCCTGCCTCACGTAGGGGCAAAAATCACAAAGACTTTCTGGTCACCCTTCTTTGTGTGTACTTATATGGATACCTCATCTTATGCACCAACAACTGTATTGATTAAACTCTGCATAAAACAAGGCTTAAATTGGCTGTCCAGGCTGCCAGCTGCAGCCTCTGTTGAAGTACATCATCCTGAAAGCAAGACCTTTTTCTTGAGATCGGGTGCACRAGAAGACATTCAATCTTCCACCCAGCCAGAGACACTTAGGTGATGGCAGTTGTGCAGACCCCACTGGAGTAAGTCCATGGCCTTTTAATCATATTTAATGCGCAGACCCAAACTCCCAGTGGAGCTTCCCCCCCCCCCCAAAAAAAAATCCATAGTTGTTTATGGATTTCCATTTTCTTGCTATTCCTGTGTGTTTCAGATACACCAGGTCATCCCTTGCCGAAAGAAAAAGGTCTTTACGGGGACATCCTGATGAACCACAGAGACCATCAGAGGAAGCTTGTCTTTTAGGACAGCAGAATCCCAGTGGTGACAAAGGTTTCTGAGTTGCGTTCTGTCCACCCATCTGAGGCAGGGCAGCCCCTCCAAGCACTCAGCAAAGCAAGCAGACGTAGCAGGAGCCTGGCTTGGCTAAGCAGGGAGCTCAAGGCAGAGCCCTGGTGCGAGACGGCTGCTTCRGAAGCCGGAGGCAGAGACAGGCTACAGAGGAGGGACACAGAAACGATGCCCAGGCATGCAGGGATGGTGTCAGGAAAGTAAAGCTCTGCTGGAGATGAGACTCGCAGGGGGCCTTCAAGGGAGGTGATTCTTCCCTCCTTTCAGCACCCGTGAGCCCCCGTCTGGCGTGCCGTGGCCGGACCGTGCTCCCCGTACGTGGGGAGGCACGGACAGACCACCGGCAGCTCAGGTGAACTTTAAGATGGCGGGGCGGGATCAGCAGGCCCTCGCGCCCCGCCCCGCCCCGCCCCGCCGCCAGTCCCACCGCCGGCCGCCAGGGGGCGCTCCTCCCCGACCGCCAGCCCCCAGGCCGGGCCTCCTCCCGGTGTCGGGCCTCGTCTGCGGGCTGGGAGGCGCCGCGCCGTGCCGCTCTCTATGGCCGTTGCCCGTGGCAGGGCCTCTGTTTACTTCCGGCAGCCCGGCGCCGGTGCATGGGGCGCGGGGGCGGCCGCCCGCCGCGAGCTGTCATGGCCGAGCCCGCTGAGGAGGACGAGCTGCCGGTGCCCGGTGAGTGGTGCCGGTCYCTCACAGGGGACGGAGCTGCGGGCGACGGGCCGGGTGGGGGGACCTCGTCCTCCTGTGGCGGTCCCTGCCCGCTTCCCCCACCACGGCGGCGCTGGGCGCCATCACCGGCGGCCCAACGGCCGCCTCCCGGCCCCGGCGTGCCGCCGCCGCCCCTGGTCGCCCCGCTCTGCACTTCTCGGCCGCCCCCGGCTCCCTCCGGCCTGCGAGTGCGGGTGCCCCGCGGCGCCGGGCTGCGGGCCGCCGGCTCGGGCCGGTGTCTTCCGGCGTCTGGGGAGAAATACGTACGCTGACGTCAGAGATTAGACGGGGGCAACCTTGCTGTCGTCACCGGCGTGGTATAGTGGTACAGCGTTAAGCAGGCAGGTTTTTTCAGTTACTAAATGAGTTTTGGTCCGTGGTTTGACCTACGGTAATTTTTAAACATTTGCTCGGTGCCCAGATAGCAAAAACCTCGTTGATGTTCTGTGGGATTTAATTTTATGAATTGGGAGGATCTAATTCCCAAACTGACAGCTTAAGTTTCAGTTGTGAAATTAATGAGATAGGAAGGACATTTGTGAATTAAATTGTCTGGTTTTTGTATACATTGAATTAAGAATATATCTATATATTTTCATGTTAATGCTTCTGAAACAAAAAGAAATGAACCAGAGAGCTCCACTTTGGCACAAGTGCCAAAGACATCGCTGAAAGCATATGGTCAAATATGCAACATGACTGGCTGGCTGGACATTAAAACTTAAAACAAAATCATGTTTTCAGATGCCTTTTAGGATGTCTATGGTTGTAGGTGTGTCTACATAAAATGAGAAAAACTCAACCCTTTCTTTAATTTGTCTGCACAAAGGCTTGTTTTTAATAAAATGGTGAAACATCTAGAGAGGTAGTACATACAATTTGATACATGTCTGCTGAACATGGTACATAAAATAACATGTCATTTGCAAATATCGGAAACTTGTGCATTAGAGAATCATTTCAAAATGAATATCAAATTTACAGTTTAAGAGAGAACTTCGGGTTTTGGAGCTGGGGTGCAGAGTATTGAAGAGAATGAAACATCTCAGTGTATTTATTTTCAATGAAAGACTGTTACTATCAAATTACATATAATTTTACAGAAGCAGTCTAATGTGACTGTGTGTATTTGTGCTATCATAGCTTACATGTTAGCAGAAAGTCTGCAAAGAAAAGGTTTGGGTTTTTCTTTGTTTTCTTTTCCAAAGAATGATTCTATGCTTAAAGCACAAGTTTTGACATTTTAAAATAGGAGGTCTAATTGTGCTTTGCCACATTGTCTGCATGGCTTTTGGCAAATTATTTAACTTGTGAGGTCATTTATTTTCCTGTAGAATTAGTATTTTCTGTGTCAAGCCACATGCTTGACCTTAAGGTGAATGCATAGTTAACTTTTTATGTTTTAAAACAACAGTGCTGACACTTTTGAAAGGAGGAAGAACTGAGAAAACTAGACAGATTACAAAGGTGGAAGAGTTGTCTGGATTTTTTTGGCAGGTGTTTTTGTTTGAATTTTTTAGATCGTGGTCTTATGATCAAAGACAGTTGTGCCAACCCATGTTTTGAAGGCTAAGAGTTTTGATTTTAGGGGGCCATTTTTAGAGCACATGTATCTTTTCAGATGGGTGAGGAAGAGTAGTCAGTTTGGAGCCTGTCACCTCTCCACAGTGTGTGTGTGTCTCTCTCTAATTCAATTTGGAAAACCTGTTTGAATTCAAGTATAAACGTAAGTGAGAACTCTTTGTCTCGACCTGCTTTCAGGATGAGCTTTTCATTTTACTTTCTGGGGGCAGTTATTTAGAGTTCTTTTTTCTTTCTTTTATGCACCTAGTAGGTTTTCTTAGAGGGTAGTGATAAAGTACGTTAGTGTACTTTAAAATAAATTATTGTATCTGTGGTGGGTTGACCTTGGCCGGACACCAGGTGCCCACCAAGCCGCTCTGTCATTCCCCCTCCTCAGCTGGACAGGGGGAGAAAAATATGACGAAAGGCTCATGGGTCGAGATAAGGACAGGGAGATCACTCATCAATTACCGTCATGGGCAAAACAGACTTGACTTGAGGAAATGAATTTTATTTATTGCCAATCAAAAGTTGGGGTAGGGTAATGAGAAACAAAACCAAATCTTAAAACACCTTCCGCTGACCCCTCCCTTCTTTCCGGGCTCAACTTCACTCCTGATTTCTCTACCTCCTCCCTCCGAGCGGTACAGGGGGACAGGGAATGGGGGTTGTGGACAGTTCATCACACTCTGTCTCTGCCACTCCTTCCTCCTCGCTCTCTTCCCCTGCTCCAGTGTGGGGTCCCTCCCATGGGAGACAGTCCTCCATGAACTTCAACGTGAGTCCCTCCCACGGGCTGCAGTTCTTCACGAACTGCTCCAGTGTGGGTCCTTTCCATGGGGTACAGTCCTTCAGGAACAGACTGCTCAAGCATGGGTCCCCCACGGGGTTACAGGTCTTGCCAGGAGCCTGCTCCAGCACGGGCTCTCCACGGGGTCACAGCCTCCTTCAGGCGCATCCACCTGCTCCAGCGTGGGGTCCTCCACGAGCTGCAGGTGGATATCTGCTCCACCGTGGACCTCCATGGGCTGCAGGGGGACAGCCTGCCTCACCATGGTCTTCACCACGGGCTGCAGGGGAATCTCTGCTCCGGCGCCTGGAGCACCTCCTCCCCCTCCTTCTTCACTGACCTTGGTGTCTGCAGCACTGTTTCTCTCTCATATTCTTGCTCCTCTCTCTCCCGGCTGCTGTTGCACAGCAGTTTTTCCCCCTTCTTAAAAACATTATCACAGAGGTGCRACCACCGTCACTGAGGGGCTCGGCCTCGGCCAGTGGTGGGTCCGTCTTGGAGCCGGCTGGCATTGGCTCTGTCAGACATAGGGGAAGCTTCTAGTAGCTTCTCACAGAAGCCACCCCTGTAGCCCCCCTGGTTACCAAAACCTTGCCATGCAAACCCAATACAGTATCCTCAGAACACAATATACCATCAACAGTACGTATTGTATTGGGAAATTCATGGAGGCTAAGAATAATCAGAAGGACTAAAATGTGAACCTGAAAACGAAGTAGTCTTGATGAAACAGAACAGAAGAAAATCCTTCAGCCATTTTTTAAAAAAAGAAAAAGATGGGAAACTAAAATGTGCGATTGAATTAATAGGAAATGACTATTTCAAAATATATGAGGCAAAATTTGTTTTCATTAAAATTGACATTGTCTTTTTGTGTTTTAGAATCAGGTGCTGTTTTCACATTTGGAAAAAGCAAATTTGCTGAAGATATTCCTAGCAAGTTCTGGTTCAAAAATGACAAGCCTGTACATATATCATGTGGAGATGAACATACTGCTATTGTTACAGGTCAGTATTGGAAATGGAGTGTATGATAAAAGGTTATATATTTGGACAGCTTGGAAAGTTATGATTCTTATTTGAATCCTGAGGTAATATATTAAATTGGGTTGTGGAGAGGAGGGGGTACTCTTCTGTTGGGGCTATCAGATGCCTTTGAAGTTAGTGTGAGGTCACTGAAGGTTTTCACAAGATGTGCCTGAGAACTGTCATGAGTGAATCAGTAATAACTGAATGTATCACACTGGATTTAAAGTAAGCATGACTTTGTTCAGCTTGAATGTTTCCTGTGAATCTGACAGTATTTAGTAGATAATCTTAAATATAGAGGTTTGTATCGTGGACGTAAACAGTATCTGTTGAACACAGTCAACAAGTTCATTAGGAACCTGCCTGAAACAATAGATAAAATTGTATCTCTGCAATTTAGATTTGAATTACTGTTAACTGTCAACTGAAAATAACCCTTGAAAGAGCAACACAAAAAACTTCAGAAAATCCTACTAAAATCAGAAATAAATTGCAAAAGCATTCAAAGAAGCTCAGGTGCAATACAGTGAACAGTATTTATGTTCATTTTCATTTCTTTGAAATGATGGAAGCAATACTCATTGAAGAACTTGTTCAATTTATTTTATGTGGAAGGGGCTACTCTTTTGTTGATGAGCACGTGTGTCGATTGTATTGACAAACAAATACTGATAGATAATATGACTTTGTTGTTATGAAAGTTATATGCATATTTTCAGGACTTTTTTTATTGGAATGTATTTATTCCTCATCAATACCCAATTGGTCATTGCACTTGAGGGTTTCTAGCTATGTCCCCAAGCAAAGTTGAACATGCTGGATTTTTAAAATGAACAATTCCAGGCATGATAAAAGAAGAGTATAGATTTCGTGGACTGCAGAACATCTTGAAGTGAAATTATACGATGAATTTTTCAAGCCTAACTTCATAGAAGATGAATTATCCATGAATAGTTTGTGTTTTGAAGAAAACTTGACACTTTTTCTTGGATTGAACCAGTTCTATTAAATTGCCTGTTGCATAAAATTAATCAGAATGTAACCTGGGTCACTGTGAAATTTTCCTTTTGAAATTTTTTTTTGATATATCCTTTCATATGCCTACACCCAGTTTGAAATAACACTAGTATAATTCTCAGTTTAGACCAGTGAACTTAAATTGCCTCCTTGAGTTCCCCCAGCACGTGCCTGTGCCAGCACTGTTACCCTAATTAGCAACAATCCCCTAATTCCCTTGTCACTGTAATAGTGACCACTTAGATAAAGCTTTTGAAGAAGTCAACTTGCGTAGGTTTGCATGTAGCACCGTTTCTCTGCTATCTCCCCTTCTCCCTGTTATTTTAATATATACAGCATGTTTCAAAAATGTCTCTGTAGCTGGCTTTTGCTGTTGTAGTGTGCAGATACATCACCAGGGAAACTTCTAGATAATCAGATCTTTATTTTCTCAAAGCTTTTGAGGAGAAGGAACTGTAGAAGCATGAGTACAAGATTTCTTTGGTACCAAAAGTTTTTTTGGGACATTGTAAAGTAGAGGCAAAAGTGAGGGTAAAATACTGATCAACAATGAGCAAAGGTAGAGAAGAGTTGTACAAAAAAGTGAAGAAGGGAAACAGAAAATCTTTGTCCCTCATTTGTTCTTCACACCTGTGCATGCCCGTGTGCACCACACATTTCTGCTGTTAGATGGAGTTGGATGATACAGTGGAATTACAGCCCTTTGTGAATGACATTGAACTGCAGTAACACCTGGAATAAAAGCTCCAGAAATGCATGCCGATAATGAGTTTACTGAGAAGGGTACAGACATTGTGGGAAACCAGGAGCTTCTTGAAATCCAGCTGAACCTGACCTGGAAGAGATAAAAGACAAACATCACTGAGAAAGGAAAAGTATCTCAAGCAGGTGTGTGTTAATGCATGCTTCATGTTATTTTCAGTCTTTATTTACAGGTCACAAAATTCCCCCCTCCTTTTTTTTTCCACCGCCTGGAAGAGGTAGTGGGACTTATGTATGTAGGGGACAGCGGGAATATGAGGTAGATTCAAATATGATAGAAATATATCAGTTTTACACTAACATGTCTCAACAACCATAAGTAAAACAATCACCCAAACTGATACAAAACATTCCTTAAAGCTGGTTTTGGGCAGGAGAAAGAGCTACATCTAGCACTGAATCTTGACTGAATGCAAATGAAGAAAATGTACAGGAACTAATATTTAGCATTCAAACAAAATATTCAGAAATTTTCAAATACTTCTTTAATCTAATCCAGCATCAATATTCCCACATGACTTTTAAGAAGGAAAGTGTAAAGTAAATATAAAACACTCTGTTCTTTGGCTTTCTAGGTTGGGAGTTGAGAGTCCAAAATTTTATTTACATACTGTGGCTGTATGTTGGAATAGAAAGAGATAGTTACTTGCTGACTTTGAGTTGGCTTGCTGAGCTAGTCGGAGAAACATTTCCTCCTCCAGTTTTGGAGTTTGGAATTGAAATTTGTGTTTGTTTATTTATTTGCTCTCTACCTTTAGCACAATCTTCATTAAAATGTTAGCAGGAATTCTTTTAAGCAGTTGTTGTCTTTAGTTCTTTAACACAGTCATGAGCAGTATATCTTCCAGCATCACTTGTAATATTCTTAATAATGTTTCTTGCCCCATTTCTATATTTTTTGGCCCAAGAATACTGACAGTTCACTCCCTGCATCTTTTATAACTGCAGGCTTTGGAAAGCAATTTATTCATCCTGTTAAGAGCTGGTGTGAAATAAGTGACATTACGCATATTTTTAAGAATGTCCTCCCAATACCTTTCTATTAATTTTCTTTTCTACAAAACTCTTAAAGTTAACAGCTGTCTTATTGTTTATTTGCCTTGATTAGAGTATCGCAGGCAGCTTGCCCACATTTAATCAGAGAGACTGATCCTGATCACAAGGGGGGAAATGGTGATGACGGAAGACACGTTTTCTGAAGTCAGCTCTGGAGAGAACTGAAGCCCCCGGTGCAAGAGGGTAGAAGGAAAGAAAGAAGTTATCAAGTGTAAAAGTAGGAGTGAAAAGAGGTGCATATGGAACCACAACAGGATAATATGCTCATAATTTCAAGTTTTGTAAGGCATTAAACATTCAACAATTTACCCCAAAGAGACCTTGGAATCTCTCCAGGTCTTTGGATGCCAGATTCCCTCTATTCTTTCTGCCTACCAGCAGGCCATCAGAACATGGCACAGTGTCTTTTACATCAGCAGCAAGAGGAAAATGAGAGAGATTAGTACACGTTTGTGTTGATCTTGGATATGTGTAGGAGCAGGCAACATACTGTGCTGTTTTTGTTTGTGCGATGCTAAATGTCCTAAGCATGACTGTTGTTATTGCTCAATAAAGCTTTTATTTTGAGAATATCGTGACTTGCCTAACAAAACTGATGTCATTCCCATTTTCATGCGATTGATTTGAATTGTATATGAATTTTAAATGAACTGTTAACATAGTTTATTCACAAAATAGCACAAATAAATACAAAAAATCATGGTGCCTGGCATATGACACTCTGTCCAAAATATTACCTTTTAAGTTTTCTTCAGATACAGCTTCTCAATAGAATCTTGTAATAAATGCTCAAAGTCTGTACATTGTCTCCCTATTTTATTTCCCTCCCACACTAATATAATTTAGAAAGCAAGGGGGGGAATATCTAAAACATACCTTTAAACATAAGTGATCGGAATACTTGGCTACCTGCTATTATCATGAAGCATGTTGAGGATTTCAGCTGGTATTTCCCAGCTGCTGAATGAATGCCTTTAGTAGCGCTTCATGAACGAGGGGAGCACATGACACATGGGTTCCCAGGAATCACAGTTGTGATAGCAGCTACTCATATGAGAAATGTACTAGTTAGGAGACACTGTCTTCCTGAAGTGTCTCACAAAATCCTCTGTTCCTAAAGATGTAAGCATCTTGTGGCTTCCCTAATAGCCCTGAATTAATGTTGGTGAAACATCTGCTGGTGATAAGCCAATGCAAACGTACTTTGGAGAAATACTCCAGTCTTGCATGAGATTGAAGGAGGAGACTGGTGTTGGAAGTATGTTTTCATCACCAAAACAGTCCTAGTAGTCCCTTTCTTTATATCTTGTTGTTTCCCTTCTGCTGCCCAGGGTCATAATCTCACTCTGCTGGACCTGTCTTCTGCCAGCCATTCCAGATGGCAGATGGCCACAATCTCTGTATGTCAGCACTGAAGTGGAAGCAAAAAGACAAGAGCAATCTGAGTTTGCAAAGTTTTGAAATATGATCCTTGCCTATTTGTCTGCTGTTGAATTAGTTCTCACATCAGTGCATCTGTGGTGGTGACTGGAGATATCTCAGTATGCAATTATGAAAATAGGGCCTTTTGCATACAAAATTCTGTTGTGTTTCCTGGCCAGCTTAGATTGCATCATGTCTGTTCCAAAACCTGATTTGCTGTACAGACCCAGAAATTTTGCTTCATTGCAGGCATTTGTTTAGGTTCCTCTGTAGTGCCTGTTAGTTTTCATTCACTGTCTGAATCACCTGCTTCCCAGTTTTCTTATTTTCTGTTACACTGCTAAGTGTTGGAAGCCTGAAATTATAAAAGGCTGTCACTCAGTTGTAGAAGAATGTAAAAAGATTCCTTTCATCTGTTAAGCTCCTTGCCTTACAAAGCAATGCCTGAGAATTTAAAGACTGGTATAAGAAACAACAGATTATAGGATGAAAAGCATGACCTGTTGGAAATTTGAATGGATAAAAGAGAATGTGCTTAAATTGAATTATGGCAGCTTGGCATCATATTCCACAGGAGTACTACTGTCTTATAAAGGCAGTTAAAAAGTATAAACCAAGGATAGAAGGAAGCATATACTAATATAGGATGCCATTGCTAATAAAAATTCTTTCTGTTAAGGTGCTTTTTGCTCTCAGTGACAGACAGCTCTGCATGTGTTTTGACGTGATTGCATTATCAAAATCAGGATGGTGCTATAAATGCTATTAGTAGTGCTTAGTGTAGACTTGACCTCAGACTTTCTTCCCTTCCAACTTTCTTGGAAAGACATAATATTGACACATAGCCCCATGTTCCAAAAATTGTCAAATCTAACAATTTGATTGGGACTTTAGATACTAGTTATTGTTAGTTGTTGGTGGTTTGTTTTGTTTTTTTTTTAACTATGTGGTTATATTTAAGACAATAAATGAATTTTTTTTAATAGAGTAAGTATTTTTGTTATATCTTAAACATTTCAATATCCTATTTCAAAGTCTCTCTAAATCACATTCAGAACCTTCACTGGGAACCTACACTACTGAAGTACAAACAGTCATAATATTTTGGCATTATTGTGTGGAATTGCTGTTATGCATTGTGATCATGTGATAATTGTTGATGGCTAGGGTGACAAAGTTTATTTACATGGGTTTTTTTTACAAATCAGTTTCTACTGTTTTGCAAAGATTTCTGTTGGAACAAGGGTTTTCTCTTTGGGTGTGAACTTCACAGCTTTACAAAAGTTAATAGTTTAAAAAATGAAATTAAATGAAATTAATTCATTTTAAGGTATTGTCAGTAGTCAGTTTTGGCTGTCTAATTTGCATGCCTGATGACAAAAGTTTCATCTGTTCATATACCATCCTCTAAAAAAAACCACTGGTTATTCCCAATTACAACAGTTCATTGTTTGTAATGGTCAAACCTGCAAGTTCAATGACAAGTCATACCAGTTTCTCAAATATGATTCTAGCATTGCTCCTGTTGAAGATTTGTAATTGAATGTTTGCATTTAGGTTTACAAAACTCCCTGACTGCATGGTGTTTTTATGCATTCCTTCTGCAGAGTAACAATTAATGCAATTTGTGAACACATTTGAAAATTTATCAGAAACTATGTTCTGTAGAAGTGCAAATTTGTAAATCATTTTAAGAGAAGACATTTAGCAGTAAAAGMTATAGCCCCCCAAAAACAGTAAAATAAGCTGAATATTACAAATCTGTGTTTGTATTAATTATACAGCTGCATTATTCATTCCTGTGTTTGGGGTAAAAGATGTGGGTGCTCAGTTGAATGTGCTGTTATTTTATAAGAAGGCCTATAGATACTGTGGTTTCTGAACTGCAGGGTCTGTCCAAGAGTACAACATTTTGAAGAGTACTTTATCTGTGCTGTAATTAAAGGAGAGGATGTTTGTTCTGCTTTTTGTCCCTTCTTCTGGCTGGGGATTTCTTACTTAAACAATGCAATTACTACATTTGTACTGAAAAATCAAAGGACATTAATTATTGTTTGCACTTAAGTATTGAATTGCCTAATCTTAAACGTTACATTAAAGAGGAAGTAATAAATAGCATAGTGTATGAATGACCATCTTGTCTTGTATGAGGTATTCAAACACTTGTATGGATTCTGACTGTGCATTTTTTTTCAGGGAATGGTAAACTATACATGTTCGGCAGTAACAACTGGGGCCAATTAGGACTAGGATCAAAGAACACTGTCAGCAAACCAACATGTGTTAAAGGTTTGTTTAATTTTTCTTTTTTTGTCTTTTTGAAAGGAGACCCTTGTGAAAAGGTACTTTATAAGATGCAGTTCCAAAAGAAATGATTCTGCCGCCTTTACTCATCATGTGTAGCATATTACTGCACAAGCTCATAAACATAGCTCAAAGGATCCCTGATTGATTTTCCATCAGTTCCAGATTCTGGGTCCTTTTGCATCTGAAGATTACTTCACATACATAGAATCCTGTCTTTTTTGAGGGCTCTCATTTTATGTAATATTTGCCTTTTCTGACAAACCACATCTTCATTGTGACTGCAAAGACATAAATCAGATGCTTAGTCTCTGCAGTGTTGTCTATGCGTTAGAAATTGGTGTTCCAACAGCATTGTGTAACCTTTGTATCACTTTTGTCTTAGCATCTTTATAAATGAAAAAATCTATCAGGAACTTTCTACAAGTACTGCTACATTTTTAGCAAGTATAAGAAGTGCCCGAGGGGGCATAGATGTTAATATATTTGTATGAAGCAGTAAAATAAATGCCCATATTCCTTCATGTGTTGGAAAGTATGTTTTCATTGCACTGTTAGCTTCTTGATCTTTCCTAGCTGGTTTTATCTTGTCAAACAAAACTAAGTCAATACTTCTTCCCTATCCCCTTACTTAAGTCAGATCTATCCCATTAATAAATTTCTTTTCACCATTAAATGTTTATCCTCATCCTTTCTGCCAGCAGATCTATCTGTTAGCTTATTGTTAAAAACAAATTATCCTGCTTGTTCAAACTCGTTTCTTCCTGATTTAGTTTATTCTACTGTCCTTTATCTGCTCCTCTCTCTGTTTCACTTCAGAGGGAGAATGCAGCTACTCTCAGGTTCACGTCTTCTGTCAGCCATGTGAGAGATTGATTCTTACCTTGGCTTAAATGGATTGGGTGTCAAGTTTTGTTTTTACTGTCAAATTGCAATGGAGAATAAAAGACGAAGATGACAGCAATTCAAACCAGACCTGGCATCCATTGAAAAAAGTCACAAGGGGGGTATCTTTCTTCTCTTGGCAGTAGGCAGCAGGAGAAAGTCCTGGAGCTTTTCTCATTGGCTTTCAGTCATCACTTGGCTTTGGGAATGGGGTTGCAAGGACACGTTTCAGTTTCTGCTTGGGGCCTGGTTGTGGCTGCATATTTTCTGAGAAAATGTCTTCTGGTACTTGACTAGAGACTAATGAAATTGGTTATGAAAAATTGCCAGCAACGTTGTAAATACAGCATGGCTCATCAAATACAATTGATTAGCCTAAGTGGGAGGAAGGTTAGGGAGCACAGGCTTCTGAAGAGCTGATTAAGATCATCTCTGAAGTCGGAGGCAGAGTTTTGGGGTATAAAGCAGCAGGAAGAAGCCAACATTGGAAGTGTTATGGTTCCAGCCTCGTGGTAGTGATAGGTGTTGGATAGGATAGGCAGGAACCTGAATTTGGACAATTTGTTTGTGTCTGTGTGATAGACCAGAGACAGTTCATGCTTAAGTAGATAGATTTATTTGGTGACTTGGTAGGAGGTAGAAGGGACTTTAATCTCAATGTTATGGAGCTGATGAAAGCTGATTTGGAAGGACTGAAAAAGGGTTTGTGAAAGGGATGATGGTTATTGGCTTTGTCATGGACTAGTGCAGTGGAAAAGCAATTAAAGATACATTATGTAAAAATAATGCTGTTTCAAGAGCATTGTATAGGGCACATGGACATGGCTGAGCGAAGATAAATTGTTGGCAATGACCAGTAATTGGAGAGAGGATGGAAAAGTCGGTGAGATTTTTTTCCTCTGTTTCTGAAATGGAGTGCACTTGCCATGGGAGAAAAGGCAGTTCTGTATTTTCTCTTTCCCACCAAAATAACTCTTGACTCCTCTCGCATATATTCTCAGTCTTTCACGGTGACCAGACTGCACAGAAGTACATGCAATGGGTGGGTAGTAATTGAGCTGAAATTGAGACAGGATGGTATATGCAAAAATTTTAGGCACTAGTCCAGATAGGACTGTCCTTAGCAACTGAGTTTAGTGATCAATAAGAGGGCAGTGCAGAGCAAAAGTCTAGCAAAAAAGGTAGGTGTGCATAATGAAGGAAGATAGGGATGATAAGACAAAAGAATGGTATGGTTGTAAAGATTGAAGATAGTGGGAAAAGCATAAGAGGGAGTTAAGAATAGTACTGTTAATGAAAACTGAAGACAGCTTTAAGCATGCATTTTGTCCTGCAACTTGATATATTCTTTGAGGCATATCCCATAAATGGTAAATTCTGGGGAATGTGACATTGGGATGAAGTAGCCATCATCAAGTTAACCAGAGTGTCAGCTACAAGTTTTTAAGGTCTACATCTGTTTTCTTGTCTTGGGGGCATCCTGATTTAATAAGTCATGTGCTAGGTTCAAATGGGCAACGAATCTTGTAATCATTCTGTTGGTAAAAAAATGAAAAAAATAAGAGCTCCCTCTAGAGCATAGAACATTTTGTTGTTGAACCAGCTATCAGCTTGATTATAACTTTTCCCCCCCCCTTTGACTTTAATTCATAGCTTTAAAACCAGAAAAAACAAAACTTGCTGTTTGTGGAAGAAACCACACTTTAGTTTACACAGGTATGTAACCTATATTGTATACATATTAAAGATAGATTTCTTCCTTTCCTTTCATGCAAAATTACATTAGGAACCCCAGGAGCGTTGAGGAAGGAAAAATAAACGAAAATGGGACTGTTAAAACTTGGGGTTTTGATATCCAGTTCTTTGAATGCTTGATTTATTCTGAGCCAATGCATTTATAAAATAATGTTATATAGGAGTTTGCTAGCAATGGACAGATGAAAAAATTTCTTGCTGGCATTTGAGGTGCGGTTATCAATTATAAATATTTCATTTAAGCCCTGTAAAGGTATATTAGTATTTTTTATATATCTGTACTCAAATTTACCTTTGACAAGTAATTTATCTTTATTAGTGTGAAGTTATATATTTGAGTAAATATAGTAGAACTGAATGTTTTCAAGTCTTCAAATTTTGTTGCATTTTGGTTAGACAAGGTAGTCTGCTATTTCAGTGACAAGTTGCTTTATTAAGCTATAAATAAATAAACTGTAAATTTAAACTAAAAATAAATTTTTAGAGAGACAGTATACAGAGAATTGATGCAAATTCTTGTCATACTTCTAAAATTTATGTAATGGAATAGCCATCTTTGTGGTTGCAATCCTTTAGCTTGCAGTAATATTATAAAGAGGATTGTTTGATTATTAGGAGGTTTATATATGTGGAGACCCTGAGCACTGTAAATAAGACTATTAGAATAAAACAGAACATTTTAATAACAGTTGAGTATGCAAGACTGCACAGAGTAAGTATTAGTCACTTTTAGTGTACACGCTGGCTAGATAATTTGTGGCCATTTATATAGCAAGGACCATTTATAAATTGTATGTCAGTTGCTTATCACATTTGTGTCTGGATTTGTGTTATTAATGGGCCTTATCTTTTTCATCATAGATGAGCACTTTAGATGTGAAACATACTAAAATTAAAAATATAAATCTTAAAGTTCTCTTAAGTTCAGGATATCAATCATCAGCTTTAACTTCAATTTTAAGATTCTAAAACAAAATAAAGACCTAGTTAATTAAATCGAAAGTGATTTAAATGTTAAAATGAGTAAAATATTTCTAATAAAAACCTAAGCAAAAATAGATTTCATTCACAGTACTCAAAACTACCAAGTTATGCATCTTTTTAATTTACGTACTAATACGACTTCAGTTTTCTTGCCTGTGACATCATTCACCATTTTCCTCCTGCTTTATCTTAAAATGCACATTATTTGGGGAAGGAGCATCTTCTGGCTGCCAGGGCTACTAGTAGTCATTTTCTCAGAACTCTTGCAGAACTTCAAATTATATTTACTTTTTAGATCAGTCTCCAGAATGGTGGGAAATGCAGTCAGTCTAAGTACATGTAGGTCCTTTAGAAAGTTCTGATCCAAGCATGTGCAGGAAAGCCTCCTTGCTAGCTACAACAGAAACTGCTAATGTCAACTCGAGGATATTTCAGGGCAGTAGACCCCAACTTTTCTGTAATGTTTCTCCATCGAAAATTAAATTGCTTGCTCAAGTTTCTCTGACTTTTTACCACTGATGAGAATGTCTTCATTCTGTGTATTACATGTGCTTTTCTGTATGCAGAAAAAGGAAATGTGTATGCTGCTGGAGGTAACAGTGAAGGTCAGTTGGGATTAGGTGACACAGAGGAAAGGACTACATTTCATTTAATTAGTTTTTTTACCAACCAGCACAAGATCAAACAGCTAGCAGCTGGATCATACACCTCAGCAGCAGTAACTGGTAAGAGCAACTGCTAATAAAATCTATTTATGTGTGTCCAGCCTGATGTTCCAGGGAACATTTATTCCAGCATTCTGTCTGCATATGTGGGTGTATTTTCTATGCCTCACTGTCTTCTTTCCCTAGTAACCATAGTCATTTTTTGATAGCCAATTGCCTATTTCAACACAATCTTGTAAGGGGTGGCAGTCTCATTAACTTCCTACAATTTTTGTGAAAGTAGACCTTTTCCATGAGCGGTGGCCTGCTATGGGAGCTCAACCTGTACTAGTTTAGTAGGAATCCTTACAAAGGAGAGACAATATGAATACCTGCAAAATGGGAAAAATCTTCAGTTCATTTCCAGGGAAGCTAGCTACAAAACATGAATCTTACAAAAACTAAGTTTCTCTAATTCCATGTCTTACTGCAACTATTTTGGTCTACTGGTACAGGCTACACAGCTGTGTCATTACTAATTCCGAGAGAGGCCTAACGTATGACCTATTTCTCCGATGGCAAAATTATACAATTGTGACATGTTGAAGTCCACACAGTTATAACACTTTTAGCCATCGGATGGGTGGTCCTTTATTACCCTATAATGTAATTTCTCAAGTTTTGCTGTAAAGCAGCTGTTTCTGTACATGTTTAGGATAAGTGATTGAGGCTGTCATTTCAGAATGTGACAGAGAGCATAAGAGTGTATGAGAGAGATGCTAGCCTGCTTGTTTGGTTTATATTTTTTGTGACAATTGCTAACATTCTCCTGTGATTTGTAAGTCAACTTTGAATGATTTTAGTTCCCAACAGCATCTCAGTAGCACTGTAGATGGTATGCTTTTTTTATTCACAGCTTATTTCCCACCAATAACAAATATGCAGAGAGAAGACCTCATCTCTTCTAGAAAAATCTAGAGATTTTTCATGTTGGTTTTTTTTTACTGCTGCCATTGGTCTTTGTGTCAACAGAGGCTGGTCTTAATAAACCTGGAACAGCTATTGTGATAGTTTAAGGAAAACAAAATGAAGCTGGGCAATATAATCACCTGTGAAGAGAACTGAAAGATAAGGCAAGAATAAGTGGGATGTGTGCTAAAGTCAGAACAAAGAATAAGTTTGGAAGAATGAGAAAGTGGTGACTTGCTACTAGAAATGAGAAGATGCTTTAAATTCACCGTGATATTTTCATATGACCTCTGGCAACTGAATTGTCTTATACGTTCAATCTTCCTCTTTTTGAAGGAATGTTTTTACATAGTACTTTTCCTGTTGCTATTTATGGTCTAACATCAGTTGATGACTTAAATGTTCTGTGTCACTTTTGAAAAGCTTAAGGGATACCCTCTTTCTTCAGACTGTTCTGTTGCATTGTGCTAAATACCATTTTATGTGCCTGAGATCATGACATTTAGTAGTATCACACACAGAGTTTATGAAATGCTTTTAAATGGGTAGATTAACTTTTTATTAGTTTGGGCTTTAAATCTGTTAACTATCTGTGTCTTCATTTTAGAGGATGGGCAGCTTTTTGTGTGGGGTGACAATTCGGAAGGTCAGATTGGCTTGGCTGATGAAGCCTGTGTCAGTGTCCCTTGTCAAGTGGATGTTGGAAAACCTGTTTCCTCTGTATCCTGTGGATATTATCACTCTGCCTTGATAACAGGTAAGAGAATGGGAATAGCGGTTAGTGGAGACAAGTCAGTGGTTCCCCAATTGTTGTCTTTGTAGAGGTAGCTAATGAGGCATTTATTACTTTTGAAACTAGATATGCCATAGTTGTTAAAAACTGCCATGTGGCAGAAAGTCATCTGTGTAGTTTTGAATCACATTGGGAGATTTTACCTGAGATAGGTTCCCTAAATTGTGGTCCTAATTGATTTATTTGGGAAACTTGTATGTAATCTACTATATAATTGTATAGTATTGTTGAATTAACAATACTGTGAGAAAAAACTGCAGTTAATTTTCTGCATTTGCACATTGTTGTGCAAAAGTATATTAGAAAGAATGACTATCTTGCCACACTTTATTTTCATGAAGGTTATGACAAATGTTATGGATTAATATTATAGTTTCAATAATCCAACTTTTCTTGAGATTATTCTTTTTTTTTTTGATGATCAAATAATCATCTTCATCTTCTCTAGAAATATAAATATTGAATAGACTTACTATGTTTTGAGGAAAAATTAATCTCATTTGCTAGCAGTGCAAGATTGTTGTCAAAGTTTGATGTTAATGTCTTAAATTTTAAGTTTTGAAGTCAGTTAAACAGGCAGTATATGATATGAGGAGAAGCATATGCTACAGTGAGTCATCGTCTGATCTCCAAACCAACTCACCTCTCTGTTGCTTTCCACCTCTCTCTTCCCACCTCTCTGTTCGTTTCCAAAGTGATGATGCCACTCATTTTTTAATAATGCCAATATGGGTGAATTTATCAGTCAGTACTGATGGTATTATATATGAGCAGCCATGAATTCTTCTCAGCCATATAGATTTAATTTATTAAGCTTTACAGTTTAGTCCCCTCAGAGTAATTAAAGATTTCGAAGGATCAATAGTTTTGATTGTAAAGCTTTTAATGGGTACCCAAGAACTATTCCATCAGATCCTTTTCTCAGGTTACTTGATAAATGTTACTTTTCCACATAGAATATCTATATCGCTCTCTGAGAATATGCTATTAACAGAATGAGAGCTTCCTATGGTGGACAAATACTAATTAGGTGTTATGCTGGTAGTGTGCAACTTTTATTACAGATGCTTTATTACAGTAAATGAATGAAGTGCCTCTGACTGATCAGGAGCTCAGCACCTGTTAGCAAATCCACAGCTTCCTGAACTCGAAATAAATGGAAAAAAAAAAAAAAATCCTTACTTCAAGGGTATAGTAAGAAGGTGTGTATTTCTGCCTTAGAGCCAAGAGCTGAAGCGCTGATAAGACTGCAGTGGGATGTGACAAAAGCTCTCGTTAGAAGAAGGGTTGAGGACAAGCATCTAAGAGCAAGGAGAGAACAGTGTGTGCCAGGAGCTCTAAGGAAGTAGAAACTTTTAATGGAGGGGGATGAGAAAAAAGGATTAGGGTAGCAGCTGGGTAAGAGAAATGGAGCCTCTTAAAATATTAATAAGAAGATGGACTGGTTATCACCTGTGAAAATGGGGAGTTGTTGAACCCCTTACTGTTTAAACAGGCCTGGGTGTGAGATGGAAAATCTTAATTTTCAGCCTTAGTGTCTGCAAATCTTGCACAAATTGGGCTTCAATCTATCTCACTGAAACTACTGACGCACGGATGGCCTCTTTTGTGGTGAAAGGAGAAATTTTTTTTTTATTATCTTCCTTTGGGCCCTTGCTGAGAGTTTTATTTTACTAATACTTTAACTACCATAGAAATTTAGTGTTGGACATCGAGGTACTTTTACCAAATTGATCTTCTGTTATACTAGTGTCAGTGTATATCCAGACAGTGTTTAAAAACAAAGCTTATGCATTTAATCTAAGTGTACCATAGTCACACATCATTTTAGTTGCGAAGTTAGCCATTAAATTATGAATTTGGAAGTTCTGCAAGCTGAGTCTGAGTACAAAGGTAGTTACCTTATTTTTCTTACAGCCTAGTTAGGAAGGCAGTCAAGGCACTATGCTGTTAAAAGATTTTGCTTAAAAAAAGGTGATTCTTTTAGTAGTATTAGGAATCTTTTTTCACTTGTGGAAAACACTTGCCTGTAGGACTTGCTAGACTGGCGCAGAACAGTGGTTCGCATCCTCAGTGTTCTGCCTCTGAGGGCTGGTAGAACATAGCAAACTAGATAATTATGGAGTATTTGGAATATTCATATTACAGGGATAGGGTTTTTTTCCCCCAAATTGCCAGTTAGTCATTGAATTATGCCTTGAAGTATGTTTAAAAGTTTGCCTAGCACAGAGAGTTTTTCATGTATTTTTATTGTATGGTTTTATCTGGTATACTAGAATTTAGAGTGATTAGTGTTATTTTAAATATATACTGTTGGAGGAAATATCTGGACAAGAATGTGGTTCTGTATTTCCAGAAATGAAATTTGAACTATTCAGGTGAGTGTATACTCTGTATTAATTCCCTCAACATCAATAAAGTGTACCAGAGGAACTTTTTTAGGTTGTCGTTGCTATAGAAGAAATGGGAGAAACACTATTAATAGAAAGCTTTCAACACCTGTAACTTATGAGTTATTAGAACACTATAGATTTACTACATTTTGACTTTTTAAACATGACTTGTACATAAAAAAGCATCAAATAATATACTATCTTTAATAATAAAACATAGTTGCAGGATGTAGGACTTGATACATGTTGCCAAGCTGAACTGATGAGCGTGGCACCATATGGTTCCCTTTTTTAATATATTTACATTTGACATAAGCTGTATACTGGCTAAGCAAACTGTTAGGATCACAGGCATATCTGGGTTAAAACTAAAAGGTGGTTAATGAGGGTACTAGAATACATAGTGTGGTCACAGAGTGCCCTCTCCAGGGCAGGATGTTCATTACTAAGAGACTATTGAGAAAAAAAGTGGTGAAGTATGGATTCCAGCTTTTTTTTGTTTCAAGCCAAAGTTGATATTTCTTTGAAACAGCTGGTTTTATAAAAGATTTTTTAGGGGGCATTTGTCTTTAAGGTGTTTAACTACTATAAAGCCAAGTGCAATGTCAGTGAAAAGTAGAGTGGAATCCTGATGTAACCCTTTAGTAGATAAAAGCATATTTTGTGGAAATTGTATGGCATTGAATCATCTGAATTTGTACTTCAGTTCTACAACCCTCCCTCCACCCCCAAAGTTTCTCAAATCGAGTAGCTCCAAAAAGATGATTTGTCACCTTTCTTACTTTTGCTTTTTAGAATGCCTTCTTTGCAGACGATAATTCAACTACTAAACAGAGTCACCTGTATTCTACCATGTACACGTGGGCCCCACTGATGCCAAAAGTAGTTGTAGAATAGAAGCACAGAATATATCCTGAATTATTTTTAATAATAACACTTCTGAAATTTAGACTAGGCACAAGCACAGGTGATGGCAAGCTCATTTCCATACGCAAGTTAGGAAGCTGGTCTGGTTACTCCCTTCATGTTTGAAAGATGATTGTTTGCTCCCTTTTCATCTCACTTTGCATTCTTCAAAGAGTTCCACTGAAAAGAAGTTTTTAGTTTATCATTTCCAGTCTTCTTTAGGACTTTTTCCCAGTATCTGTTTCCTTTCCTTTCTTTTTGCAGACTTGGGACATTAGGTCCCCATATTAGAGGTATGTCTCAAACAAAGCAACAGAGAAAGAAAGAGCTGAAAGAGTGTAGCAACGATTTTGAGTCCATATTCAGATCTTTACTTGACTAGTCTTTGACCACACTCACTCAAGAGGGGACAATTTTTCAGAAAGCATTAAGCTTGGCAAGCATATATAGCTCATTTGTCCACTGGAGGAGACGGAGAGTAGGAAAAGCCAATGTATCTAACCACTACTCTGGTGTCTACAGCAGAATTACATTCATGGAGCCAGAAAGGAATTGAATATATTAGACCTCTTCTGATGTTTCCCCTGCCTGAACTGTTACTATAAGCAAGGTCAAGATAAATTCCCACTGAGAAGATGTCTTTTCATAGAGAGCTTTGCGGGTTCCTTGAATTCCTTTTTTTAATGTACTTTGTCATTATTTTTAAGGAGCAGTTTTAAAGATCATCCATTCCACAAACACTTCCATGCTCAGAATTTCAGCATTTGAGGTGGTTTCAACCAACTTGGTCTTGAATAAATGCTTCTTTTTTTTTTTCCTTCATTTATTTAAGGGATCATAGAGTGATCCAATTCTTTTGTCTACTGCCCTCATTTGCCACCAGCCAGGTCTCCTGTCTTCTTTCATCTGCAGTATGTGCATTTGCCTTTGAGGGGCAAAGATAGCCATTTCCTTGACATGCTCCTGTGACCTAAAGTTTAGTGATACAGAAAATGTGCCACACTAGGGAAAGTTCAACACATGAGAATGTGACTGATAGGAGAGGAGAAAATGAAATAACCATGCAGATGTACTGCGCACATACTGTACTCAAAATTTATCTGGGTTTGACTGGATTCTTTTTATGCTTGATAGCTGTCCTTCATAGTTTTTAGTCTACTATTTGCCTTAAAGGGATGTGTAATGTATTAAAAAATTGCTTTAATAAATGGGTTTATCTTCGTTAGCTGGATTATTAAGTTGAAAAAATGTAATAAACTTGATTAGTTTGGGAAGTCAGTGGAAGCTTGGCCATTTGAATCTCTAATCCTATTAATTAGATTGTGATTGGATTGATATTTGCAGTGCAGTAGTGTTTAAAAAGAAGTGCTGGTCTTTTCAAAGAGAACTGCATAAGTAGTTAACTCCCAAGTGCTTTTGGGGGTTTATCAGCTTGTTTTTAGAAATATATGGCAGATCCAAGAGTATTAAAACAATACTTACCTTCCAGAAAATACAGGGTTCTTTTTGTTGTTGGGTTTTTTTCTTTCTTTTCACTTAGAATCCCTAATAAAATCTCTTCTTGTCAATGGAATGTTTTGGTTACAGAAAGCCTCACATTGCAGTTGATTTTTTTGTTGTTAATTGGGCTACTGTTTTAGGATAGAAAATTGATGCTGCTGCAAATAACTGCAAAGTATCAGCCTGTTCAGAGTATTTCTGCACATAGGTATAAGAATAAAGATCAGAATTAAAACAGAAAATCAAACTGAACAGAGAAGCCTAAACACAGTCCATAGTTTAGAAATGAAATGAAATATAGTTTCTGCAGCTGAGATCATTTGCTGTTTCTTAAAAAACACGGACAGATTGAAATGACTGCAAAACACCTCATAGAAAAGAAGTGTAGAAGAAGGCAACAAAGGTATTTCTGCACAGATTCATGCAGGTAAATGAAGTGTTACAATATTATTGGTGTAGTTCATGTGTGCAGGAAGGAAAATGTCAGAATGATAGAAAAAATAAGAACAGCTGGGAGGGTGGGGTTACACCTCTGATAATGATAGTTGGGAAATACAGCTGCTATCCTGTTTTATTGTCTTTGCTGAAGAGAACGTAGCTCTGTGAATAGATTGTGGGTGGCTACTCTTAATAGCCTGAGCCCTGTGAAACCCTGCAGGAAGCTTGACATTGAGTAAAACTGTATTATTGTCATTCCCTGATTGCCTCTCTGTGCAGTTAGAGCATTCAGTAAACACAGTAAGTCCAGTTGCTAGCCTTAGTGGCCCAGGAGCATGGTACTCGAAGAATCTGTGCCATTGTGAGAGAAGTAATCTTGGAAAATATAGAAACCATATAAAATAGTCTGGGCTTTCTTTGCCTAAGGCAGAGGCTAGATTTCTTAGGTCTTGTAAGCTTTACAAATAAATATTGTGCCATCAAAGTTAGGTTCTAAATCTTTGGTGGAAGTGCTAGGTTGCAACTTTATGTTGAGGCTTAGGACCCATTTTCCATTTAAAGCAGGAATTCGGCTTTTCTGAAAAAAAGTCCTTTTTACAGCTTTTGCTCTTTGAGTATGTCATACATTTTTTTCAGAATTTTTAAGTTAATTGATAAATTTATGCATTTAAATTAATTTGAAGCTGAGGTATCTTAAAAATGCATAACCTCTTCTTTTTTGTCCTGAATGAACTTTACCATAAAATAAGAGACATACTTCAGATTCTCCCTATAGTTAAAATTCATTGAAAACCTATCCTCAGGCTTCCTTTGAAGAAAATAGATCATAATTTAGACCATTTTTTTTGCTTATTGTGGACTGTTGATATCAAAGGTAGCAGACATCACAAATCAGCATGACTGCTCCAGAATTACTTCCTCTGAGAGGATGGGAGGAGAAGCACTGCTTTATTAAAAGACATAGTAGTTTAAGGGTTTTCAGAATGAATCAAAGCCCTTCTGATGAGGGGTCATGGCAAAAGCAGTCTGTGCTGCTCTGTTCTATGCACCCACTGCTGTAGTCACTCTTTTTATCACAAAGTAATCAAGAGCCAACTGCCACAAAGCAAAAAAAAAATATATCGCTGGCAAAAGTTTTCGAGGAAAAACATTTTGAATCTAGTTTATCTATTGGATTTACCAGTTGACTTAAATGAAAATGTATTACGAACTAGTTGTCCCATAGTTATACAAAATGAAGATGCGGTTTTGCAACCTGAAATTCTTGCTCAGTTTTTATTCATGCAAAAGGAAATTTTAAATGACTGTATTGCCAGAGTAAAGCTCAGGAAGATTCAATAAAAATGACACACTTCTTACTGACAACAGTTTTGACTTTCTCATCATCAGAATTAAAAATTCAAAAAGATAAAATTCCTTTCCTGTCTTGGCTTGGTATGCCCAAGTTTTAATAAACTTCAGTTCATTTTGAATCATATCCTTCAATTTTTATTAACTTGGTTTTAATAATTTGACTAATCTCATTTGCTTTTTAGAATGCATATGTAGCTTCATTTTTTCTACTTTACATTTTTATTCATAGGTTTACTTTTAGCTCTTCCATATTTCCTATTTCTGTGTAGGCTTATTTTTTTGGTCATTGCCATTGTCCTTAGATTCCTAAATTTTAAGTTGTGGCTGACAAAGTGCAAGGAAAAAGCAACAAATGTAGCAGCTATGCAAATGGGGGAATATTCACAAAGGCTAACAGAAAACTAGTAATAAGCTTGTTTTCTTATGCTCTGCCTGTGTTCAATGGAGAGAGGGATGGACTTCTCTAATGGTCAATTTTGAACAGCTAAATAAGGCTTCGGCTTTGAAACTTTCTTTGAGCTCATCTGTTTTCATTGTCTGTGGGGAAAGACCAGCATTTCTAAGATTAACCCAACTTTCATGCTGGCAAGGAATTTTGAATAAGAATCTCTCAGATGCTTGTGCATCATGCAATAGTAATGCCTCTATATGCTGTAAAAGTAAATTTGTGAACACTAAATGTATCCCTCTGAAAACACTAAATGTATCCCTCTGAAAGTAAAAGTACATTTTGTACTGAAGTACAAATCTGCAAAAATATTGTAGGTGGGTGCTTCTGATGACTGAGCTTTAATAATGGAGTATACGTCTGGGGTTTGTTATTATGTTGATTATGTAACTGTAGCTATCTCTTCGAATTTCCTTTAGCAGGCAGCTCCTACACTAGTTTCTTTATCTTGGACTAGCTCCATGTGAGAGTTTTGTTTATCCTTGTGCTTTGTTATATCCAACTGGGATTAAAACCCAAACTTTTTCTTACATAATAGTATATGATGATTTTTTTGGTAAGTAATTTCAAATTCAGATTGTGGGTCACAATTTGCTATGAGGACACTACTCCACAGATAATCTTTTTCAGGAGTGGAGAACACTCAGCTATTAACTTGAAGCGTCCCTGGTAGTAAGGAAACATTTTCTACCTAAACCTCACTCTGACCTATTAGAATAGTTGGGAGCCCCATAGCATGGAAAATCAGAAATGTAGATGTAGATAAATTGTAAAAAAAAGATGTAGATAAATGCAAAATGTAGATAAATGTAAAATGCATAGATAAATGTAGATAAATTGTAAATATAGCAATGGAAAGTACATTTTACATGTTCTGTTTTTAACTATGGTAGAAGGATATATAGAATGCTGTCTTGAATGGTAATTCTGACTTACATAGCAGTGAAAAAGCAAAGGGAGTGATTGGAAAAGATAAAACAAAGGAAACTTGAAAGTAAAATGAATTACCCAAATTTGGGATTGAACAGTTTTTGAACTGGATTCTTAAAAAGTCTGGGTGAATGAGAAGGGTCTTCTTGTATGATTATGTAGCAGATCAGAAAGAAGTTACAGGAAGAGATCTGTAAAGACGTCTCTGTATTTTTTTGAACTTAATTCTGGTGGAGTTATTGCTATGGAACCACTGCTGTGTTCCTGTTGTTGGACAGCTCTTTCCTTGCTATCCAGACCACACACAGTTTCATGTAATTTACTCTGCTTTTTTCTTTTTTCCTGTATATCTTACAAGAAGAAAGTGTGGATTTTCCATCAAAATTCCATGCAAAACGATTTTCTGTTTTAACTGAGATTCTTACAAGCAACTTCAGTTGACATAAATACTGATTACAGAGGGAATTATAACCTCTCAGAAGCAGGATGTATATGGTTTTGGTTTTCCCTTGGCTAGATTCCTTGCAGGCTAAATATTGCGGTTCTCATCTTGGAGGGGGCTAAAATTTAGCCCCTTCTTGTTCCATCAAAGCAGACTGTTTTGCACAGCTGTTTGGGCATTATACAAATATGTTCAATTATCCCATAATGTTAATACACTTTTCTGTGTTACGGATTTGTGTCTGCAGCAGTCTTGACAACCCATCCTTGCTTCTGAGTGCATGCTGGAAATCCTGCTCTGTTCTGTATTTTCACAGGAGATGGTGAGCTCTATACTTTTGGAGAACCTGAGAATGGGAAACTGGGATTATTGCCTGAACAGCTGAAGAACAATAGAGTCCCACAACCTGTTCTGGGAATTATGGAAAAGGTTAATAAGGTTGCTTGTGGTGGAGAACACACAGTGGTGCTGACAGGTATGCAATTTAACTGTTTTTTTTTACAACGCTATAACTTAATCAGTAAACTCAATTTACATCCCATTAAAATGTAAGATGCTGTAGCGATCCTAACTGGAAGACCATTGTACATCAAGGAGGTAGAAATCCTTGTAACAGTTAACCTAAGTGCAGGCCTGTGCTGTGCTGTGCATATAGTTTGATGTTCAGGCCTGTGCTGCGCATATCCCTTTGCTGCAGGATAAACTTCGCCACCTAATTGTAACAGAGGAGCTTACAGGCAGCTCCTACTTGGTACCAATGGTTACACCACCTGCATGTCCTTGCCTTTATCTAAAACTTCAGCATTCCCATGTGAATGTCCTTTTTATTTGACAGTATAAATGATGAATATGATGAATAGAGTTGTTTTGCTTGTAAGAAAATCCTGTAAGAGCTCAAATGACCAAAATGGAGTAACCTTCCACGGATGGGATCTGCGTAGCATGCTGTGCCTGGCTGGAGGCCTGTTCAATTCCACACAGCTCAGGATTCCCAGCATCTGAAGGGATATGAGATTATTGATACTATCTTCTTTTTCTTTATAGTCTTAGCTCCAATAAATAGCATTTTAAGAGATAGAGTCTGAGTGCCTTTCTTACTGGAATTGTAACAAGCCAGCACCTCCTAGTGCAACACAGATGATTGATGTTTCTTGAACAGCTTGAAAGTGGTATTGGTGTGAGGGGGGAAATTTTAGAGGAAAGCTTCCATTCTGTAGTAAATTTAAATGACCCTGAATATTTAGGAAGGCATTTAGGAAGTCACTTCTCAAGTAGCTGTCTGTTAATAGTGATGGAGATGCACAATCTACTGGATGCCTAAATGGATTAAATATCTCTTGTTGTGATACAGAATTTGCCTGTGACTTCGAGCAGAATCTTTAGCATACATATAAATCTAGTACAGGTATAGACATTCAACATATCGTACAAGTTATAAAAATCAGCAAATACAACTGTTACATATTAATTCACAGGGTTATATGTATAGTACTTGGAAAATGAAATGTGGTGTATATTACTGTACTATTAAATAGTTGTGTGCCAATGGTAAATTAGCTTTTCAAAGAGATATATGCAAAGCATTGCTAGCTATTTATTTCCACAAGTTCTATCCTGAACTATAGTAGTATAGAAGCAAGAAAGGGGAGTTTGACTTTGCCCACAGATGATTTAAAAAATACCAGCTTTGGCTTGTAATGAATTCCACAGCTGTATAATATGCCTGTAATTAATCTCCTACCAAAATGCAAAAACTATAAAAACAAGTATGATGTATAGGTATCAGTCCTTAAATCTGTATTTTGAAAATGCTAAAGTCATCTCTTGTCAATCTGGTGGAGTGCCTTCAAGGTTATGTAACCAAAATTTCTAAAATATAAATTGAAAATCTAACTGAAATTGTAAGTAATATGATGTGGTATTGTACTGCAAGCCACTGGAGAGAGTAAAGGTGGAACTGATGTGCTGGGAAAGGTTATGTGTAATGATGAGTCAAGCTGCAAGATTCTGGGTAGGTTAAAACTCCTTTGGGAAAACTATGAAGAGGAAATAACAGTAGCCAATCCAGGAAATAATGCAAACATTTGTCTACATTTCAATGCCTTTGTCTCTCTTCTTCCACCAACATACAGTCTTACCCTGACAGTATTCTATGACAGAAAATAAATTTCTTTACATGAAATCAGATTATCATTATTAGGAAAAAAATTACCATAAATTTGGGGCCAGCAAATGTATAAATCATAGTATTATTTTATGGGTTATAAAGTGAAGGTCTCCAGAAAGAATTTGATTATCATTATTGATTATTTTTTTAACCATAAATCTGAAGCCAACCAATAGATATTTTGTTTTAATGGTATTTCATATGATAAAATTTCATTATAACAAATGACTGTTACAGAGATTTAGTAGGAAGATGTAGACCTGGATGATGTCAGCATTATAGTGAAATCTATACAAGAGCTAGAACAAAGAGGCAAAATATAAATGCCAAAAAACAAATACAGTGAAGAAAACACCATAGTAAGTCAGTGTCTTAGTATGTAAGATTTACTTGCCTATGGAAATAGATTTTGTAGTAGAAGGCAAATAAGAAATTCAGTGCTGGCTTAGCTGGCAGTTGATCATCAAAGTGTTGAGTGCCAGAAGATCCAGTTGAGTCAAGAGAAGAGGAAAACAATATCCTCCAACAAAATACATTTGCCTAAAGATTAATAGTTGTTGTGATAAGAGCGAAAGGTCAGACAGATGTGTTTTAATGTGATTCGGCTATTATTAAATAGGCTACAGCTATGAACTTCTGCCTACTAAGACACTTTGAACAAAAGAGTAGAGGATAATGGAAATACTGTCTCAAGTGAAAGATACTTTGTCAGGAGTGTTGACATACAGAAATTTTCTGACTCAAAACAAAATTTGGGGGAAAAATTGGGAAAAGAGATAGATTTGGACACTGTAATCATTTAAAAAGTGATTGTAGCATACATGCATTATAGGCTTTGCACCATAAACTTAATCTGAAATCAGTACTGAAGTTTATGTTGCATCCTGAGATGAAGTGGCATGACCACAAATTGAGAATTCTGATGAGGCATATATCTTTAAAGAGCAGCAGATACATTTATACCTCTTTTAAGCTTATTTTCCTAAATTAAGTAAGTAGTACAATTTTGAAGAAATTCTGAATTTCATGTATCATCTTCCGTGAAAATGGGTGCTGCTTGGCTTTAGTAACACAATATATACTGAAGCGGTTTTCATCTTTTCAGGGTCTTTCCAGTTTTTCAGGGTGTGCCATTTCAGTCTTAAAAAATAAGAAGTGAGTGTCTGACTATTGTATATTCCCCTGTTTCATCTATCTCATTTAACATAGGAATAGGATAGGAGAAAATGTCATATGGAGAAACTGTTGCACATCTTGGCTCATTTCTTGTCATCAGTTCTACTTAGGGCTTATCAAATTAGAAGAAAGCATAATGCAGTTATCTTACTGAGTATGAGGCAAGTTTCTTCCTGACTCTCATAGATAATTAGTCTATTCCAAGGCACTTCATTTGATTTCTTTTTTATGACTGTCTTATCTATTCTATTGGCAATTTTGTATGGTAAGAACCACTGTTATCTGGGTTATTAAATCAAACTACTGTTTGGAATCTCTCCAGCAAGTATCAGAGTAAATGGTAGAAAGTATATATTAAAATAATTCATTTTTTTGCTCTGAAACTCCAAAATGGGAAACTCAGTTTTTTTCCCACAGAACAAAAAATTAAACTGTTGAGAGAAATTATTTGGAAAAAAGCTTTTTAAAGATAAAAGGTTTTAGAAATATTGAATATGGTATTGGAAACCATCTTCTTTACAAGTTGTTACTTCTGCCTTTAATATTTGCAGTTGTTCTAGAGAATAAACAGAATCGCAGTTAAAAATTCTATCATGCAAAAGCTTTCTCTCACAGCACAAACCTATTCATTTCATGACAGTCTATCAGCCACTTCAAGAAGATCATATCCTCATTCCAGATGATTTCTCTCAGACACTAAAAAGATCATATCCTCATCCCAGATGATTTCTCTCAGAGACTAAAAAAAACGTATCCACTACCCACAATGCTTGCAAATGCTTCCTACTGAAAATGAAAGCTGTTGGTATTGTCACTTTCAAAAGAAATATGAGAAAGCAGCAATCCCAATTTGCGTACTTTTTCAATAAAGCTTTTAAAAAAGTAGAATAACAATAACTTGTGAATCTAGAAATTGGAGAAGAAACAGATGATTGGGAGTGGCCTTAATATCTTCTATTTTTTCAGATGATGACAGGTCCTCTGGGAATAATCCTTTCTATAAAAGGATATACTACCTCCTTTTATTCTCTGAAGGGAGGGAAAGCAAAGATATCTCTTCAAAGGAAAAAGTGAAGCACTCCTTCGAGAATAGATCTTTTGACATAACAATACGGCATATTAGTGCGTTAGTATGTAAAATGTTGGGTTTTTCATCTTCTGTCTCAAGGTATTTTAAAAAGAAAAGAAAGTCAAGATACCCTTTTGACAGAGGATGAAAAGGATGAAAAAGCTCTACCTTTTCATGACAGAACTGACTGTTTAAACCATATAGGATTATCTAGATTTTTCAAACCATTCTTAAGTCTGTATACTATTTATACTGAAATCCCCAAATCCGATTACTAGCTCTTGTAAAACTGAGTATTGTGTTGACAGCTGATTTTTACAGTAACATTTTTCAGCATAAGCTGTTTAAAAATAAAGCTATTGTAAGAGTGAATAGCCCATTGGCATAATAGTAGTAGTAGTAATAATAATAACAACAATAATAATGTTCAAGGGAAATGAATCTGTGTGGAGAAATATAAGCATACCTGTCTGTTTCTGTTTTTCTTCCGTGGATTTTTAACTTTGTCTGTAGCCTTAAATACATAGCAAGGAATGCATGAATCTTAAAAACACTCTTGGAGCTCAGTCAGTTCTTTCAGCAAATAGCATGTGTTAAAAAAAAATCTGAAAGCTGTATAGATTTTTTCCTAGGACAATTTTATTTATAGTGACAACGGTCATGGAGATTAAAGAACTGTTATGTACTCCAGAAGATGCCTGCAAAGGTGGAAGATACACAGTTATAGGGAAATATCCCTGTTCTTCCAAAAAGGAAAATGTAGGAAGTAAAGGAGAAGCAGTGCCAGCACTCAAGTGCTGGAGGTCACTTGGAACAGTGAAGCCATTGGCTTCTGTGCAAGCTCTGAGACCATTTCTCTTCATCCTTCAAGGGCCCTTCTCATGGGCTGCTGCTGTGGAGGCAGCAGTTCCTTCCTCGAGGCCAAGACAGGACTTGTGTTCTGTTTCTTCTGGGTGCTGTTAATATGGCTGAGCCTTCCTTGTGATTCACTGATGCACTGGAGGCAGTGCTGCTTCCCCCGTGCTGCTGTGGCCATGTGTCTTTCCTCTCCCCTTGTACCACTCTGGTGCTGCCTTGGCCATTCCACAGGAAACTATGTCAGCAAAACCCCCCAAAACCTGGCTTACTGAGCGGAGCTGGTTCACCACATAGCCAGGTGGACAGCAAAGATGGTGTAAGTGAGGACTGAAGAGAGAGAATGGGAGAGCAAAATCTACCCGTTTGCTGGCAGTGCGTTTCATTTGTTTCATCCAACCATATCCTTACTGGGACTGAGGACAGTAAGAAGAAGGTGACAGTGAGGCGGTATCCCCTTTTGGATTCATGCTGTAGGCAAATTCAAGTTCAGAATGATGAAATTCACCTCTGTCATTTTATCACTAAGTCTATGAGGTTGCTTTGCCATAGACTTCTCTTTCCATGTACTTACAATGACAGATTGGAGGAAATAACCTCATTTCTGCTAAACGGGATTATTACTGAGGTTTGGCCTCACTTCTGCACCAGAGCGGTGAATCATTTAAGATAGGTGCAATGTTTTTGTCTTCCAAGCAAATTTTAGGAGGAGCAAAATTTAGGTGCCCCTGGTCTATAAGGGCAGCAGAAAAAATCGTTCTTCTTATAAAGGCACTCTAACCTGGTTTTGGATTGGCCCATTCTCCTCATTGTCAGTAGAAATTGGGGAAAGAAAATACTTTCCTGTACTTCTAAAGTTAGCATTTGAGAACATCTCCCTCTAAATACAAAAGCCTTTAGAGATCTAACTTGTTTTATGAAAAAGGCATTGTGTGTTTCAAGCTAGGATTAAAGATAATATGAAAAAACTCCAACTTCACTCAAAATAATTATGTTAATCMGATAAAGCCATATATTTTGAAAATGACCAGATCTGCCAGTTTCCAAAAAAATGTTAAAACAAATTCAGTACTTTTAAGCAGAATTTATGGAATAAGCCATCCTGCGAAAGCCATTTACTAAAATGAAGATGAGACTTTGGTTCGCTTAGAGAAAGCTCTTGTCTTTCAGGAGTAGTTTCTTGATTCTTATCCAGAAAGTCTAAACATCACAGAAGAATTCTTACTTCTTGTTTTACTTTTTAAAGATCCCAAGAAGGTGTTGCTTTCTTGCACTGAAATTTCCAGCAGAGGGAGCTTTACTATTACATTTAGTAGAAAAATAGCTTTCCTAAATATTTTTCATCTACAATCTGAAAAAGTGTGAGACCATTGGGGGTTTTTTTATGGTGTGAATTCATGACATCTTAATATGGAACAATTTAAAAGGGACAGAAAGGGCAAACCCTTTCCTAGAAAGAACATTTCGATACGTAGTGTTACAGTATTGCCTCATGGTTCCTTTGAAATTGGAAAGTTCAGTATAAATTATTAAGTGTAATATGGTAGTAATATGGAATCTGGTCTGTTCTCTGCTTTCTCCTTCCCTGACAGTAGTGAAAGATTAGTTTGGGGGAATAGTAACATAATTTGTTTTTAATATTTCTCCAGTTTGTGGCTGCTCTGAGAATTTGGTTGCACAGTATAAACTACTTCTGTGGCACTGAAACTTACTTCGCTATTCCAGTGACCTTGTTTCCTTGACACAAAGAAGTGCTCAAAAAGCAAAGATTCTCTGTCGATTGTCATTCCACCCATTCAGCTGTGGATACCCATTCCTCTTGCTTTTGAAGGTGGTGAGATTTTTGACCTGATGGCATCTGTGCAGCAGGAGCAGGCATGCTCTGCACCATGTTCATGACAATGATGTAATGATATATTGCTCCCAAGTTCTTTTGGCTTGACATAGAATTTTTTTTGTCCTTCTCAATCTTTCACAGGTTTTCATAACAATTTTTCAAGTTTTAATTAGTACTTCTCTAGCTTTTCCTTTGTTGCCTACATGCAGAAGAAAAAGGGGCAGGGAATAAAATTCCAGGAAAACTTCTCCTTTTCCCAAAAAAACTTAGTCTTTGAATTTCCTTTTTCAAGCATGACCTTATCAAGATTTCCAAGCTTCACAGTCTTCCCCTGTTGTGATGGAGTGCCAGGGATGGACACACCAAGAATCTTTATTGTTTTGGAGAAGCTCTCATTCTTTTTCCTGGCACAGACAATCCATTAAATGGACAAAATATAAATGTGAATAGGTGATTATTCTGTCACAAGATAACACAGTTGTAGTGTTCTCTGTATTTAATGCAGGGCTGATTGGTAGCCGAACAGAATACTGAAACCTATTCTGTTATTGTTCCAGTCTCTTCTTACACACAAATTAGTATAGGTTTAAAGAGGTCTAGACCATTAAATTTAGCGTCATATAGTGTACATGCAGGTAACCAGAAATTAAGATGAGACTATTGTACTTGAAAATGCACATATGTGTAAACATTGTGGTCTTGAATTAATTGCAGTATATAAACTCCCATAGATTTTTTGTTAGCTGATATTTTGTGTACATGTGATCAGTGGATTATTTTGCAGTTGTGTTAGAAAATATATTGCATATTGAACCATTCAAAATTCTTTTCTGTATATATTTTAGTGCTTCATTGCCTGTTTTTTTTTTGTTTTATTTTGTTCTTAATTGATAAGTTTAATTGATTAGTTGGTACATTTTTGAATTGATAAAACATTGCTTTTTGATGCTGAAGTCATTTGACTTTCACTTGGCTAATAGAAAGCAGGTTACAATGTATATATCAGCATATTTGTTGTTAACTTTGCCTGTACATTTTCAGAGACAGATGTATATACTTTTGGACTTGGACAATACGGGCAGCTGGGACATGGTACTTTTATTTTTGAAACTTCAGTACCGAAGTCCGTGAAACACTTGAGGAGGCATAAAATATGTAACATTACATGTGGGGAAAATCATACTGCTGTAATTGCAGGTATGTAAGTGAAAAATTCTGAAATGCACTTCAGTGACTCTCTATTATACTGTAAAAGCTTTCTTTATGAAATGAGCAGTAGAAGAAAACACATGCAGACTTACTGGTTCTAAAGGTTAAGTGAGCTAGTGAGAAAGCCAGATTTGATATTAGGAATTTCTGCTTCCCAGCCATGCCATGCATGTACATGCCATGTACATGTTATCTCCTGGGGAATTGTAACCTCATAATCATGCCTTGCTAAGAAGTGTTCTTGTTTAGAAGCCTTTGTTCAGCTATACAATTTCAATCTTGGTGTTTTGTTGTTGTTTTTTTTTTTTTCCAAACTTGTCTAGATTAACTCTAATCTCCGACAGTACTTTGTCTGAAAATATATATGGTTTTGGATCATATTCATCTGTTGAAAATCTGAAAATAATTGTTCAGGTTTTGCTTTTGGAAGAGAAATATTCCTTACTTGCATGGCCTGTTACTTTGTTTGTAATGGTTTTGTCCTGGTTTTGTACTGAAACTTTGTTATTAATAACATTCTTTTTTTTCTATAGAAAATGGCCTCATGTTTACTTTTGGAGATGGGCGACACGGCAAGTTAGGACTTGGAGAAGAGAATTTTACAAATCAGTTTGATCCCACTCTGTGTTATAATTTCTTGAGGTTCACAGTCCTTTTGGTAAAACTTTTATTCATGCTTCTCAGACATCAAAATGTTTATATTTTTATGAAATACGTTATTAATGAGAGTTGAAATCTCATTACAGAATTTTTTTTTCTACAACATTTAATTAGTAGACAACACAAATTGAAAGAAAAAGGAAATTATATTTACTTACTACACTGTTCGTTTAGCTTAGAATGTACTTGGCTTTGACTACACATATAGACTGCTTTTTACGGTTTTATTCAGTAGTGTTGTGTCGTAGTGTTTTGGTCTATAGAGCTGGTAATAGCCTATAAAATTAAGTATTTGTTGCTCTTAGATTGTTGGCAGTAGGGGGAAACTAGTATCTGTTCTGAAAACACCAGAATGACATCTTTTTAATTTTAACAATTATTTGTACAGTGGGATATTTATTAAATCTTAAGAAAATCTGAGGAGTTGCCTTTTTGAATCCAAATGGGATGAGAAAGGAGAAATACTGTTTTCTTTGAAGGGCATTATTTTCATCTATTTCCTGAGGTGTTTAAGAAATATCACAGAATTGCCAGCATCAAAAATGCAAACATGACTCAGGATTGAGCAAAATTTGGGACAAAAGTCTGTGGCTCACTTCTGTTTGTTTACTGGACTTAGAGTTTAAGGAAGTTTTATCAGAAGTGATAAGGGATTTAAACTTTTTAGAAAATGAAACCTCTGATCTTTATGTAATTATACTTTGTCTATTGAAGGGTGTAGGACTTTGCATTACATTTTGTGGATTTTGTGATAAAATATCTAGGTTTGTATCACTGAAGTTATCAGTATTGCCCACATTTGACTTGGATCAAAATAATTAGCTCCGATCCCTTCAAAATCAATGGAAATATCTTTGCTTTCTTATGTATTAATCATTTGATAAACCTATCTTGTGTTCTGTTCAATACAAATATGTTGTTTTTAAGTAAGAAGAACTGAACGTAGATCACTAGTCATTAATAATTGTAATTATGTACTTTTATCTTGCTAACGTCATTAGGAGCTAAATTTGAAGCAATTTAACATCTCCTACTTTTATTATGTTTTTCTTATAATCTAAGTCCCTAGAGATGATTGTAAGAAAATTAGATCCTTGTATTGATACTTGCAAATGAAATAAGCAGACCTTTTTTTTTGTGCTGTAGGTTGCTTGTGGTGGTTGTCACATGCTAGTTTTTGCTGCTCCAAGAGCTAAAGGATCTGAAGAAACACTCGTAGAAGATTTATATGAGAGCCATTTGACTGCTACTATCTCTAAAATGAGTGGAGACTCACTACTAACAAACACCTTACAACTAACATCAGCACGAATGCGACGTCGAGAGAGGGTAAATTCAGAGCTGTTTAGAGTTGCCATACTTGTTTTAGGAAACAAAGTAACTTTTTAAACTAAAATCACAGCATATACCCTGCAGATAAATATATCTCCTTAAAATACGTGTTTAATTTTAATGTATAAAAAGAAGAATGAATATCTACCCTGGTCCCAAAATTGGTGCACATAAAAGATAGGTATTGGTCAGGTTTTACTTGTTTATTTCTATGAAAAAGACTCAAATTGGGTTTTTATTTTTTTAATCTAAAATGTAGAGCCTGTTCCTTTGCATTTTTAAAAATATCTTAGAAATATTAAAAAAAAGAACAAGAACCTTACTCTTCTTGGTGTTCCCTCTGAGTCCTTGACTAGATTAAACAAGTTCATAGTTTATAAAATTTCAAAGGGGAAAGTTTCACAATCAGCTTAAAATGATCCTAAGATCCTGTAGCTACTTAAAATAGTAGTTTCTTCTTCTTTATCTCCACTGCACATTCTATGTGATTTCTTTAGCAGCACAATGAGTTGGATCATTTCACTTACCTGTCTGAAAACTAACTCTACCACAAAACCACATTTATTTTGTAAAAATATATTGATGCTGTGGATTAAGTAACTCAGTGTTATTCGAGAAACTAGTATTTTCATTTTAAATAAAAATCAAAATTCTTTTTATTGTTTGTCTATATTTTAAGACTGCTTGAGATTATTGTGTAGAAACAACCTAAAATATCCCACTATATCTCTCTGCTTTTTATAAATTAAAATAGTCAAGAAATTTTGTTTATGCTTTGCATACAAAGTTACAACACTGTATCATCAACTAAAGGAAAATACCACTGTAAAGTATGAGAAGTTGCTTACATTTTATTCTTCTACTCTTATTCTCAATACATTTTTTTTTAATCTTCTAAAGGAAAAGTCACCAGAACAGTTTATTCGAATGGCACAAACTCTACCTCCACTGGGAGAAAGCTTCTTAAAATCTTCATTGCCTGTGACTAGCAACACTAGCCCACTCTGTTTTTCTGCAACAAGTCTTCCTAAAGCTGAACCTGTGAAGGATAGAGACCATGAAAAAGGTGAACTGTCTCCACATTTTGTTGCTGTTTTCTGAGAATTATGTAGTTTGGCTCTCATCATTCATAAACAAATGCTCAGTTTGAACATGAACGAAGGTTTAAGTTCAGTCTTACCTCAGGAGAGTCTGGCAGAATACAGACATGAAAGTTGAGAAATGCATACAAGAAATTGCCTCACACTTGGTTCATGTTTGGAAAATGTGCTTAAAGATTTAGAGGAGGGTTGAGTGAAAGAAAAACAACTTCTGAATTGTACCTGCGGTTCCTCAAGCCTGTAGAAATATGACTTCACAAAAATACTGTAAGATTAGTAACCACTTTCCCCATTTTTATGAAAAAAAAAAAGAATTACAGAAAAAAATTGACTAGGAACAGTCGTAAAGACACGGGAAGGCCTGCAAGAGACCTTGGAAAAGAAAAGAGGTCTACTAATTCTTATAGGAGCTTTCTTCTTCACTTGGAAATGCAAAAGTACTCTTCACTCTCCGTTATCTAAGATAATAAGGATTTGCAATATTCTAGCTAAGGCAAAAGCCTGGATAACAATGATACTGATACAGTGCTGGATTTTGCACAGATTCTCTAGAGCAGTTCTGGACTTCATCTGGGTTCCTGGGCATGTGTGATTTCCTGGGAAGAGCAATGCTGAAGAGTGCAGAATGCAGTGCTTCTGTGTAAAAGTTAGCCCAGATTTATTGGACAGTCAAATCCAATTTGAAAGTAATTAATTCAGTTAGAATTAAGATGATTATTTGTAAAGCTGCCAGCATGTCCATTAGCATTTCTGGTTCCAGGAAAGCAATGCAGTGAAATTTGAATTGCCTTTAGAGTCTTCTGAGGCCTAAAACCTCAGGCTTTGTGCCATATGAAACTGGTCATGTACCTGATGAACTTGAGGTGAACCTGAAAATGATGTAGGTACATTTTTATGATGCTGCATTGGAGTTAAACTGGCTGTCTCTCCATCCGTTACACAGAAAATGTGCAATGTAGATAATATGACTGCAGCTAAATTAGTCTAATTGGTACACTATTATTAAAGAGATTATCCAAAAGAAGCTTTGTCCCATGTAATATTTATGCTTTGAAAGCCTGCAAAAATGGTCAGAGATCTACAGTGCCAGATTGCTGAGCTACCTCTAATGTTAATACTGATGAAAAGGAGGTGGAAGTGTTTCTGCTGTGTCTTAGGCTGGGGGAATGAGGAATCTCAGGACTTCAGTCATATGTCAGTAAAATAGACATAATCTCTATTTTACAAGAGTGGGGTGTTATGTTTGCTATATGTTGCTTGTTCCTATGGTATTTGTTTACTTCCCCCTATTTTACCTTAAAGAAAAGAATCATGAAAAAGATAAATCTGGTGAAGGCTCTGCAGAAGAAGATTCAGATAATGAAAATAATGACAGAAACCTTGGAGATACAACTGACATCCTAAATATGGTAATATATTCCACTAATGAATCTGTGATTCAATCATTTTTATGCAGGGGAAGAACAAAGCAGCTAATTCATGTTTCAAGTTCTAGTACAGAACTCCTGGCTAGCCCAGAACGTCATATGTGGCATCAAGAAGTATTGACATACTGTTAAATGAGCATGCATTTCATATCATCATTATCCAATGCTAAACTTTATTTTCATTTTCCAACTAATGTTGTAATATGAGATTGAAGCAGTCCAAGTAGTGCAGCCCCTCCCCATGCTTTAGCTCTGGATATCAGAAAGAAAAGGAGAAGGACACTGGATACCACATGGTGATCTCCATCTCTGACCTTCCTCATCTTGATGATTTCCAAGAGAGAGAACTGCAGGAAATGAAGCAGAGATCTGCCTTTTCCTGTTCCAAGAAGAGATTTTTTAGTACAGGTGGATCATATTAAAGGGAAGACCAAAATGCAGACATTTTGATTATTTGGTGATCCCCAGGCATGTTCCTACCTATTTCTCTTATTTACAAAATATGTTCACTTTATCACTCGCACACCTTTCCAAAACATTTTGTTCTCTCGGCAGACAGGGCATGTCCTGGCCTTAATGCAGTGCACTGGAAAGAGTGTTGTTTTTTGTCTTTTTTTTTAAACTTCAGTGGAATGGAAACAAATGAGCAACTCACTGGGAACTCAGCTCAGGATATGTTGTCAGTTATGCTAAAGGGTTTGCACATTTTACAGGAATTTTTACTTGTTTGTACTTAATGGTACTTAGTACTTTAACAATCTGTTTGTGCATACCATTTATTTAACAGTTACAAAACTTTATTTTCATTTACACTAAAAATATTGTTTTCAGATACGATACATAACGTGGCCTTCATTATTTATTACATATTGCACACTTTGTGCTAGACTTCCTTCTCTTTTTTGTTTTTGCACCCATTGTGAATCAATTTTAAAACATTTATCAGAATGAAACAGTAAATTTGAAAAATTCTGTCAGGCAAACTTGTCAAAATACAAAGAAAAATGATTGCTCTTCTTGAATCTGAATGAAAATAATCTGTTACAGCATAGTTGTTTCAATTTTTCTGAACTGTGGCAACATACATCTTATTGACAAGTGTGACAAGAGGAGGAAAAGCCTTTAATATCATATTGATGATACAAATTCTTGGGAGTCAGAAACCAGAACTGTCCATGCTCACTGTGTTGAAAAAGAATATGGTGGTTAAACCATAAGCAGTTAACAAACAGCAGTAGAGAACATTATCTTCTCATTTGGAGTATATGGGAAGGGATGACCAAAATCTCACTATACTTGCCCACCTAGTAGTATTCTACATTGCCTTGCCTTTTCTTTTTTTGCTTTATATAGAAGAGATAAAGGCATTAGATTCCAATGAAAATTTCTGCTGTATAATGCTTCTTTGAACATGTTCTTTCAAGGCTGTGGTATCAAACTGGATGTTAAGTCGAAGGTTGTGATGATAGGGGAGCAAGGTGTTATATTTGTAGCCACAACTTCTCAGTGAGTGGAAGGTGGATCTAAAATGTGCTGGCGGGCTGTAAGAGAGGGCATGTAGCTTTCAGTCTCTACAGACAGTTTAGATGTTGACATCTAAGCTGGTTACCACTCTCTCTCTTTATAAGGAGTAAATGAGGGAGTGGAAGTGAAATACGTGAGTTGAGTGATCATACAGATTTGTCTCAACCTGACTGTGCAATAGTATTAAAATGTTCATATAACTTATAATAGCTGTGTTTAGTAGAACTGGGCTTTGATGCTGCTTTCCCTATTAGTTATATTTATTTTTTTAATAGAGATCTTATTCTTTGCAGACACATGCAATGAAATTGAATCCCAGTGACCAGTCCTTAAAATTATCACCACTCCAAAAACAAAAGGTACTGTAACTAATTATATATATACACGTATACTTATACTGATGTTTAAAAGATCCATAATTCTTGTATTATCCTTGTACTTTATTGTTTTGCTTTGAGTTTTAAAAAAGCTAGGCAAATTTTATAGGCCTCCTCTTGCTAATTTTCTGCATATCCACAAGGTAAAATTCTAAGAAGCTGACAGAAGTCAGAGAGAATTTGTGCACGCACGTAGAACTCCTCATATCCAGCATAGTTTGAGATGAGAGTATATAATACTTCACCAGTTTAAGGAACAAAAGACTATCATATACACTTTGTACCTTATGCTGATAACATACATTTCTACTGGTTTCTTGATATTAAAATATTTTAACTGACTTTTGGGACACAATGTAAGTAAAGATTTTATTTACAGAAATTCACCATGGAGTATATTTAAAGGCGCAATAATACTGGTTTTAATTATGAAATTAAAATACTTTTGTATTATCTTTCTATTTCACTCCTAAAGTGATCCCAGCATTTCAGCATTTTGGTATATTTTATTATAATTTTATTTTATATTTAAAATATATTCTGCAGAATTTGTTTAATAAGTGTAAAATTTAAAGCAGAAGGACAACAGATTTTCAGACTTACTAGAAAAAGCATAACTGAGTGCATCAGAAGATTTCCCAAGGGAAAAGGTGGAGGAAGGTTTATGAGAACTGCAGTTCTTTCCTTCTGTTCGCACAGCCTCACACACTGCATGTGCTCTAGCTTATGGAACATGATACTGGCTGCACAGTTCTTCTTGCATTCACTTTCTGTGCTTGGAGAGTGAAAAAGGAGTAGTAGTACATTTATCATCAACAGAATGTTACATTCTTCTAATATGTGCACTTGTAAATTCATTTCATGTGAAAGACTCTACCTTTTATGCTATCTTTTAGTCCCCTCATACAAATTGTTTCTTTTCTTGTTCAGATGTTTTTGTAACCTTTTTCTTTTGCTGTCATTTGTCCTTAATGCTTTCCTTCTTTCTTTTTAATTTTCTGCTTCTCATGTGGAATAGAAGAACAATAAAAATGTGAAACTGAAAAGAGATGGTAAGGGTGGGCTGAAAAACAAGGATTCTGATTTCATGAAGGAGGGCTCAAAATTAGATTCTGCCTTTTTACAAAAGCAGTCTTCACTTTCAGAATCACTGGGACAAGATTTAGAAAAAAGTACTGCCTTTGTAGGGAAGCCTCTGGCCAAAAAAAATACAATGAAAGGTAAATCTGAGCATGCACAAAGTGTTAGTACTTTGAAAAGTGGTGTTCAACAAATTACTAGGGACAAATGCAGATTAGCGAAAAGGGAAAAAGAATATGTGGAAAATCGTGAATGTGTCAGAGAGGAAGTAACTTATAATCTTCCCGCTGAGAAACAAATTCTGACTGAAAAAACAAATTCTTCCAATAAAAAGTCAAAAGCTGTTAAATCTAAGCAATCCCTTAAAATAGATGTACTTCCTTCTGCATCCAGGGATCGGCCCCAGACTGATTCATTAATTGTACAAAAATACAATCCTGTTAAAAAGCAAGGAAGTCAAGAAGCAGTAGAAAGTCAAAACAAAATAAAGGATGTTGTTGAAAAATCTGATAAATGTGAAAGAATATGCGTCAGAGGAGAAGAAAGTACTGAAGAGCAGAGGGGTTTTAAAAAAAAGGATCAATTTTTAAAACAAATAGCTGTAACTATGTCATCATTGTCATCTGAGGAAAGTAGTAATGATCTTACAAAATATGTACGTAAGAGTAGGGAAAAAGAAGAGGACTACTATGAAGACAGAGAGATCCAGAAGGCAATGAAAACAGTAGAAAATGTGAAAGATTTGGACTTAGAAAAAGAAGACAGTGAGATTGAGGAGATGCAAGCTACAAACAATGAGAAAGAATATGTAGAAGAGACTGATATAAAAAGTCTGAATGAGGAAGAAACAAACTCYGAAGCTAAAGCTGAAGACAGGCAGTTAGAAATTAAGAATGAGGAGGAATCTAATCAAGAGCAGGAGAGTGAAGGCAGTGAAAAGGGTGAAAGTGAAAAAGAAAAACTAGATGAAACAGCTGACAGTGGAGGTGAACTAGGGGAGGAAGAAGAAGAGAGTGAGGTTAAAAAAGATAGATACGAAGGTTCAGTAGAAAGAGATGACGACGAAGAGGAAAAAGATCATGAGGAAGAAAATGAAAGAGAGGAATCACAGGCTGAAAGAGACAGTGAGAATGAGGGTGCAGAAGAGACTGAAGAGATTAATCAGGAATATGGCAAAGAGCAAGGAGATGAGGAAGGCAGGTCAATGGAGAAAGAAGAAATGCTGAGTGAGGGAGAAGACGAGGATATGGAGGAGGAGGAGGAGTATGCAAAAGAGGAAGACAGTGAAAAAGAAAAGGAGGAACAGGTTAAAAGTGAGGGAAGAGATGAGAGTGAGGAAGGAGGTGAAGATAGAGAGGGTGAGGAAGAAAAAGAGGTAGAGGCAGAAGAGGAAGGAGAAGGTGAGAAGGAAAATGAAGACGAAAACAAAGAAAGGGAGAATGAAAAAGCCAAAGAGGGTGAAGAGGAGGAGTTGGAAGAATCACTGGCAGGGTGGGAAGAAGAAGAGGTATCTGAAGAAGAACAGGAAGAGGAAGATGCAAATAGGAGGACTAAGGAGGTGGGAGAGGATGGAGTGGAAGAAGGAGAAGGGGAGGATGAAGTGGAAGAGGAAAGAGAAGAGGAGGAGGAGGAAGAGGAAGGAGCAGAGGCAGAAGCAAAAGGGGAGGAGGGGGAGGAAGATGAAAACAAGGAAGAAGAGGAGTGGGAAAATGAAGAAGAGGAAGAGGAAGAAGAAGGAGAAGATGAAGAAGAGGGAGAAGGGGTGGAAGAAGATGAGGGAGAAGAGGAGGAAGAAGAAGAGGGAGAAGAGGGAGTGGAAGAAGGAGAGGAAGAAGAGGGAGACGAGGAAGAGGAGGAAGAGGGAGAAGAGGAAGAGGGAGGGGAGGCAGAAGAAGGGGAAGAGGAAGAGGAGGAACAAGAAGGGGAAGAGGGAGAGGGGGAAGAAGGAGAAGAGGAGGAAGGGGATGTGGGAGAGGAGGAAGAGGAGGATGAGGGAGAGGAGGAAGAAGGAGAAGAAGAGGAAAAAGCAAAAGGTAAAAGAAAAAATGATAGTAATAAGCTTCCCCAAAAGAAAAGCAAAACCAGGAAGCCAGGGAAGACAGAAAGTACTGCTTTACCAAACAGCTCTAAACAAAAAATGAAGTCCAAACAGCATGTAGCAAATGGTTTACATAATTCAGAACAATTTTGGAACAATGTGCTACCTCATTATTTAACACTAAAGTAGCATAGACTACTGGAGATGCATTTTAAGCCTATTCAGGAAACTTTGGAACTATGGCAGATTGATTTTTATTACTTAAAAATTTTTTTCAATGTAGTCAAAATATATTATTATGCATATACTTTAAGTGCCAATTTCTTGAAAAGGACTGAAGAAAATGTTTAGATTTGGAAAGCTTTTATGAGAGAAATCATATAAATTGTTGATACAGTCATTTACAAAATCATCTTTAGCATGGATGACAGATTTAAAAAAATAATTGCTGAGGAGGCAATTAAATTATGTCATGCTGACAACGTGAATTACACATTGTAACAGTGTAATCATCTTTGCCTTTGAATCAGATTTCTTAAGGTAACGCATCAGTTTTAGTTGCAGGATGGCTTACTTGTTAATGTGCCTTATATGAAAGGAGTGTCAGTAAATCATCAAAGATACATATATATAAAATTTTGGTATCACTCCGTATTCATTCCCCCTACTTTCCTTCTGTTCATATATTGGTAAAATGTTTGAGTACTCAGCGTAAATTAAAGAAAGGACAAGTTGCTAAATTTACATGGGTCGGTAGATGGGAGGTAAATGGCAATACAGGGGTATTTGCTGGGTAAATGATGGCCTGGGCTTTTTTGAAGGCCTTTAGGTTGACTTCTTATTTTGGTGTCAGCACACAATTATGTGCAAAAAGACAAATACAAGTCTCAGAATCTGACCTAGATTACATTAGAGTCAGAATGCATCTATTTAGGGATAATTTTTGACTATCACATTTGGTGATTAGGCATAATTAAGAATTTGAAGATACACACCTGTAAAACATTTTTTACTTGTGTATACTGTGCAGTAAACAAAAGATTCAATATCTACCTACAAAAGACTAAATGACACTAGGCATCTAACTCTAAGGTTCTCAAAGAGGGGAATATGCTTTGTTGCAGCGTGAAGTGTATATATGTTTTCAGGATCAGAGCCTAAGCTTCTCCTCATTGGAGGAGATTTGTGTTTTTCCCTCCTAAAAATCACATCTGTGATCTCCAAAAAGAGGATGATGTAATAAACAAGAAGCCAGATGGACTAGTAGAGAAAATGGCATGAAAGTCTGAATTCTTTCTGGAAAAGACAAAGTATGTTAATACTTCTGGAGTTTCCTTAAAATACACAAACAAATCTTCCAAATTATTTCTGTGACTTTGTAAGATATTGCATTACTGTTTCAACTATTAGTGGTCGAACTGGCAAAAGAAGGGATAGGGACTCGTCATACAGCATTATTACTTAAATACTGTGGGTGGTCTGAGACATTTTTGTAAACAGATCTCAGTATTGACATTCTCTAGAAAAATAGCTATTTAAATCCTATTTGAAAATGAGGACAGGAGAATAAAGGAATCAAAATGAATAAATGTCATTCAATAAAAATGTTAATAGAACCAATACTTATGTTGAGATTATGAAACATTTTTAATGTTGTTTTGTAAGATACTGGCATTAAAGTATCTTTGACACGATGTCTCCAGAATTTATTTTCTAAAAAGGCTGTGGTAGATTAATAATTCGCCAGTAGATTCTAGTCCAGTTCAATCCTTCTCACCTCAGTCACCCCTTCCATATACTGCATTTGAAGGTAAGATCACTTTCAGTCACGTGCCGTATGCCCTAACTATAACAAAAAGTTAGTCCAGTGACTGTATTTTGTCCCTGTGGAATTTGTTTCAAGCGTTGGGATTTTCTGGMATACGTTGTCCTGACATCAGCATGTGTAAGTCTTTGGAAAAGGGTAAGTATCCTCATATTCTGATAGAGTGGAATATTGTAACAGTTAAATGCATTTCCCAAGAAAACAGCTCTCTAACAACGGAGTCTTCGGTTATTTAGCAGAAGTGCTGCGTTATCACTGAACTGCTGTGAAAATATTTGCTTTTGAAACTAAGTGGAGCTAAGCTGTGTTATTTTATCTTTCTTAGGAAAGATTAGGATGTTACTGTGATTAAACTTAGAGTAATATTGAAAAGTATTTTTATAGGCCTAAAACTGTGTTTCTTGGATATGACATCTACTTATTTGTGATTCTAAAATTCAGCTTTGGAAGAAAACTGTGCTGTGAAGAAAATCTGTTCTTTCTTACAAAAAATATTTGCTAGAGAGAGGGTGGGGAAGAGTGAGAGCACTTTGAAGCAAGTGATTTCCAATTCCACATAGGAATGGCTCTTCATTTACTGTTTGGCTGTAGCTTTTAATCTAAATCCTTAGGCAAATGGGGACCATTTGTTGTTCCTCTCTTAACATGCGCTGATAGCATAAGGCTTCCCAGGAGAGTAAAGGAAGCCAAGTTACGGGCATCCCCTCTTCTTTGTTTTGTCTGGATAAAAATTCATTGAATTGAGAACTGATTTTATATTGTTTTGTGGATCATTCCTGTGGTAGGGGAAAAGCAGAGCATTACTGCAGCACTTCTAAGGGTTTTCCACAGAATCGTTACATAAATTGTACAATGTGCCAATGTTTCTGGGCTTTGGGGGGACTTTGGAACTCCATTAGCGTAACGAGTGGAATTTTATTTAGTTTGACTCATACTGGTTTATAAAGTTTGGTACTTGTGGTTTTGTGGAAATTCAGTATGTCCTTGGTATTTATTATGGGATACAAAAAGATTTATGTGCAGTACTTAAGCAACATGGCAGAAGTACTCCTGAACTAGTTTTYAGTAGAGAAAAAAAAATCCTTCAGTAGAGAGAGAAACAACAAACAACTGCTCAGACCAAAGGTCTATCTAGTCCAATATCTTTTTTCTACCAGTGGCTACTGGTGAATGCCTGGCAAAAAAAACAAGAATAGAGCAAACATGTAGTGTTACTTCTGTGTAATCGTTCAGTATACCGAATATATTCAGTATATTCAATAATCTGTGGTTCAGAAGATGTATCTATTATATTTAATAGGCATTTTTTTCTCATGAATTTCTTTCAATCAGTTTTTAACCCATTTAGCATCCAGTACATGTTTTGGCAAACAATTCTTAGATTACTTTACACGTTGTTTGAAGTAGTAACTCCTTTTTTTGTCTTGAATCTGTTTTTTGGTACCTTCATTTGATGTCTCTGTATTCTTGTATTAGAAAAAAGAGCATTTATTCCCTTTTCATGATTTATTCCCTCATGATTGTCACATGGAAAAACTGTTCAGCTATGTGGTTTAAATCAAATCAAGATCAAGGTGGTTTACTGATTTATTAATAACAGTTAACCAGTAATCAACCAGTTACATGTTCAAGATAAGAGCGGCAATACAGCAGGCAACACCACCACTAGACATCCATAAAATGTTAATAAGCACCTGCAAATTTCTAAGCACCCGCTAATCTCAGAAGTTTTAATCCCCCTGCACACTCTCACATACATGTTCACAGAATTACATATGCACATACTGCCTTTTATAGCAGGCATGAATTACAAGCACATATCCCATTTCAGGGGGTGGGGTGCAAGTCTGCTCTTGGCCCACACCTCCTGTTAGAGATGAGGGTGTTCTAGATTATTTTTGAATATGCTGTAGCACAACTCTTCTCTTACGCCTGCAAAATTTCAGCAGTTAAATTTTTCCATTATATCTGAAAATACCAAACTATTTATTCAGATAATAGTTCTCTCTGCATAATTGATGCTGAATAACAAAAATGTCTTTCTCCAAACTACAGAAAATGTCTGGTTTTCACTCACTATTTTTTGCCTCAGTGTCTTATCTGGATATATACATGGTTATTCTTTAGAATGGGGCCTTTAGGAATCATACAGAAAAGGATATTTAGTTTTTGTTTCCATTGCTTTCAGGTTTTTTCCCTAGCTTTTCTTAGCTTTAGCCATCTTTTAAGATAAATTTTAGCTTACTTTCTCCAAAGATGACACTACCTTCTAGATCTTACCTCTCAGAATAAAAAACAGTCTTTTATTTTTATTAATTGAATTTGTGGTGTGAATCTAGTCATTTGACTGAAGTGTTGTTAAATACTCTAAAACAAATGAGAGTGATTAAAGGCAGAGCATATTTTTAATACAAACTGAGTTGTTTCTTAGTGCATATAGGCTGGATTTATGAACTGTGTACTCACCTGAACTTTTGTGTATTGTCTTTAATTTTATAATGAGTATTATGGGAAGCAGAATCAAGCTCAGAAATAACAGGATCTTCAGACAAAAGAATGTTGTCAGATCTGTAAAAAGGCAAAAAAAGGGCAACGTAAATGTAAAAGGGCAAATTCTCAACTCATTTCTAAATGTGCAATTCAAATAAACGAGAGTCTTTAGTACTGTGGCATTTTATGAGCAACTGAGCAAATATTTTGCTTGCACAAATGGCAAACCTATAGTTTTGTCCTCAGTTAAGTTCTGAGCATGTTCATGATCGGAAGTCACTCACTGACTGAGTTGTAATATTTTTATACACTTACTCATATGTTTTTATGGAGAGGGGAGAGGTTTGCTTTTGCGTATTGAAAGGATTTTGGAGAGATAGAAAATTGCACTGCTGAGAGCTACAGAGGCTTTATTTTTCTATTGCAAAAAGAAAAAGCAAGTACACTTAATCGCTGTCTTTTTTAAGGATTTGTGACAGTGCCAATTCCTTCTTTGCTTGGCAACCTCATGCTATAATAATTTAAACAAATATTAATACTGTTATCTCAAAAACCCATACTTAGTTATGAAAATATTTATTATCAGTGCCCTGAAATATCAAGTGTAAATATATTTACCATTCTGGCTTTCATAAATGTCCCAGCATTAAAAAATCAGACATGACTCTCTGCTCTTTCTGTCTGAGGTGGGTTGCAGGGCAGTATGCTGGAATGTCCCAGGTTCAACGTTATGGGTTTAGAGCTTTGTAATTTCTCATGTGTACCCCACCTTTCACAGAGAGTTGCATTTGTGGTTTGTGTGAAGTGTAAAGTATTTGTGGTTTCATACTGAGAATGTGAGAGAGCGCTAAACAAAAGTAGCTCTAAGCAGAATTTTATATTAAAGAAAGCCTTTATCTGCACCTATACCTGTAAGGATATAGATCACAGTAGTATTGAAGAGTAGTATTTCCCAGTCCCTGTGTACCAATGATAATACAAGAGACTGTGCTGTGCTGTTCAACTGGGAACTCAACAATAATCCCCAATCTAATACGAGTTTGGGATTGTGAGCCACCCTGGCAGAGGCTGGTGTTCTTACAGGAAGTTTAAAATACTTACTTTCATTCTATCCAGCATCTAGCCAAGGCACAAAACGATTCTCATGATTAGAAACACAGCAGCAGAACTGCTGCAAAATTTAATCTATTTTACTAGGCGCTTCACTGTCATCTCTGAGGAGAAAAAGAACAAAGCGAACCTGAATGTGTCTTGTGTCAAGAGTACAGAAAGAAGTTAAGCTGTGTTCTAAAGCCGGCCTTTCAATAGCTGGAGTAGAACTTTCACAATTACCAGCATGACGTGGAGAACAATTGCACAGGGAAGCTGGTGGGACTTGTGTTACTAAGTTGGGTGTGCCTTGAAAAATCTACCCATACAAGATGAGAATGGGTTTAAAGATTATTGATGGTTGTACAGAAATTGCCACTTTTACATCAGCTGGTGGATCTCCCCCGAGAGACCCACTGTTGCAGGCTGTGGAGATTTTAGCAGTGACTCGTGGGGCATCCTTTTCAGGAATGTACAGAGAACAGAGAATCTGGAAGAACCTTCCTGCGTGCGGTGGTGGTGTTGGTGAAAATTTGCCTTTGTCCATATTTTTATCTAAGCACTGAATAATAACCAGCATGATTAAGGCAGGATTTCAACAAAAAGCACAGGATTTTGGAGAGACATGCAGTACTCTAAGCTATGTGGCACAATAAAAGCAGAAAGTAGTGACTGTCCTCATTCACTTGCAAATACATGGGAGCTGCATGACAAACTCCAGACAGTAAAACTTTTTTCTATAAGAATTCGGAAAAAATGCACAAACTGCATCCAAGTGTGGGCTAATATTCCCAAGTTAGTTTTTCTCTGTGTCTGTTAGCCTTAAGAATTCTTTTTGTATGCAGCATAATGTCTTCCAGAGAGACACTGAGTTTTTGAGATAACATCAACATATTCTGGTTTGGAGTTGCTCATTATATTTCATCTGTTCTGCTTAAGTACCCAGGAGTTATTTTGGTATGCTATTTCCAAGTGACTGAATATTAAAGGGTATTTATGTTACTATGTAAAATAGCTCGTAAGAGATTATACTTGATGTAAATAGTCTCCAACTTGTTTTGTGATTCTTCACAAAACACCTTAAAAATTCTTTCTAGTTCTACAGAGGGTTTTTTTTTCCCTTTTCACCTTGGAAATTGATATTATCTATTTGTTCTCCAAAGAAAGAAAACTTTTTTGAGAAGGTAACAGTTTTGTATATGACACCTGTAGTACATCTGAGCTATTTCAGTTGTTGATTTATCTTGGGGAATAAATAAAAAAAAAATTGTTCTGAATTGATGGAGAAAGAGAATCCTTTAGATAACTCTATTTAAATTGTTTTTGTAGTGAATAGTCAAAATCTAAACCAAACTTGTACAAATACTGTCTTTTTTAGAATGTAGTTTTACATTAAAATTTTGTACATTGTTAAGTAGTTATTTATACTCAAACAAGACTGCAGAGAGATATCTTTCTCCAAGTACACCTACAGCAACAAGCTGGCAAGCCACAGAATAGTTACACCAAAGCCAACTGAAATAATCTGTAAAAATCAAAAATCAAAATCAAAAATCCTCAATTCTTAATCAAAAAAGGACTGTGTACTACTGTGTAATAAATGTCAGGTGTGACATTCATCTCTGAATGACACCTGAAGTCTTGATTAATAAATGTAATCAGACTAATTCTCTTAATGCAAAGTATGTGCACTGCCTGCCTTTGACAAAAGTGCACAGATCTAAACTTGTAGGTCCTTGTGTTTGGCTTGTAGTAAATAAAATACATTGCCTAGTAAAGTACTGACAGAAAAAGACTCAGAAGCACAACAATGAAAAATGAGTCTGCTCAATCAGTTTCTAACTACATTATTTACAGCTATGTATTCACTATTTTATTCCAGTTTTCTCAGAGTGACACCATGCTGTCGGAGGATGCAACTGTAGTATCACAAGTACTATTGTGGTAATTAGTCATCACATATTCAGGATAATCAGTGTATCACCATGTGGCCATCTACTACTTTGAAACATTTTCTTCCATCATATTTACAAGAAGGCATAACTATCTTTAAAGTTCAATTTTTGCTTGACATGTAGCAATGGAAACTCATGCCTGACATAAAAATGACTTCCAATTGTTTCACTGTCTGCACAACATGCCTGAAATTATGAGTTCAGCATTGCATTAGTATTCCAGGATACTTCTATGACAGAAGCATTAAGGGACTGTTACAAGTATCAGGCAATCCATGTCAAGTGCTCTTGACATAGAATTGTACAATTAGGAAACCAATATAACCTAGTGGAAGTCTAGATGTTAACTTTTAGACATGGTATGGCGACAGGGTCAGCTTTTTACTGAAAATTCTTTTAAGTGTATTTAGCTGAGCTCTTCTGTTTGTCTCCATGCCAATATATAAGGAAAGCCTAGTTTGGCTTGTTGACTGCCTTGTAATTGAAAGAATAAGCTTTTAAATTGCTCATTTGAGTACTCTTATTTGAGTACTTCTATCTTTGAATTTTGTCAGTCATCAAACTGGACAGGTCGTTCTTTAGTAATCGTTAAAGTGAAAGATACTTCTCTAAGGTTTAGAGTAGCTGAGCTAATAACTTTTCTGTATTAATAGCTACAAAATGAAAGCCCAGTTCAAATTGCTGATGACAAATGGCTAGCACTATGTGGATTTTAAGATGTTAAGCTTTCACTGTAACTGCTAAGTAAGAAACTACAAGGTATGTATCTTAGCTTTACTAAGAGTTTTGTCAGTATTTCCAGTCACTTCACATCAGATAACTTGACATCACGACAAGATCAATAGCAACAAAATGTTACATGCCTACCCATCCATATATCTCCAACCCACAAAGGATAAACAGAGCTATTTTTATTTTTTTTTCTCTCACCTGCATGTAAAATCATGGTTAGTATTCTTGCTTTAAATGCTGTTTTAGAAAATCGTTAAGACAGTGCATTTTCCCAGCATGGACAATTCAGGAGTGACATTGATGTGCACTAGTATTTTGGAGAGCAAAATGATAGCTAGTGGAGGATATGATTCCTCTACCTACTCCTCTTCAGTCTTGCATCAAAAAAGAAGGATGGTCTCTAGAAATGTATTTTGTAGTTGTCTTCACTAGTGCTCTACAGAGAGAGCATCGTTCAGTCCCATATGACAGCATTATGCCCATTGACCAACCTCTTTAGACCTGATACCCATCTGCTAAGAGTCTTCTACTTCATAGTGAAACTCCTACTAGGTATGTATTCCATTCAGTTGTTGTATAGGCATGTAAGGGAGCCATGGGGTGCTTTTGGGCAGCTAAAGGCAATGGGCTGGACAGGTAATGGGACAAATCTCTTCCTTAAATGATTAAAAACTCTGCTAAGCAATTGCTGTTTTATGGCTGCTTGGCAGAACAACGCCAAGGAAGAAGCATGTAGCTAACTACCTCATTCTCAGCTCTCTTTAATAATCTTCTCTGTGGATTTTTAACAGTTTCCAGGGCAACTAGAAATAGAAATATCTTTTCTGTAAACCAGAGCTTCCCAGAACTCTCCACTTCCGAGTGATACGCATAGTAATTACAGATTTCTCTTCATCACTGAGTTTTCACCAGATTTTTAAAAGATCTGCAACTAAATTTGTCTCATCAGTGGTTTTGAGATTTTCTTCTCCAGAAACATAAGATGGTGGTGGCAAACATAAAATATTTTGACTTCTTGAGAAGGCTTGGAAAGATACCATAAGCCTTCCCTTCTGAAATGCTATTATGAACAGCCCATCTGCCAGAGCTCAGTTTCCATAAAGTATGCAGGAGGGATCCACAATGAAATAGTTCAGGCAATACAGAGAAACCTAGTTTCGCAGCTGTCATCTGAGCAACGTCTACCATGAGACATGTCTCCAGTCTTCAGTGAGACTGTCTTTCAGCCAGAGCTTGACACCAGGTGAGACAACGGCATGGAACAGAGTGAAATTTTTTCCCTTCTCTCCTGTAGACATAAGACCACATTTATATAGCGCATTCAGAAAAGAAATGTCTCTATTCTGTACTAATCTGCCCAAAGAAAAACCAGCTGCAGCCATTTTAGCAGAAGACAGTTATACCCACTGAGGCAATACTTTTGCCAAAACCATAAGCGAGTAAGGTCATTCCTCCCCTAAAGCTTGGATACAGCAAATTTATCCTTAAGAATGTCTTGTTATAAAGGTCTAGGTTTACAGGAAAACCAGTGTAAATGCATGCAAAAAATTAAGCAAACAAAACAGTTGTACAAAATCTGTATAGTCTGTTAAGTCTGCAAGTCATCTTTTCAAGACTGATGTTCCACTGTACTGATTTATTGTACTAGAGGTACAAAATGTTTAAGGTTGTTTCATAGTACCAACCACTTTTTTTGTCCTTGAAAAAACTGGAACCTCAGGCTTAAATTAAAACTGTTTCAAATATTTTACTTGAATGTTCTTTACTACTTTTGACTTTCTGTGTGTGACCTTGGCCAAGTCAGCTTCTCTGTGTCTCAACTTCAGAGGTGAAACTATTGAAGTTATTCTTACAGCACTATCTTTCTCTGAATAGGGAATTTAAAGTGGAATAAGAAAATAAACCTCCTAAAGCATAATGAAAGAGAATAATGCAGACATTATACATATAACATAATATATACGTATAATGTGTAGCCTGAACTCCATGCTGGATTCATCTTCGCTGCTAGCCCGTTTGGCAGCAGTTCTCAGAACGTGGTGTGTGCTGCACAGATACTAGACACTGTGGAGAACTCCCACTAACTCTGTTGCACGTGCTGGTATGCACGGTGAGGCTTTTTATCCTAAGTTTACAAATTTGGTCTTTGAAGCTGCGAAGGGCACCACAGACATGCCTGTGGACAATGGGGCAAAAGAGAACAATGAAAGTGGTACAAGCTGTCTGTGGTGTCATTGTGATTCTTAATTACAGGTGCACTGTTGTGCTTAAAGTGGCGGAAAGCTTCTAAGTAAGGTCCAAAAATACTTTGCTACACAGTTAACTCACCCAGAAGAGTACAGACCAGGAAACAACTAACCTATTAAGCTTTTGCATACCTCTGACATTCTTGGCTAAGCAGCCTTGTGTTCCAACCTCTAGAAACATTAGCTAATGATCTCCTCCTGACTAGCAAGTTACCTTCTGATGAGCATGAAAACAGTCATTGTGGAGACAACAAGCAAAAGTTCAAAAAAGTAAGAGGGAGTAAGGAAAACATTGACAAAAGATAGGAGGCAGCATTTGGACCTGAGTATACGAAGGTGTTCAGAGTAAGACCCATTCCTCTAACACACTTTCAAAAGAACATGCAGATTGTTCACACCAGTTCCCATCATGACCTAGGCTGCAGTGGAGCAGAAGTGTTTTGTGGTTCAGGTTTCTTTAACATAAAATACTGGTTCAATACCTATATTTCAATCAATCATAGAAGAAGAGCATCAGGCTGCAAACATGTAATAGTACATCTAGGCACTGTGATGCAATGATAAGGGTTCACTTGATTTGACATCAGAAGTCCATCTTGGACTTGGTTTAGGCCCTTATATTTCTTCAATGGGAGGGAGAATGTTTCTGTTTAAAATATTGTATTTCATGCTGTTATAAATACATAAATGGCACAGTAATGGCAATCTGAATGGAGTAATAAGGATGTAATTGGTTCTTTTTTCTACACATTTTTACAAAAACAGCATTTGCACCTTTTAAAACTTATTTTATAATACTCCTGGCTATTTTATTTTACTATATTGAAGTTTTATCCTAGACTGAAACCAACTTAAATTCAAATTATAGTGTCTATATTGGATCAGATGAATAAGAACATTGTATCTGGTATTGTTTTATTAATTTTCTTGGGAAATAGATTTTAATGATTTTTTTCAGTGTTGGAATTACTACTGCTTGTATTACTTATGCATATTTCAAACATTTAAAATAAGTATTTTGTTTCCAAAAAAAAGTTTGTTTTCATTGCTTTTCCATTAAGGAGACATGTTAGCAAAACATGAAAGTCAGCTGCACTCCTAATGTTCACTGGAGGTCTGTTTTTTAAAAATCTATTAAAATTAGCAAATCTCGAATGAGGGCTCCTGTCTTTGTCCTTACTCTATCTACTCCTTGGAACATTTTCTTTTGAGTTTTCTTGTTCTTAGTCAAATTATGATGTATGATGAACTGGTGTAGGATGAGGACCATGATATCACTGTGCAGCACGAGTTTCAAAATTATGTTTTGGCCATTTTGTCAAAGGAACAAAACTTGTCCGGAGATGAAGAGACAGATGACGATGATGAAGAAGAAACAGAGGAAGAAGAAGAAGCAGAAGGAGAAGAAGAAGCAGAAGGAGAAGAAGAAGCAGAAGGAGAAGAAGCAGGAGGAGGAGGGGAAGGAACAGAGAAAGAAGAAGAAATAGAGGAAAAATATGAAAAAGAGAAACACAGTAAAACACCTGAGGGAGAGAAAAGCAGTAATAGCACAGTGGAAACTGTAGAGGTAAAAGCATTTACTCCTATTAAGTTATTGGTCTCTGAAAGAATTTGGTTCTATAACTTACATTAGTTTGAATATATGTGTAGCTATCTTGGAAATGCAAAGTTGTTGTTTGGGGTGGTTTTGGTAGAGGGAGGAACAAATATGTAGGTGTTAATAGTTAATTTTAATTTTTAACAAGTTTGAACGTAGAGATTTCATTGTTTTGTCTCTCTATAGACAGAAGAGACTACTCAGAAAGAGACCATCATTCAGCAGGGTAAGAATACAATTCCTAAGAACTGGACCATTATGGACATTCTAAAAAAAAAACCAAAAAACATTTCAAAAGAGAAAACTTTTCTAAACAATATTATAAAAATACTGAACAATACAGTTATTGTCAGTAGTTGGTAAAGCAGTTCTTGAGAGGTGAGGAAATTTGAGAGGCAAAAAACCATTACTAGTTGTTAATGATTTGAAAGAAAAAAATACTTTTCCCAGTTACGTATTGGAGGAAGTCCACGAGAAGGACTTTCTCTTAGTAGGACTGTATCTTACTTGCTAAGAGCAGTTCTAGTTGTGCGGTGACAAAGTAATGGTAATTGTATTATCTCTCAAGCAACTTCTTTAGGTGCCGTGTTTCTTCACTTCAACAGAGAAGCTTGTCAAAAGTCTTCCTCTGTCAACTGACATTTCCTCATTACGTTCACAAACAGATTACTTTAGGTGAAGTGTGGTAATTACTGAACACTGTTCAGAGATGCTGAAGATGTAAGTCTAGATGTTGCTTGTAGTTTTGATGACAGTTTGAGTGAACTGTATATTCCTTTAGAAAGGCTGGGGAGCGTGAAGTTGGGTGCCCTATATGCAAGACAAGTCAAAAATACTTCTTTTATTTTAGAAATTCTGGAATAATCTATAATTGTTCTTTTGAAAGAAAATAACAAATGTGGTATAAAAAAGACCACTGCCTTAATAATGAAGAAGCTATGCCGTTTATTTTCAATATTATAATGGAAATAGCTTGTCCAGAATGGATGCTTAAATATTTTTCCATCATCCAGTGATCTGGAAGTTTTGATATTAAGTTCTAAATTTATATCATTCATAGAGGGAGTATAGGAAAATTTAAACACGGGAACATCAACTCAGATGGAAAGTTTTTCCTTTCCCAGAATTGTTTCTATGGAATAAAATTCATGCTGAACCATAACTCCTGCCCTAACAGTCAGCTTTTCCAAATTAGAATATACTTTCAAAATCAATGTGCAAGACATTGTCTTCTGTCAGCACGAGGAAATTATGAGTGTCAAGTCAAAACATTTTATATAATGTCACTGCCATAAGTGTTCTGTTCTTGAAAATCGAGCATCTGGAGAATAATATAAGGGCATTATATAGAGAGATTAAAAAAATAAAAACATTCTTGTCAGGCTGGGCATCAAGTTGAACTGAATATTCTGATTGCTTTTTTTAAAGATCCACATTTTATTTAGTGCCTTTTACTTCAAAAATAATTTGAAGAACAGATTTTTCTGCTCTTAATTTGCAAGAATCAGAAGGAAGTTAATATAAAGGTTTATATTATTGTAGAGAAAGAAAGCACTGACAATTACACTGTGAACAATTCTTCAGAGAACACTGATGACCAAATAACTGGAGGAATCATTGGGAGAAAAAAGGTACGTGGCCTGATTTTTCCTTCCAGTTTTATCAGTGACCAAGAAGGCAGTGGGCAGTTACCAAGCTGAAGCAAATACCCCAATTTACCTGATCAGCATAAACAATTAAACTGCTGAGCAACCTGTTCCTTCTGTTTAAGATTTGATTTTATTTTGTGATAAAATAACTTAAAGTTGTCTAAATAATTGCTCTATTAAAATAAATCATAGTACTTCTGTCAGTAGAAATGAGATAAAGCCCATTATCACCTGTTCATGTATAGTGTGCCCGTAAAAGACAGGTTGTTAATCACATCAGATTTTGGTGAGGTGAAAACTTAGGACTTGATTCCTATGGGACATTATCTAAAAAAATTTTCCACCATATTTCTCTCTGAAAGCAGCGGCTGAGCTAGTTGACCTTGTATCTATTTCCAACATGCACTGATTTAAAGAGTGTGAGTTTTTATATATATATATATGCGCGCATGTTGAGGAGTACCTTATATGGAATTTCTTACAGGTTTAGGATCCAAAGGCTTCTGCAGAGACTGGCTGCTGTGTTTCCTGTTGAACAAAGACCTTAAGCACCAATTAACTTCAAGCACATGTGTAGTCTCACTGACATAAAAACACATTGTCATTAACTTTAATGGGACTACACACATGTTTATAATGAAGCATATTAAGCATTTACTGCTCTGGGGCTTTGCAGATCTGAGCCTGTATTTTTGGACCTTGCCTCAGACTCGTTTGAAAGAAACGCAGATAATTTTGCACCACTTGCAGTATTTTGTACAAACTGTACAGTGTGTAATTTGACAAAATGCAATCATTTTAACTTCTCTGATTCATGTGTGCTATTTTGACACATTTCAAATATCGCAGCAGAATGTTTTTCATTAACATTTTTTAAATAGTCATTTTGTTTTGAAAAATGATTTATTTTACCAAGGAGAAATTTGCGACCTAAATTGACCTTGGTATATACAAAAGGCTTTGTGGTTTTTTTAACCTTGAATTTCACAGCTAACTGTTTTGGGCATATTTTTTACCTGTTTTTTACTTCAGTTTTCCCTGTTTAAGCGAAAGCCACTGACAGGCCAGAAGAATGTACGTAGCGGAAAGGAAGATAGATCTGGAAAGCCATTACAGAGTGAACAAGAAAAAGAAAAGGAAGATTTATCTGGTGAAGACAGTAAAGATGAAAACCAGAATCATACATTGGAGAATTCCAGGGAAACTGTGACTAACCAGGACAGAAGGATGAAATCTTCTACTTGTATATTACTCTAACACTGTTATAGTATGTAAGAATGTGACAGTCTTAAAGCACATAGTGCAATTTTTACTTGAAAACAGTTATGACTCACTAGAGATGTTGATGGTTGCTTTTTTGATTGATTTGATTGCTGTGATTTTAAACATGCAGACCATTTTCTTGATATTTATTGGTAACTTTAATAATTGCAATTGATACGCTTATCAGCGCTTTGCTGGAGTTCTGTGGCCTTAACTGTTTTTAGTGTTGTAAAACAAAATATATTTTTTTATGTGAAAAGTTGAATACAGGCATTTCATGATTTTTGCTAAATAATTTTATTCTGTTTCAGTCTACAGAGTACCACTTTCAGTATGATACTCTTGCAAAATTATAATATTTGATGTAAGATATTATTTGGTTTAACAAACTAGGTAAGAATATTGAAGTTCACATTTTAAAGAGGGTACTCAGTTACTTAGAAATATGTATGCCTTTTTCTGTTCTGACTTAGAAAAATAGCAATAAAACTTTCAAGTTAAGATGTAGGCCATTATTGAGGAAGTTACTTAAGTATGTGCCTAATTTCATATATGGCAGTAGTTCCACTGGAAACAGTACCTAAGAGTAGTGTAAGTATATAAGTAAGTATCCTGCCAAACTGGGGCTTGGAGAAACCTTTCATTTCTGAGAGATGCTGAACACCTTCACTCCTGCTGAAATCGGCGGAAGCTGATGGGACTCTCTCCTCACAGAATCAGGCCCAATAAAAACTGGACATCCTCACTCTTGGTTCAGTTGGATTCTAATCCTATATTCTTTGAACATCCATACCTTCACGAGTCTCTAGTGAAGCTTTTCTTACAGGAAAATGATGTAACGAGAGTTACTATGGAATACATTGGTATGGCAAACAGCTCATTATGGGCTAAATACTTACGTTTTTCTCAGGCAACCTGGCTTTTCTTCAGATGGAGACTGAGCAGCAGGAGTAATGAATGACATTACTGGTATGGATGAGCAGAATGTTTGGGTTTTTAATTAGTTCAAGAAGCAGAAGTGACAAACCGACTATTCTAATTACCAGCATTCCCTCTAAATGAAATTTGATTTCTGAAAATTTAGTCCAGGTGAATAAGAAATATTACCCTTACCATGATGAATCTGATCCAGGGTCTGTGTTTGCCCCTTACTAAAATATGCTTAGTTTTTTATGAATATACACAAGCTCTAGCATAAATATAAAATAAAGAATTATTTCTAAACTGAGTACTTTTCAGAATACTTTACAAGGGACAGATGATCTTGTAGAAAACCTAGGAAAATGTTATTTAATTTCACTGACTTATTAACATATTTTAATATGCCTTTGGCCATGTTTCGCCTTTGGATTATCAGTTTTTCCTAGTTTCAGAGTTGCTTAAATTTTATATAATATAGTCAGAAGTGTCTGGAGTTATTTTTGACCTAGAAGTTGATTCAGCTGAACGCTTTGTCCCTATAAGTATGGCAGTGCCCAGAGTCTTCCACGGGGCCTCCTCTGTGCTACAGTAAGCATCATACTAAAAACCTGGGTGCTTGGGCCATCCTTTGCCAGAGTTAATTAAGATCCTTTTGTTTCTGTTATTTTTCTTGGGGCTACTCTCGAGTTCTGCAGTGAACCTTATATGAGGTGTTTTTTTTCTGCCAATGTGCATTATATTTTCTTGTTTTCCTGAATGCACATGTGGTTTCTGTTCTACTTGGATACTGTTGTGAATAGTAAAGAAGTGGAAAAGGAAAAATAAAGTAAATAATGTCCCCATTTATTTAAATAAGCTTTAATTATTTTTTAAGGGGAGATCAATCACAGAAATTGTTACCATAAGGACAATTTCTTTTTTTAAAATGTGAACTAATTTAGTGAAAAATATTACTTTAAAGTGGGAATTACCCTTAAATCTAATGCTACAGAAGTTTATGTAATGGATTCTAAACTGCTGTACATCAAAGCAGTTTCAGGGACTTGTACATTTATCTGGTCCATACACTTCGCTTAAGAAGCAGCAGGAGCAAATTAATCCATTCAGATGTCTTTTTTACATGTCTTCCTCGGTAATAAAAAAGATTAAACAAATAAAACAAGTTACATGTACATGTGTATTAATTTAAAGGGTTTTTTTTAACAAGTTCACAGTCCTTACGATAAAAATGTAAGGAGGTTTTATTACTGGAAGGCTTTCATCAACCGATGAGTAGCAAAAAGTTGTAGAAACATTTATAGTGCATTTTTCTCTGTTTTTTCTTACTTTCCCAAAGATAACTGTATCAACTTAGATTTCACAGCCCTGTCATACAACTGAGACTGTGCTTTAGAATTGCTGGTTTTCTAGAATTTCACCATCGAACCTACCACGAGGTGGAGTTTGTGCTCTTCGAAGATGTAACTGTCTCATCCCACCCAGCCTCTGGAGCCAGAAATTTTCCTTCCCCTGGCCCCTGAAAAGCAGTTAAAGACACTCACTCTGTATCAAATTTTCTGATTCAAAATTCTTTGAAAACTTTATGTTTTCTGGCATATCGCTTTTGGCTTTAAAGTGCTCTGGTACCTTGACATGCTTATATAGTGTATTTTTAAAGTTTTAGAGAGAGTATATCTATTTGTAAAAATACAAGGATGGAAAAATAAAATCACTTATGTATTTCTCAATGTATACATAGATGTTCAGTGGTCAAATTCTGATACATAAATGTAAGTTTAGGTATACATGTTTGCGCTAAAAAGAACTGCTATTTGTGCATCTTGCATACGTATATAACATATACATACATGCACACAGATACACTGATACATATATATGTGTATATATACATTTACTAAGATACATATATAGAGACGTATGTATGTGTGTGTGTATGTATATGAATGATCAAACATGTATACCTGACCTCCTGAAATTTCCATTTCATCCATATATTTACATATGCATGTTTACTGATTTCCGGGAGGCACAGGATTCGTTTATGCAGGTACCGTTCCTATGCAAGTTTGTGATGATTGAAGCAGAAAAGGAGAGAACATGCTGTTTAGACAGTATTTTATATACCCAAAGATAATAATAATAATATATCAAATGAACTTTGTGCAACTTTTTCCTTTTTCTTCCAGGAAATAGTTGTATAATATGCAAACTACGTCCAGTCTTTGTCCCTGGGGAAGATTTTAAGTCATGCTGTTGACATTAGGGTCGTTGAAGTAAATTGGATTAATATCATAATGGTAAACCACTGTAAGTCCTGATAATCATGTACTGATCTTAATCATATAAGCTGATCTTACATTACTATTGATAAACTAAGGGTTCACTTAAAATGTACTCATGAATCAGACAGTAACTGCTCCAGCTTTTGACAACTGGCTTTTGACATCTGGCATTTTTGACATTTACTTAGTATATCAGAAATGCTTTCTTGCACATGAAGCCCGTTCTGTACTCAATTTCTGTTCAAATTGCTGGCCAGGCTCCTTGCTGACCCAGAAAGGGGTGGTTCTTAAAGTGACATAGTTACACTACCGCCACCGATACTACTATCACTACTCTCTATTATCTAATACCCCCAGGTGAAGGAGTAACACTTCACTCAGATTTGTGACATGCACCTAGCCAACACAGATGCTTAACAACACGGAAAAAAAAATATGTTCCAAAAATACCTAAAATATCTGCATTAGCAGTAGAAAGGAGATCTGTTTGAGTTAGATATTAAAATCCAATATTGAGCACATTTAAAAATACCCAAATGTTGTATAGGAAAATGATAACCATTTACTGCATCCTTGGACTATTTTCTCTCTTTAAAGTATAAATAAACTATCTCTAAATTCCCTTGGAGTGTTTTTAAGAGCTGTATTATTTATACTATTCACTACTCACAGGGGTTTACAACATTTTCACACCCTGTTATATCTAAATTCCTTTAAGAACATAAATAGTGTCCTGGTTAAGTGTGATGAGACCACTATCAGTGGTGAGAATTAGAGAAATGAATGCTTTGGTAGTAGGTTTGCTTTGCTCAATATCTCATACTGATGAGGTCTCAAACTTCACACCTATTTGCCTTCCAAGGCTATGTTAGAATTACATTTTAATCACACTATATAATTACCAGTCTCTTTTTCAGGACCAGATAGTAATGACTCAACAAAAACATTGCAAAATCTAAATCTGGCTAAATTGTTGTTCTTTTATTTGTACACAGAGAAACCTTTCATTTTCAAGACCATTCTCATTTGATGTTGAAAGAGTTTAGACACAGCTGTTTCCAATCACACTCATCAAAACCTGAAGAGATATTAACAGTTAGAATTTCAAGAGATGTTAACAGCTTTAAAAAAATTAAAAATAGAGGTTTTTTTTCTTCAGTATATCTATTAAACATTAAACCATGTACCTGCTGATATACCACATACTATTCTTAAAAATATTCACGCATCATTCAGTATCTAACTAAGAATGCAATATTGTCTTCCCCCAAAAATGTCTGGTTTGCTGGCTGCCTAAGAGACTCTGTCAGTAGGACACATGCACCCCGCCAGATGGGAGGGGGAAAAGGCAACTGGTGGTCTCGAAGACTTGCTACGTATATGTACTATGTATATGCTATGTATGTGCCTGAGCCGGACTTCCACGTTGAAATTTTCCATAGCAAGGTTTTTGCTAGTGGAGAAATGGAAGGAAAGTTAGTCTAGCCATCTCCTTTATGCCATTGCTGGAAGGGAGGGCGTGTGCTGGTTTTGGCTGGGATAGAGTTAATTTTCTTCACAGTAGCTGGTATGGGGCTATGTTTTGGATCTGTGCTGGAAACAGTGTTGATAACACAGGGATGTTTTCGTTATTGCTGAGCAGTGCTTACACAGAGTCAAGGCCTTTTCTGCTCCTCACCCCACCCCACCAGTGAGTGGGCTGGGGGTGCACAAGAACCGGAGGAGGGGACACAGCTGGGACAGCTGACCCCAACTGACCAAAGGGATATTCCATACCATATGTCGTCATGCTCAGCGTATAAAGCTGGGGGAAGAGGAAGGAAGGGAGGGACATTCGGAGTGATGGCGTTTATCTTCCCAAGTCACCGTTACGCGTGATGGAGCCCTGCTTTCCTGGAGATGGCTGAACACCTGCCTGCCGATGGGAAGTAGTGAATGGATTCCTTGTTTTGCTTGGTTGCGCGACTTTTGCTTTAGCTTTTAAACTGTCTTTATCCCAACCCACGAGTTTTCTCACTTTTACCCTTCCAATTCTCTCCCCCATCCCACCGGAGGGGAGTGAGCGAGCGGCTGTGTGGAGCTTAGTTGCCAGCTGGGGTTAAACCACGTCAGGGCATGAGGCCACCATTAACTGGGAAGACCCAAGGAGACTTCTTCAGATCACTGATGTAGGGAGCACATAAGTGCTCAGGGATGGAACACAGACAGAGAGTGCTGCCCTGAAGAACATCTCATTTCCCTAAAATATGTTATTTCTACAGCCAGGGCAGTATATTCTTTTGTATTTTTGTCAAGGAGTGTGCCATTAAGGTTTAGGTCTGACCTAAGAAAGAAAATTATTAGGATATAACTTAAGATTGTTGTTTCGCACAAGAAACTGTTTGATCATTATCTCTGTTATTTAAGCTTATAGAACAAGAATTTCCATTGGTCCACCTCCTTCTGACATTTTTAGCCAGTGATGCCTTCTTGTAGGCTGGCCTCTAGTGTTTCTTTTCTGTCTGTTAGGAAAACCATCTTTCTATTAGAAAACATGAATGTATCACTTAAAAATGCAAAATGAGCAAAGTCTCTTTGACAGGCATGCTATCTGCAGTGAGATGCCTTTTGAAAATGGCACTGAGTGAAGCGTCTACTCTGCATGAACTGAAGCACATGTGCTGGCAGTGGGGTTTCACAGGCATGTGCTGACAGCAGCAGCGTGGTAAGACTGAGAAATTTTGTCCATCATTCCCCAGACAGTGCTCTACGTGACGCACATCCACCTGCCTCTTTCTGACCATGTCTTCCCCTGACTCTTTTTTGCCTTTTTTCCTCTCGGCGCTTCCAGTTCCTCACCACAGCAGAGCCTACAGCAGAGCTTCCCTTCCTGCCCGTTATCTCCGCAGGTCAATCCCAACCTTTGCTTCCATTTCAGTCTCCCTCTCCAGGACTCTTTGTCAGAGCTTCAGAAACGTCCCAACACTGATGTGCACCCCACCAGCCTGCAAGCACCCAGAATGCCCCCAGCATGGGATGCTAACAGGGACCAGTGTCCTAGCAAAGTGCACACGCAACAGGCTGACATCCAGCGGGAAAAAATTGGCCCTAGGAGCTGGCAGTTACAAGCAGCTGGAAGGAGGGTCTGATAACAGCAAACATTGAGCAACAAGTAAGTATTTCTAACTGTTGCTGCCACTAAACATCGTAAGAAAGTAATTCATAAACTTCAAGAATTGTGAGCATTGTACAGCAGAATTGCAGGTTTTTCTTTCATTACTATTATTTTAGGACTGTCTCTATTTCTGCAGATACTTACATGAGTAACTTGAAGTATTAGAGCACTGTCGTTCAGTAAGGCTATTCACCGGGCTCAAAACACTGTAGTTTGGATTGGGCCCCCAGTTTGTCATCCTCTTATCATGACTAATCGAATCTTAGTTGGGGCTTCCAAAACTTAATTACACGCAGCTGGGTTATTGGGTTATTTTTTTTCCTTATCATTCTTTTACTATTTGGAGCAAAATAATTAGATTGTTAAACAGTATTAAAAATTGTACTTTAATGAATTTCTCCCCTCCATCAAAAGCTGTATTTTTATTACCACTGTAACTGTAGTTAAGTTACAGCTATTCTGGTACAGAGTAATAAAATTATACTTCTGAACTGCTATTAAAAAAAGCATGAAAGAGAAATTATGTACTTAAATTAACTCCTTGGCATAATAAGAATATATCTTTAAGTCTCCAAGAGCACGTAACTTTGCTTTGGGTCTTATTGTTTATTCAACTAAGACATTCTCACACATTTTCATCCTGTACTGTTGCTTGATTTCAGTTTTGAAAGTTTTCTTTATTTAATCTGGGACTGCATTTCATTTACCTCTGAACAGTCAAAAACTGTGAATCTTCAATGAAAAGCACACTGGCGTTTTCTTGTGTAATGCCAGTAGTGCCTGGAACTCCAAATAACCACAAGCTTAAATATTTGGAATTTTTTCTACGAAAATTAAAAGCTTAACTGTGAGGAAAAAATGACCAGGACTACGCTTTCAAATTCAATAAATGTGACATTTGTTTAATACATTCCTAGTTCCAAATGCTTTCTCCTATTAAAAGGTCCCTTACGAAAACTACTTTACAAAAATCTAGTTTGTATCACAAATTCAAAAAAGTTTTTTAAAGATGCCTTGAACTTGTCTTTCAAGCCCCAATTTTTGGGGTGGTTTCACATAGCTGTCATTCTAACAAAGACGTAGAGTAAGGGTTACATTGCACAGAGAAACTCCAGAGCCAACTTGCATCTGAATGAATGCACACCTCAGTCTTGGCATGTTTACAAGGCTAATTTCAAACAGCCCCTGAAGGATACATTCACACTGCTAGTTATGCTGGCACACTTGCATCTGAATTTGAGCTGTAACTTGCAGCGTAGTCTTCTGCGGGCACGGCTTCTTGTACAACGCTATCATACTAGTGTAGACCTTATATTCTTAGGAAGAGTGTCTAAATAAAGGCCATTGATTTGGAAACGSGCAGCTAAAAGGACCTACACAAAGAGAAAGCAAGAGATACCTGACCCATTAAACCTGCTTCAGGTACCTCTATTGTTCCAGCACGTACGCGTGCTGAACTTTTACCAAAGCCTTGCAGCACCGACAAACTACAGAGATTATCACTATTTATTACAGATTTCTAACCTTTCAGTTTAGTCTTTTCTATGATACCTGTGCCAATAATAATAGCCTAAAGCACTCCTTTTTCCTTATTCTTCTACTTTCAAACAGAGTAATGTTGGTCTTTTTAATCTCTCCTCACATGGAAATCTCATCTTTCCTTAGGCTGTTAAACGGCAATGGCTCAGATGGTACCACTGTTGGTTTTGTTACTCTTTTTTTTTGAAAACAAAGGGATCAAAACTGTGTATCGAAGCCTAGCATACTCAAGCTGCATCTGCACTGGGCAGAGCATGATCAACGTGGAGAAGAGTTGGCGCTGAGGACCCAGTGCCTACCCATACCCATCCGGGTATTTTACTCACGAGGAGCTCTGGCCTGGCCCCGCGGGTGCAGGAGGTGCACTCATTCCTGGGGCACGTTTCAGTCTCGGACACCAAACGTAGTGGATTCCAGTGGGGAGGTATACTTCAGGTGCACTCCTGATCCAAACAAAAACTCTGATTAGAAGAAAACGTTTTGGAGAAAGCTCCCAAACATAGCGCCCACCCAGATTTTTATTCTAATGACCAGCAAGCTCCCATTTCTTTCTTAGGCCACTTTGGTATAGCCAGCCTCAAAGGTAGGCAAAACTAGTGCCTCTTCTTCCTCAGTCTCCAAACTAACATTTCCCCTTGGGATGACTATCCTTTCTCTGAAAATTGGTGTCTCTTATTTTTAAAGAAATATTCCTTTACTTGCTAGGTAGTATTCCCCTGTTGTCTGTGCTTCATTGCAAATACTGCAGCGTGCAGGTGGGACCCTAGGAACTCCCTTGGGATCTCTCCCCTTACTGCCCCAGCATGCAAACTCTTTACAGGCAGCGCACTAGCTGCGGCCAGTGCCTTCCTGCACCTTCACCAGTTTATAGTGCACATTAGATGCTACCTCTAACGGTGGAAAGTGAAAAAAAATTAATATCCAAGCCTAGCTGTAGTCAAGCTGCAGGGTTGACAGATCTGAGACTTCAATCAAAAGTATTGGAACATTTGATGCTCTGCCTGAAGCCCTTGCTTCCGTAGGCTAGGAGCGATTGGGGAATTTGCTTTCATCTGGAAGGCGGAAAAAAAGCCTCTAGTCTTTGTGGTTATGGAAGAAAGCCTGAAAATGTGACCCCGCAACACCCTAGCAGCTCAAAAAGTTAATGGGCAATGTGAAGACTTCAAACTTTTTTTCTTAATCTCATGACTTGATGATCTGATTGACGATTTTTGGACCTTTAAGTTTGGCCATCTGCAAATTGCTGAGCAACCGGAGCARTTCATCTTGAATAGCGCAGTCTGCTTCCCTGCACTGCTGCCCGCCAAGCTCTCCAGGCCTGCGCCGGCAGCCACTGCCACCCTGGACGGGACGCGAGCCGGCAGCGGCGTGCCCTCCCCGCCTGGTCCCACGTTGCCAGAGAAGGGAGCGGAGGGAGCACGGCTCTCCCTCCCCATCACGCCCTCGCTCAAGGGGAGCCCCAACGCCAGCAAAGGCGAGGGCGCAGCCGGTCTGGCTCCCTCCCAGCCTTGTAGGCGACGCTGTCCCGGCCAGCTCGGTGCCCTGGGTGAGGTCGGGACGGCGCTGCAGGTCAGGGCACACGGCACCGGCCGGGGGACCCCAGGCCACGCACCAGGGCGAGGGACCCCACACCCCTCGCCGGGCCAGGGCACTGCCGGGCGATTCCCGCAGGCCACGTCGGAGGGGAGCGGTGCCGCCGCCCGCGGGCGGGAGGAGCCCCTCGGGGGGGGCAACCGCGGGCAAACCGACGCCGGAGCCCAGGGGTACGGGGGGCGCAGCGCGACCCTCCCAAATGCCCGAGCCCCTTCCCGCCCGCTGCCGCCGCTGGTCCCGGAGGGAGGTGAGACGAGGCGGGGCGGGGCGGGCGGCCTGCCCCGGCGGCGGCGGGAGGAGGAGGAGKMGTCTCCGGCGGCGCCCGGGAGCCCGCTCGGAGAATGTCTCCGTCCCACTCCTCCTCCTCCTCCGCCTGCCCCTTTGCCGCGCAGCCCTCAGCCGGGAAGGGCCGCCGCCGCCGCGCAGCATGAGGAGCTGCTGGCTGCGCCTCGCCGCGCTGCTCGCCCTGGGCGCCTGCCCCAGCCTGCAGTACGAGGGTAGGAAAGGGAAGGAAGGGAGGAAGACGGGGGCGGGGGAGCCCCCGCGGTGGGGCAGCGGCCGGGGGCGGTGGTGGGGGGAGCGGGGCGGCGGAGCCGGAGCCGTCTCCTCCCGCCGGGCAGGGGGGTGCTGCCCGCCCGCGGCCGCGCCTCGGCCCGGGGCGCCGGTGGGGGCGGCGGGGCAGCGCCGCGGTGCCCCCGGCAGCCCGGAGGGGAGTCTGGCAGGGGGGCCCTGGGGACGGAGGGGGGGCCCTTCCTCTTCGCCCGAAGCGCTTTGTCTCGTCCTCCGTCTCGTCCTTCCCTGGGCTCGTCCCGGGACGGCCGTCAGCTCAAACGAAGCCTCATGCTCCGTTTAGAGTCCCGGGTTGTTAGGCGCGATTAAAACTTTCATCTGTTTTGGGTTTAAACACGCGGGGTGCAGGTTGGTGGCAGCCCGTCGCATTTTCACACGGGGCATCACATTTGCATCTCCATGCCGTTATCCTGGCAAACTTACAGAGGACCCAGAAAGGAGAAGACACCCACTCAAAGTTGCTTAAGTAGAACAGAGACTCAGTGTCGTCCTTCATTGTAAAGGGGGGGGCGAGCATATGTCTGACCTACCAGCCCTGGCTCCAGGACCTTGGCACTTACAAGTCTTTCACCAGTTTTTGTTGCCCGTGCGTGACTGCGCATGCAGAAAGCTAGTCTCAATTTTCAGTGTGAAAAATGAAGGGGTGAATCTGGCTGGGTTCTTACGCTTCTAGTAATTAAAAAAAAGTATGCTTATGCTATTTCACTTCTAATTATCTGCATTTGCTTTAGCAAAATTTGAAACAAGCTCAAATTTAGGTCCATTTCCATGGCAAAAGGAAATGGGCATGTAGGTCTGCCTGTTCTTTTAAAGCAGCTGCATCTTGTCAGATTAAATGTTGCTGACTTGGCGGACATAGCAAGCAAAGCCAGTGTAAACTGGCATGCAGCGGTGGTTTAACAGGTGTAGTCAATGAAAATTTGTGGTCAGAACAGAGCCTTCAAACTAAGGGGGTATTGCCTCAAATTGAGGTGGGTTGCAGTGAAGAGAGGCAAGGAACAGGTGAGAAAGGTGGCTTAATGCAATTCACAGCTGTCGTTTCTTGGTGATACCTATTTTTTGTATCCAGGAGCTATCTCCACTTAAGACATAGTTCTGCCCACGGAGGGGCATAAAATGGCATAATGATGGTATTTGTGAGTTGAAGTTAGCTTTCCTTATTTTTGTTGGCGTGCTTCAAGTGGCTTCTTTCCAACACGAAAGATGCTGGAACACACGTTTATGCTCTTTCTTTACAATATGCTAAGGTATTGGACACATCAGTTGCTAAATCAACAAAGACAACAGAAGTTTCTGTCCGGGCATTTCTCTGAGGACTATTGTACTGCCAAACTCTCTTTATTTTCTTAGGAAGATGACTGAATGCTTTACTTTGCGGTTCATGTGACTGTTAGTCTTCAATTAGTTTGCAGAGGATGCTAATATCCTGTCCTTCTCTTTCTTCCTAAAAGGCCAAATGTAACTTCTCCAATCTCAAAAATCTAATTTTTGCATGTAATCTTCAAGTTGGCTGCACAATAGCCTGCTTGTTTCAGCTTTCACTCATTTGAAAGTCCAATTTTCCTCTTATGCTTCGTGTCAAAGGCTCCAAAGAGCTTAAATCATCAGCAGCTGTATTTGTAAACCCTAATATAAAGTTAAGGTTTCATGTTCCATTTCTTTTGTTTGTTTGTTTTTTAATAGAGAAAATGTGATATTTTTTCAAATCTTTATTCTCAATATGAAATCTAGTGAAACTGTAAATAGATATTTTCTTTAATGGTACCATGCATGTAACTGTGCACATTAGGTACAGAATGCCATTAAGTAAACTAAAATAGACTTCTTCAAAAAAATCTCCATAGGATGCGTGTGTATGTGGCCCTCTTGAATGCAGATTATACGTGCACATACTTTAGTGAACTGTTACCAGGTGGTTGACGCTTGACTATTTTGTAGACAAAGCCAAACAGTCTATTTTGGATTCATACAAAATACTTATTTTCAGTAGTAGATTGTTGTCTAAACATCAGAAATAGTCTAACCAGCTCTTGAATTCATAATTTGGTAGCACTGAAGTTTTTAGTGTAGAACATTTGTGCTCCATAACCCAAAGACTATGGTGAACACGACGCTAAATAGAAATAATTTACATGCCATAAACAGAGTTCTGTGATCAATATTTGATTGTAGGCAGTAAAAATCAAGACAGTATTCTGCCTGTGAAAATGTAATTGAATTAACTATCTCCTTGGCATAAGGAAGCCAACTGAAAAATATCTGAATACTTAAAATTCTTAAAATAGTTAAAAGCATTTGAAGCAGCTGCTGTATTACCTGTAACTGTAGTTTGAAATCTTGAAAGGATGCCTGTGGTCTTTTTACGTTGTTCCATTCAAAGCCTGCGATGCACTGACGAAATCTCTCTGATGGCACCACTCGGAGAAAGGTCCGTTTGCTCTCCAAGAACGTTTTAGAGATGCACTTTTTGGGAGTTAAAACAAGCTTAAAACCTTTTCCCGAAGGACTAAAGAGGGAGATACGATCTTTGAGTTCTTCAGTGACTCTTTCTCATCAGGTTCTTCTACTCTTCCTCGAAGTTCCTCCCATCTCCTCTTTTCTGGGTTTCCGAGCTGTGAAAAACCAGTGTAGATCCTTACCCTGTTGGGCTCGGGCAGAGCACTGCTGACCATCCAGTAGTGCTGGGTGAGGGTACAGCTGTACATACATACAAATATACATACAGAAATCGCTTGTTTCGTCTTTTGGGTACATAGAGGTAAAATCAAGTGGCACTGCACAGTGTAGGACTGTTGTACTCGTGTCTTTACACTTTTAGTAGACAGATGAAAGGAAAAGTTAATCTATGATAAAATTAATGGGAAGTGGTTATACTGCATTAAAAAAGGAACTGCGCATTGGAACAGGATATAGGTGTGAAGGGACCGTGAACCTCGAGAGAGATGCCATTAAGATCACTTGAAGACCACGTAATATTATAAAACTATTTTCAAAAGCTGTATGAGATTTAATTCAATGAAAAACAATATATATGTGTGGTATGCTTGTAACGTGTATATTTGGATTAAATATGAGTTAGATGGAAGTCTGGTTGTGGAAGGGGTAGCTCTTCTCAAAGTTGCATTGTAGAGCAAGGGGTGCATCTGTGGGTGAGACTTCTGAGTGCTGCAGCCGTTCAGAGAGATGCAGTCCTTGCCCAATTGAGTTTATACTGTAAACAGACAAAGGATAGGAGGACATAACTGAAGGAAGTAAATATTTAAGATTGCCTAGAGTCATATGGCAGGCTTTAAAAAAAAATCTGGCGCTGCAATTAATAACTTGATTCCCACTCGTAGCTCCTATCCATCAGACCAAGCTGCAAAATGGTCAAGAAACAGCCTCCAGGCCCCTAAGCAGCTGGTGTTCTGCATTGCCAAGGGTGGGGCCTGTTGTGTCAGCTGAGGGTTTTTTTGTTGGTTTTGTTTAAATACAGCTTGCTGTCTGCCTATTAATCTTAGGTGACAATTTGTGCAGAAGTACATACAGGATCCACTTGTGTGCTTAGTTCTGTATGCGCTGGTCTCCTGAAGCCGAGGGCGCTGATAGCGAGCTCGTGGTGGACACGGAGCTAGGTGTTGGCCATGCTGGCTAAGCCCAGAACAGAAAGGCAGTGGCTGCCCTCAAATTGCTTGAAGTGCAAGTACAAGACAAAAACCAGCACATTAATACAAGCAGATAAATATGTCCTAAGGCACAGCTTTATCCAAAGAGTTGTGCTTTGGATGGGTTGGCTCCCTCTAAATAAGCTCCAGTTAGCTGGATGGTTGCAGATGAATGAATAAGACTTCCAGCAGCAGAGAAGCCTAATAGAAATGACATTCTCAAGTGACCTCAGATGCAACAGATATGTCATGTTTATATCAATCAATAATGTTAACTCATCCCCTGACGCTGCTTTCATATTTTCCCATGTGAAGTGGGCCATCTTCATGAGCTGTAGTAATTCCCTACTGAAAACTCCTCACGGCTTTAAGCATTATCAAAGCACTACATTTCTTTCTGAGTGGTCCTTAAGTAATCAGGTCATCACATCCCCTGTGCTAGGCCTGCTCAGACTGCTCACTCTTCACCAGCACCTGGGGGCTTCGCTGCAACTGAAATCTCCAGGGTGAGATCACATAAACAAAGAGTGAAATTAAGAAAATTTTCTGAGAGGTGCTTTTGGTGAGTTGCTCAGCTGTCCTTTTTCTCACAGTGAAATACACCTTGCCAAAGAGCACAGGCAAGCTAACTGCATGTAACGGCTTGGGTAGTTAAGTGTAGGCAAGCATTGGAGACGGTACAGGAGGTGCAATAGAACAATCCATGGCAGTTAYTCTTCATGCCTGCAAGCTGCTGTATCCCTTTTGTTGTTGGTCCACTGCAGTAGTAAATGCTAGCAGACGTGACATGGGCTTCCCGAACATCTAGAGTGTATATAAATGCAGTGTTTATAAAAACTTGCAATTGAGATTGCCATCAGTACAGGTGAGGTTCTTGTCTGTGAAAAGTATGAATGAGCTTATAACTTGGATTATCAAACACATTGATTCTAAAAACATTGATTTGGAAATGTTATGTTGAGGTGTGTTTTACTATAGTCTCCTCATCTCTCAGTTGAAACCAGTAGTTGTAAATGAACATTACTGAAATACGTTTTTTCTCTCACTTTAGAGATATGAATGGGATAGGTATCAATTGGGTCAAATTTGTGGCTGATGAAGGTGCAGGGAACAAGATTTGGCATACTGTTGTATTGGCATTCGGTTGAATAAGCCACTGGGTTGAAAATTCAGACTCCTTATATGCTTGATATATAACCTTAGGCAAGTTGCTTAGACTTACTTGCTCTTCCTTGCTTTTCCCTGTTGGAGATGCCTGTGTAAAAAGTCTACTACTTAGATGCTACTGCGTACTGATTTACAGGAAGAATGGAGTTTGGAGATGGGCATGGACTTCAGCCCACGCTGTCAGATGTCGTGATGCACTGTTTATAAATCATAATTGACTGAAGGCCAGAGAGTGTGTGAGGAGCACCATTTGCGTGGATGTGCTGTAAAGACACAAATGATGAATCGTGTATGAAAATATACTGATGTGTAAAAATATACTCAAATTTCTAGGTATTAATGCAATAGTCTTCATTGTTGAGCCCTGTACTGTGCTACCATACAAGAGATTAGGTAGTGTAAGGGTCCCAGGAGCATCTTCGTTGGGAGAGACTGTTTCCAAGGGATGGGTCCCCAGCCCACTAGTGTGATTGTTCAGAGTGGAGAGCAATGAAGAGGCAAACACCAACACTCCCATCCCTCCCTACCTCCACCCCCATCGCACTACTAATTTTTTGTCCAAAAAGCGTATCAGTAATCTAATACTTCATGAAATTGTAATGTATATTGTATTGTAATACAGGGTGTAATTTAATATTGTCAATCTTTGTGTCTTTCATGGTACTTCTGTGAAACTTCTGAAAGTCCAGATGTTTTTTCCCCAACTGGGGTAACAAATTACATGTTCCTCTAAATACTTGGCTAATTTTTCTGCTTCTGGAATGGCTGTGTTTGTTGGTTGTTTTTTTTTTAATTTGCCGTTTCAAGTTGTGTTATATGTTAAAAATTACGGTGTGCTGGGGATCATCCATTTCACAAGGCATTCACTTAAATTTTTTTAGCGCAGTAGATGAACAGCTCAGCATACAGGACATGGCTGGCTGGCCGGCACTTCTCTGCCACTGTTTCTAACCATTGTTTATATTTAAAGGGCACTGTTAAGGTTGTTCAAACTGAAAATTTATGCTGCAGTACCTTGAAAGTGGCTCCAAATTATAGGTTTCAACTTTAACGTTTCTGATCTTTCCTGTAACTTAAAATAGCCACTTAAGAGCTCTGCCAGAGTTTGCAACCACTTCAATTTGTCATTTGGCATATCTTTACATGAAGAGAGAAAGGATTTTTATATTTCTTGAGACACCCATGGAAATAAATTAAATTTCCCCAGGTTAATACATATGGGAAGCTCAGCTTTGCTAATATCTTCCTTTGGTTTGCCTGAACAATTTTGTTGTGCTCGAGGAGATAAATGGTGTCTTTGCCGTGTACATAACGTACAGAAATGTGAAAGGAGTAGTTACATGGAGAGTAAGGCTCTGTCAAGTGCAACATCAGGATGGTAAGAAATCCTTCCCCCACCCACCATTATCTCTAGCTAGTGTTTCTTGGCAGCTGCAGGGATTTTCCCTGAGAGAAATGTCTAAAATTACATCTCCCTCTTCAGTTCTGTGAAGATGGAGGGAGAATGCGTTTAGCATGGGAGCACGTTAAGAGCCTGCTACCAGCATGCCGAAGTGAGTCTGTCAAAATACCTTGGTGCTGGACTACTGTTAAAATTAAACTTTTCTGCTAAAAGGCTTATTTGAGGAGAAAGTGTTGCTCATGGGTTTTTGCTTGTTTCCTAAACAGAAGTTACGGGACTGGCTGTGCTGCAGTTCCCCGCTTTGTCTGGCCAGCCTTCATCACCAACTCCTGGTTTTTCTTTTTAGTGCTATTTTTGTGCTTTCTTTTCTAGCACTTAGCAGATGCTACCTTGCAAAAGCAGCTGCTTCGTGTTCCTTCATATCCTTCTCAACAGCATCTCTTTTTTTGATTACTTTTGGGAGCTGTGCTTTCCCTCCAGGAAACATTAGACAACTGTGGCCTGTTTTTGCCCATCAGGGTGGACTCCATGTTCTCTACCCGCCTGTCCTGGGCGCTTCCTCCATCCCTGCTGCCTGACTCCTGGCGTGTAAGACCTTGGGCAGCATCCCTCGCCTCGATCCCTGTTTGTTCAGGTGCTAATGCGGTAGGGCCCAGGTCTGGGCCCTGGCCGGGGCTCCCAGGCATGTCTGCAGTACAGGAGAGATTTCCAAAATGGCTTTCTCCCAAACCTATTCTTGTTCCTGTTTTGCATTGCTGGAAACGTCCCCTCTTCTCTCACCCGGGCGGCAGTTTTCAACTCTTTTCTACTCTCCTGCTTGCGTTTTTTAACTGAGCGCTTGACTTTGAGGTGGGCTGCCCAGCTTTCTTGGCTGCCCCCGGGTGCGAGTAACATGGTGGCTTTGCGTGTGATCTCGCAGCGAGTTGCTGCAAACCTCCGGGGAGAGGGAAGCCCGCTGATGAGGCCAAATCGGGATGTGACTCACATAAATTTATCTAGGATGTCTTCCCTTACCCTCTCGTGCTATTTGGTGTGAAATAAGCACCGAGAATGGGACCCATTTTATTGCTTTGGATGGTGCTGTCTCTTTCAGCTGGCCTTCTGTGGGTCTTTACTGCCCTGGTCTCAGCTGTCAAACGTTAGCTCGGTAGTTGGGAGAGCTGCTGTCCCCTCCCGGCAGCGTGCAGGGCAAATTACAGGCTGGGAGAGGGAAACACCCCCAGCCGTGTGGGAGCGCTGAGCCTCTGCCAGCCTGTGCAACTCAAGCTGGGGGCAGTCGGGCATTTTTGGCGAAGGTTTTTGCCGTTTGAGCAGATACAGATACAGTTTGTGTAACTTCACGCTTTTTGCTTGCTCAATGCAACTGTGTCRTCATCTGAGAACGGATGACATCAGTGGGATTTAGGTTAGCTGCTCTGAGAGACCAAGTTTTGCTCAGTGCATAGAGCTCAAAAAGAAATGAGAATGCTTGAAATGATGCATGTTCTGGGTTGCTCTTGTAAGACGGGTCATTATGAGCTATTTTCAAGGGGGGAAAAAAACCCCACAACCAAAACATGCAAGATACSTATCATAAAGATTCTTGATTGCATTCATTTGTTTGAAACTGKTAACTATCCACATATGTGTATATATGTCTTTCATTTGTATAGTCTTTGAATTGTGACATGCAGCTGTGTCCTTCAGGGAGGCACAGAAGAAACTTCTGCAGCTTCGCAGGAAAATATATAACAATACATTTTATGTTACTGCTATCTTTTGCTCCAGATCTTGCAGTGGGTAAAAATATACATGTGTGAGAATACTCCACATATGCAATTTGGATGATTTAGAAGTTTGTGTTATAAGGAAAGTTTGTTTTGAAGATTCTGAAATTACTGTGGTGTTGGTACAGAAGGAAACCCTTGTTTTCCGGTTGTGTAAAATTTAAAATTTGTCACAACTCTGAATAGAAAGGTTTTCTTACAATTTGAGCAGTGTGATTGAAGACATCTGATTTTATTCTTCCCTACTTCCCGCCCTCTTCTTGTTCTTTTCAGGAAATGCCATTGCCGTTTAGGGTGCTGGATTTAGACCTATTTGTACATATATCCACTAAGAATAGCATTGCAGTTTGAAAGTAGTCATGTATTCAGGCTTCTCCAGCAGTGCCTTGTCATGCTGCATGGTTTACCCAAAGCTTACACTTAACCAATGTGGGCTGGCAACATGAGTCRCTTAGCAAAGTCTGTCTCCTTTTAGGCTGTACCGTGGGAGTTTTAACCTGCTAGGGTCTGTGGTCCGTCCTGGTGTCCTTCAGAGGTCTTTCGTCAGGCTTCCTGACACTGACTGGCCAGGTGGGGGGAGATGCTGCTTCCAACTCCTGCCTCAGAGTTATGTTATGAGCCTATGCCAATTACACTTTTCTTTAGAGTTGTCAACTTTAGGGCAATGCACTTAAAAATAATTAGTTGATTTGAATCTGCCTGTCTTGAGTCCATCCACTGTGGCTCTCTAGTTATACTGTGTCACTCGTAAGTAAAACRGGCCAAAATTAACATGCCTCTATCCAGCTATTCTTGAAGATTAAAAACATGTTGGCTCGYAGACATTCACTGTTCTAAGCTGCCCAGAGGCAGATACCAGAAACAATACGCCTGGCGCAGAGTTACAGTGGCAGTGAAATGTTTAAATAAAAAAACCAACCCAACAAATAATAAAAAGGTCTTTCCCATACTTTACTTTTCTGGGAAAGGAATGGATGCGAGTGCCACGGAAGGCTACTTGATGCTGAAAGGGGGATCTTTCTTATTACTGTAGTAAGGAAAAAAGGCCTGACTTGCTGAAGGTGTTTTTTGTGAAGGCATCTGACAGGTGGTTTGCTTCAGCTTTGTACCGCTGATTTCTTTTTGTGACGTTAAGGCAGCTGGTTGGCCTCTGTCTGCATCCCCTTTGTAAAATGGTTTGTCTGGAGAGCTTTGACTGAATATGCTCATATAAGGAGCAAGTACTATTACTGCTATTGCRTGTACAGTGCATCATATTGAGGAAAACTGCGTGGGTGTGTTTAGTTATGGAAGCGCTACAGGTTGCTCTTGAGTCTCTCTAAAGCTGAAAAGGGGTGACCTGTGCCTGGTTGTGGTTCTGGGCGTACCTGTGCGCTCTTCTGGCTAGTCTTTCCATTGCCCTCCTTACAGCTTCTGGCTGTGTTTCCATTTCGGTAGGTATCAGGAACCACATTTTGAGTTTCTCGTTGTTACTTGGCATTTATTGTAATGAGATAGGAAATWTGTGTCAGGGAGAAACGGGAGATAACCGTAACTGTAAACTTGCCTTGACTTTGAGTTTAAGGAAATTTGCRGTCAAATGCATCAAATCCTGAGTAGTTCTGTAATAAGGGAAGGCAACTTTTGYATAAATGCCAGCAGTGCTGTTGGTATCTCCGATACCTTTTTGTCCTTTCCACCAGCACACTGGAAGCTTGCAGTGGTTAACTGGCTGACAACTTGTCATCTTTTTGGAAAATACGAACACCTGAATTGTTTTTTAGCTCTGTTTTTAAGAGCTTCCGACTGGGGATTCTGTGCCTCTCTCCAACTGAATGTCAAAACCAAGAATATTAAACTGTATCTTTAGATGGCTCCAAGGCATTTCAGACCTCTTAGATACCAGTAACAGCACAGGACACGCACTGCAGCCCTGGAAGTTCTTTTGTTTTATTCTTACCCAAAATCACCCTTCTGCAATATTTTTGTCTGCCAGTTTGCAGGGAAATCTTTAATATGTGGCATACTTGTAAAATGACTCAGACATTTTAGCTATAACATACATTAAAAAGCACGCATATTGTGTGTGCAATAAAACACAACTTGTAACTCATCAGAAAAATAATATGATTGATTTATAGCTGATTTCCCTGTTGGAAGAGTAAATCGGTTTGCCAAAACAGATCAGTACAAAGGAATTGAAAATAAGTCCTCCATTTGAGTTATAAAATATTTCCATATTTGTAAGCCCCTCACAATGAAAATGGGGTTTGATTTATTTGCAGTGGGTGAATGTCGTCTCTAAAGCACAACCCTGGTCTCTCTTTACTCTTCTGCCTTCAACAAAGCTATTCTTTATTGCACAAAGACAATGAGAAGGCAGGGCGGGGAACAGAAAAAATTCATATTGTAGTATGTGACACATGAGAATAAATTCATGTATTATTAATGGGTTTTGTGGTGTAGAGCCTGATGGTTCTCAGGGTTCCAGTTCACAGGAAGCCGTGCCCTCCAAAATGTTCTCAGTCTTTCTTGGATGAAGACACCGTGGTAAGTGGGACTGACAAATGGCAACAGAAGCGCGCAAAGGGAAGACATAAATAAGACCGCGTGGCTGCATAGATGAGTTATTGCACAATTTAAATAAACTTCAACTGGAAAGCCCTGCGCACCAGTACTGTTCAACAAACTCCAGGCTCTTCTTATTGCCCTCCTCCGAAGCCCTTGTGAGAGCTGATGCAGCAATTTGTGGTTTGGATTATATTTGCTCAAACAGTTCTTTTAAAACCGTCCTATTTAATTCTTAGTCACTTCTAGTTTCCACTGTGGAAGGAGCTGTGAGGAATCCCTGCCATCGCAGTGAGATACTCTGTCTGCGTGTGTGTGAGCAGGGGAGGAGGAAGGCTTGGCAGGCTGCACGATACACAGCAGCTTACAAATTCGTACAGGTTTGCATCTCTTTTGGGCTTTTAGTTCTCAGCCGCCTGCGATGAGAGTGCTTCAGCCCCGTAACAAGCTCCTGAAAATTTTTGAAGGCTGGAGCACGATTTACATCAGGGAGCTGGCTGATGGACTGGTCCTGCTAACAGCTGCTTGCTGAGGTGGCGGGTTGTTGAGGGATGGTTGAAACAACCTGTAATATAGCTGCTTTTTCCCAGAAAACGATTTCTGTTTTCAGAGCTGGCTGGGTGAGGGAGTGGAACCAGGGAGCTTATTGTCAGATCTTGTTGGAGGTTGCCCTTGGCCTGATTTCTTACTGGCAAATGTTGACTTGTCTCAGGCTGCTGTTGAACTGGTGCCTTTGCAAATAAGAGATGCTGAAGAGCCTGTCCGCTGCAGAGGGGCAGAGCGGTGAGAGGCAAATGACTGGATAGCTGCTGTGCACAGCTTGTGTAACCCCTTGCCTTCTGCTAGGAGTTTGTGCTAAATGTAACATCCCATTTTCTTTGGAGCTGGTGTGAGCGTTACGGGGAGTGATATGTCTCACGTGTTTGACCTCCAGCTGGATTTTGGGTTAAATTCCACATTATTTACAGTGTACTAATTCTTAGTAACGATTTAGGAAATGGTTTCATTTTTCTGTGGGAATTATTACTAGCTTAGTACTTTTTGTGTGGATTCCCCCCCCCCCCCAGTGTGTTTGACATGCTCCCTTTTTACATGCATATCTCCAGTCTGTATGACAAACTTGCAGGTTGTCAGTCGGCCTTTAATGGCAAGACCTGAAATCTCACAAGTCAGTTTTTCAGACTTTGATGCTTCTGTGAGGAGGAAACAGAAGTACAATGGCATCCCTATCCTGTCTTTATGAGACAAAACAACTGATCTTTGCTGTATGTCCCCAGTTTCTTTGAATAGCATATTTTGACACTCAGAAGAAACTTGGTGTGACAAGAATGCAAATGAACGCATAAATCTGTTATTTAAAAATGTCTGTTCTGCTACAAGTTTGGCTTGTTCTTTCTGAGAGCATCTAGTTACCATCTTCAGGACGTTTATGAAACTCGAGCAATTTTTCAGTACTAAACTGCCTTTGCCGACARCTAAAATTCATAGAACTGGCTATTAAAGGATTATACCCTAATTGTGTTAACTGAACCTTGACCTTGGTAATTTGAAGCTGTCTGCCAGCTTGCTAGCTGGAGCTGGTCATTCCTGCCAGATGTTGTTCATCAATGCTAGCCATCAGCCTCCCCTTAATGAAAGGGACCCAGAGCACGGCCATCCTGAGGTAACGTAGTGACTCCGTATTTTCCTGCTTAACCCTGCTGCTTCCCAGAACGCTCTGTCCTGATGTCAGGAGACTGGGGCTGGACTGGCCGCTGTCGATGGCGTGGCAGCTGCAGGAGGTGTTTCCAGGAGCTGCAGGAGATGGGGCATCATCCTTCTTGCTGGGAACCATGGTGCTGGCCACAGCCTCTCAGTATCTGCTCTTGGCCTTGCAGGATGGGAGGGATGGGGAGAAGGAAAAGGGGGGCTACTAGGTATTTGGTAATGGTGTGATGCAAGCGGGAAGAGGAGGGAGGTAGGCACGTATGGTCACCGTCTCCGTTGCCCTGCACTAGCCTGGGATGCGCTTCTGGTTTCTGCTTCCCCAGGTTGCTCGCTGCCTGGCTGAGCGGCACGGGGGGCTCTGCTGAAGCTGGGACTGGGTTACCATGGGAGAAGGAGAAGCCCTCAGCATTTACTGCAAGGACTAGGAAAAATCATGTTTCCATTCTGTCTTCAAGCTCATACCTTTTGAAAAACCTACAGGTTCGCCATGTACGTGTTCCTCTTCTTTCCAGAAAGGTTTCTTTTAAGGTCCCACTTTAAGTGTTCCAGTCACCTCTGCTGTTTCTGGTGGTGGCAGTGGATTTTCACTGCCCGTTTCCCTCTCCTGAAGGAGCAGGGTGTAATTCTGGAAATGTGGCTTCGGTGTTGGGGTCATTAATTTTATTTAAGTTGTTATATTGGTATTGCCAGGTTTCTCTTTCCCTTAAACCAGTATTTAGGGTTCCAAAGACTGACAAAATTTAATTTTATGTTGATTTATTTTTATTTACTTTCTAGTTTGGGGCATTTGAAGTTTCTGAGCGTTGTCTTTGGCACTATGGCTATATATATATTTTAATGTAAAGCTAATGCTTCTCACAAATCATGTAATTTCAGCAGATATATTTTAAAAGAATCACCAAAAGATCAAAGTCCATTGTATCAAAAGCCATCTATACAGTATTTTGTTTTGTAACACTCTTGTGACTTTCGTGATACGCATGTATCATTAGTGAAACTGGGGCATCTAAGCCAATATCCTTACAAATGACCTTGGTAACCACTCTTTCAGAAGGAAACTTGTTTACCCTCTTGGTTTCAATGGAAGTGAGAACTTGGAGAACATGCTTCCGACTGGGAGTTGCCACTGACATGAATATTAATGAAAAATGAGCAAGGGTTTGGAGGGAGTATCTCAAATGTTCCTTTAAAATCTAATCAGCATTATTTTATGCTGGCTGTAGCAAAGAACTTTTTAATCTGCCTTAGGATATGATTAACATTTGTTATTTTAAACAAAATGAGCAAGCTAGTTCTCATCAGTTGGTTTATACAACTTCTGTGCTTTTGGCTGTGAACTCCATATTAAATATTGTTTGCTTTGAGGCTGTTTTTAATACCAGTCTTCAAAAATAAATTAAATTCCTACCTCCTAAGTCTTGACAGCAGTTGTTTACTTTTTCTTTCAATTGATTAGTTTGCTATTAGATTTTAAGTTCCTCTGCACCTCTTTTTATTTTTTTAAGTTCCACCTGTTTTTCTGTCGTCTTTGCTCAGTTTTTGACCTGCTGACTGCCCTACATTGTTCTGAGTTGTTCCTTCAGCTCTTCCTCCCTAGTGTAATGCCTGCTTTTTCTCCTTCATGCTGCCCTTGCAAAGCACTAGTAAAGCATGAGTAGTCCTGCAGTCCTTAGAAGTCTCTATTTTTCTTCCAAGAAGGGCCTCCAGTATTAATACCAACAGCCCTTAATGCTTTYGTCTGTTTGCAGGTGTCAAGGATAAAATAACAAATTTTCTAGAGCAGGGACTTGTAAACCAATGTTTATGCTTCTAGTTTCTCTAAAAGGAAGCTGCTCACATGGAAGTGAGACGTAAAGTATGCTGTGACAGACTTCTCCTGGACTGCAGTCGTATTTATTTATGAGAAGATAACTAGTGAGAAAATGCAAGCTGACAAGTTGAAGCTAACTTGGGGAGAAGTCCTGCTTGAGCCAGTTGAGGATAATGAGCCACAACAGAAGATATCTTTTTTTTTTTTAAGTGGTGACTTAAGCAGAGAAGGTAAGGAGAAGTTGCACAGGGGAGAAGTCCTCAGGGGAGACGTCCTCAAGGGAGCTCACTGCCAGCATAGGGTTTACAGTAGTTCTGTGTCGCTGTGTGACTCCACTTACTAAAGAGCAAGAGGAGATCACAGCCAGTAACTTTACATTTTTCCGCTCCCCTTCTGTTTTCTAGGAACTTGTTGGAGACTTTCCTATGGATTACAGGCAGCTCCTGATGCTAGTTTTCAAGTGTTGGTGTAGTGTCTGATACTTAAAGCTGAGATGTTTTTCCTAGGGAGCCTGTCTTTTAGTCTCCTCATAAAATCTGAAAAATATTTTTAAAATGGCAGAGCTTCAGAAATAACACGTGACTCAAGGATAAAGAGAAGAGAGGAAAGCAGTGTATCTGGTGCTGTAGTATTAAATGTTAGATACTGAGATGTGCCAGTTTCCACTCTCAGCATTTAAAAAAAAAAAAAAAAAAAAAAAAAAAGATTTCTTCCATCTGTCACCAATTCAGAATAGATCAGGATTAGTTTTCAATCTCTTCCTTTGGAAAGTTATCCCAAAGTCCACTGGAACTTGTCATTAAGGAGACTTTCAGCTTAAATGTTCTTTACTTAATTAACCGGTTACTAGTAGTTCTACTCTTTTTAGTTACCAGTAGTAATACCTCTTTTCAGTTCCTTATTGGCCTTCTGTAGGTGGCCTCCTGTTTTTCTGCCTTTTCAATCTGTTCCTAAAATGTAGGCCTACATTAAAGACCCTGTAATACCTTAATAAAAGGGGGAAAAAAGCATATTGAAGTATGTTTACAGGAATTATTTCTCTGGATCTTAAAAGATAACAGCCTTATCTATATCTGGTAGCATTTTTGTTTGCCTCTTCAGAGTCCCAGTTTGCTTTTCCATCTTGCAGCCTTCTAGTGCATCTAATGGTGTGCCTGCCTGCAATGTACCCTGTCCTCCCATCCTTTCCCCATTGAAGAAGCTGCTGAAGCATCTTGTTTGTGTAGGACTTTATGTGTAATTCAGGCTTGATTTGTTATAAACTCAGTTTTATAAATCTCATGAGAAAAGTCTAAAAAAAAAAAAAAAAAGCCCAATTGCTTCTGCCTAGCACAGAAGGTAGCAGTGGCCTGTGAGAGCCCTTTGTGCCAGAAGAGTTCGTGCCACAGGTGAGGGCTGGTCCTCAGGATCTGCTGTCCTGATGGAGGTGTGCCCTGCCAGCAGGGATGGAAACCACTGCGGCATCAAAGCATGTTCATCTGAACAGGGTTTCATCCCAATGCCTGAGGTAGTCTTTCACCCTTTCAGGCAGCCCAGAGGCAGACTAGTCAGTGCGGCTGTTGCGTGAGGGTGGCTGTTGACTTCACTGGTACACAGCTTATCTGGTTTCCTGGAGGGCTCCAGCCATCCCAGCTCTTGGGAAACTCTGATGAGCCCAGGTATGCACAGCTGAACAATGCTGGCAACAGACCTGTGTTGCTTTCTTTCTGCGAGGTGAAAGCTCTCAAGGTCCCTGCCAGCCCATCATTTCCTCATGACTCCAAATTCACACATCAGTTAGATTTTTAGGGTGTGCAAGTAAGATCCATCAGCAGAGCAGCTTTGAAAATAGAGTGCCTCTGGGCACTGGTCACGCGTGTCCCTTAGGGGGTCACACAGCCTCCAAAGTCCTGGCAGAAGAGGAGGAGTTGCTAGCAGGATGCAGGTGGGCAATTCTCAGCTCAGGCTGCTAAACCACTGTGGAGAAAAGAGCCAAACATGTCAGCAGTAGAAGTGCTGTGAGAAGCCAGCCTAGAAAACAGAGGGCAGGTGGAGACGTGCTGCAGGGTTATCAAATAGCTGGAATTTCCTTAATTGCCTGGAACTTCGTGCTTAGGTWGATTAGGCTATTGTAGTCCATTTGAGCGGTGACAAAGCTGTGAATAATTGAGATGAGCTGGTGTCTGCCAGGATGGGACAGAGTCCAGGTTCAGCTGTAGACAAGTATTACTGGTGGACRATGCTGCGTGAGAGCAGCGAAGAAACCAGTAACGTTTACAGATGTCCAGACCACGGGCAACATATGGACAGCCTTTGCAGAGCCTCTTGTAGTTTGTCAGGCACAGAGTGCGAATACTTCTATATCAAGAGCTGTCTATATTTCCCATGCACAACCCTATAGCTGCTGTAAATAATGAACGTTTTGCTTTCCTGATATGCTTAACCTCTGGCTTAGACCACATGTGTGCTCAGAATAGCAAATACATTATTATACAGTGTGAAGCCATGATAGCTGTGTTTTATGTAGATGTAACGCAGTGTGTTTACCCTCCTTAAACCTATTGATTAAAGAATGTACATTTTGTTCAGCTGAATTGATTTACATTTTAGTGTTCATGACACTTTTTGTCCTTTCTTTGGTAACAGTCTGTGGTACTGCGACTGTTCCTGATCATGAAGAGAGATGCTGCCATTAGTTTTTTTAGCATTATTTATTGAAGAGTTCCTTAAGCAAAAATCAAACTTTGAGTTCCTCGTGGCCTGAACAAAGGAAACATTTTTCTCCAACCTCCTCCCTGTTGGTCTCCTGGCATAACAAGCTGCCATTCCAAATATTCAGGGACTTCTTTTGTTCGCCTGTCTTTTGGGGGGGGCGTTATTTTGTTTTGCTGGATTTCAGTTTGTTTGCAAGATCCTTATCAGATGGAGCCCTTTAAAAGGGAGGGCAGATGCTCTTGGGCTTGTTCTTGCCAGCTTAAAAAATCATGGAAACGAACTTCTTCCTCTTTCCCTGCACCTAGTTATTTAAATGTTTGATTTGGCAATGAATCCAAACACAAAAAAAACCTCACTGGCCATGCTGAAAATCAGCATTTCGTGAGAGCACTGTTCATGTACGTAATGTTCAGATTTTTCCCTTTGAGCCAAGCTCCCAGCTTGACCCCCATAGCCCATCTACTTGATGAATCATTGTGGTCCCTTGTGGGATGTACTGTTCAGCCGTCAAGGAAATGTGGCCTATGTGGGATATAATGAACAACACAGGAGATGACTGATACTTCTCCTAAATACATACCAATGTCACCTCCTGAGTATATCTTTATTAGCCGGTTGAGCGTTTGTTTTGGTTGGTTGGTTGGTTGGTTTTTGTTTGGTTTTTTTTTTTTTTTAACAGAAATCGACATTTTATTTCAATAGCAGAGACCTTTCATCCTTATGTTTCACCTTTTTGTCTAGATTTTCTTTGAATGAATTTTCTGTTGAATTCAGCTATATAAATGTATATATATTTTACAACTCTGAAATTGTGTTTTAAGAAAAATTTGATTAAATACTCACGTCCCGTTGAATCACTCAAAATGTCACAAGAGCATCCAGAGCAAACCAGAATTTCCAGAATTAGGATTCTGAAAATGCCTCATTTGTTTTCATTGAATATAAGGACACAATTTTCATGAAGTATGTTAGTTTTTTACTGCTTCAGGTGTATATTATTTAAAAAAAGCAATTACCCAAGGCCTTTGGTCATTTTATGTGTGTATACTGCAAGCAATATTTGAATACACTGCCTATCCTAACACTAAACACACAATTACAGTAAAAGCAAATGCATTTGCAGTGGAGGATATCTGGGAGCAGCCTACGACTGCATGAAGGTTCCTGGACTGTACGCATGTGTTGGCGAAGGTGTTTGTAACCTCTCATTAACTCTGCCAGCTTTTCCCTTGACTGCTGCAGTGTAACAGGACTTCTGCSTGGGTTGAGTCAGAGCCACTTGAACAACTTCCACTTCTATTGCCAGTCTGGAGAGGAAAAAAAAATCCCAAAAAACCAAATCAGTGGTGGAAAGTGTTCTGCTATGGGTTTGCTGTGTCTAATAGCTACATGTGTACGTAAAAGGAAGCAGAGTTGAATTGTACTTTACAGAGCTTTTCTGGACTAACGCTAACTTCTGTGCCCATGCCATTTCTATCCCACTGCTGATTTTTGTGAGAGTAAACTGCATGGGCATGGCTTGCCTACTGCTAGATATGTGATTTCATTGAAATGAGTGAGAGACCTTATGCCAGTAGTAGTGTTTTCTTTGTCACACAGTATTTGCCAGCACATAAAACTAATTTCATTTTGTTAGCTGACTTCTATGTAAGGCCATAGTTTTCTTAACGTGTAATTAATCTGTTTTGAAACACCTTCACGGCTTGGTGTCAGCTGCAGAGTTTCTTCATGGTTGCGTTGGGTCACAGATGGCAAGGGAGGAGGGAAGAGATGATCTTTTGGGAAGAGAACCCGTGCCTGCATTTTCCTAATCAGAGTCATGATTTCTGTGTAGTTGGGTGGTTTTGTTCCACAAAGCATAAGCTACTGCTGGCATGCAAACTTCAGACATCTCTGACCTCTTTTGAACTTGCTAATTCTGAGGCTTTCTGTTCTGCATTTCAATTGTGCTTTGATTAGGACGACTTTGAAAGAACTCTACTTTGATGGAATCTTGTATAAGGCATTTCTCTTGGATCAAGTTAAAACCTGTGCTTTAAAACATGGTGTTTGCATCTTAATCAATACTGAGACACAGTGAATTAATCTGTGTATAGCCCTGAGGGGATCTTCTTGCTACGGGATTACTTTCTGTGCCTGAAAGACCTTACACCTGCAAGGAACAGAAGCACAACAGTGGTGTGGGGCTTGCGGGTGTGCATGGAAGCTCAAATCTGTGCTATCCACATGTGTATTTCCATAAATACAGGCAGGGAAATTTCTAGGCATCTCTGGAAGTTAATCWTCTGGGCTACTAAACTGCCCATAGGATTATTAACTTGGTCTGGATGAGTGAGCTGCGTTTGGATTCAGGAACATGCCATGACTGTCTTGATATCCTCTACTTACCAGTTCAGCACAACTCTTGCTGAATACAAGATTGTTGTGTTTCTGTGCTTTAACTTGCTTTCCCATGCATTGCAAAGACAGTTGGGACTACTGATGTGAGTCAAGCAGGAGACTGAAAAGTGGTGTGGCCAGTGGGAACATCCTTTGAGGAAAGAGGAGGGCAGATGATATCTTTTGAGTTACTATGCATGTTGAAGGCTGCTTAATATGAGCAGTTGCCATTAGATTCTCTACATTTAAACATGTTCATTAATACAGTTGCATTTCTATCTCAACCCACCTGTAGGAAGGTTCAAGGCAAATCAGTATCTCTGGCTATTTATTAATTGGTCTTGCTGACTCTTCCTCTGCTATTTGTTCTGCTCTGATTTCTGTAACAAAATAAATTTTACATTTGTTGTGTTGTTTGTTTGTTTTTTTTAAGTCTTACAGACCAGATGGAACAAAACACCTAAGTGTGCAGGCAGCTTTTAAATAAATACTGAAATCCCACCGAAGCCAATGGCATTTAAGCATGAGCTTTGCAGAACTGGGGCGTAATGTTCAACCAGTAAAGAATGAGATGAAAAACCTGGCTTTCCGTTTTTACTACCATCATAAAATGAGTGCAAGTATTTTTACACACAATATAAAGCCCTCTAATGTGAAGATCATGACCATTTATGGTGCCTTTTCTGCCTCCTCATGTACATCTTCCAGACTTCTGAGGTCTTGGTGTGACCTAGCCCTGCCGTACTGCAAGAAGCTCTACACTCTGCTGCGCATAAAGCTAAGTTTTTTAGTTCATGTATTTGATAYGGCTTCAGGTACTGTGGAATGTAAAACTCTGAGGCAAAACATTGGAGCAACTAAATCCAGATGTTCCAGACTTATTGGTGGAAACTGGTCGTCCTCTTCTTACACATGCTTAAACTGATCAGCTGTTTGAATATGTAAGGAATTCCCAAGCGCTCTCCCCTGTTTTGACAGATAGATTGCATGTGGAATGAGCCTTTCCTTTCCTCCCAGTATCAAGAATAGCCAGTGCCTGCAGACCAGAGAAGATGCCATCTAAGCTCATTTAACTCGTGTTGTTTCCTTGTGTGCAACACACAGTGTCATTACAACCGCTTTTTGGTTTGTTTTTTTTTCCCCCCACTTTGTTTTCCTTTTGGTTATTCTATGAAATTTGCCATGCAGCTGAAATTGGAAATTATCCCTGTATTTTTAGGGTTGGTTTTTTCTGTTCTCCATTTCCCAGCAATGTTCAAAAAATTGGAAATGCAGTGATCTTTTCTGAAATACATATTTAAGTAAATTGGTGCTATATTTAAGACTTCAGGCTTCAGTAGAGCATAAACTCGAACATTGACTTTTGCTGCTGATTTTTACAGTATGTACCTCAATTGTAGGTAATCCTTATAAACCCTGAGCAAAAGAGCATGAGAAAGGGGTGGGGGGTGGGGGGAAAAGGCTTAAGAAACTCAGTGGTGTAAATTGACAAAATAGTATTGCCTAAAAAATCTGAGCTTTTATTAATGTATTCTGCAGGACTGTAAGTACAGTAGCTATGAAATTCTTCAGTCTGGTGCTAAACTAGGGAGGAGACCACTGTTGTTCAGAAAAAAGCCCTTATTGCAGGCTAAGTGCTGTAGCCTCTTGTACTTAAGTGTCTGAACTTGTCCTGTCTCAGGGCAGTAAACTGTAAAAGGTTTCCAGCTGGTTTCATGAACTATACTGTTGTCTATAGCTTATTTTCAGTTGATCCAACTCAAAAAGAATTAAGAAATTCCTAGGTCAGTCATGGGAAAACCAAGTTTGCATAGCTATTCTGCCTCTTATAGCCCACATTCCTTCTTTTTCTCGATTATAAAGGATTTGTAACACAATAGCATGTTAAATGTTGTTCATGTACACACCTGCGTATGCAGTGCCTGCCTTGGCATTGTGTTCTTGTGCCCTGATTCTGCCAGCAGACCTGCACGGGTGAACCTTTGCAGTGGGGAGAGGAGTCCTGTGTGCGTGACCCTAAATTTGCCCATGTGCAATCACTCACATAACCAGTGGCATCAAACAGTGGAGCACCGGAGTCCTTACTCCCTTTGCCCATGTGGGTAATCCCAGCAACCCTGGTGAAGATCTTACACTGAATAACTCTGCTAAGGTTTATATGCGGTTGCAGGCTTTAATGTTGTGTTTCTCACTGGTGCTTTGTTTTTCCTTTTAACTTTTTTTTAAAGAAACTTCAAGTCTTCTGCTGGTATTGATTTTTGTTTTGTGCATTTGTATTATTATTTTAAACCTTGCCTTGCTGCTGCTTGTCAGAATTAAATGATCCAATGAGAAAATGCCTGGATTCAGGTTGGAGAAGGTGGAAAGTTTTTTGTTGTTTGTAAGATCAAGATGGCTAAGCAATTATTGATAGCTCTTCCAGTTCTGGAGACCTTTGAGGCGGTAAGGCAGAATGGAAAGATTATTTTCCAGTTAAAGGTTAATACCACATAATATCTGAAATGTTTTATTGTGGAGGTTACCTACCCATTAGAGAGGTTTTGCCTGCCATGGCCTGAATTAGTGTGCCTGACAAGTGTGGTGAAGTTTGTGATCTTGTTGTCTGGAATAGTGTCTTTCTATCTGCTCGGGGATCTGCGCTGCCGGACTAATGTACTTAAGAAAGTCAGGTTTTGAGCAAAACTGAGGGACAGCAGAAGTCCTCTTAAAAATTCCTCTGGAATCTGATAGCATTTGTCGTCTTTCTCTGGCTCAGCAAACACAGACAAATTGATTGTTGCTCTTGTGTAGTAATCGAAGTACTCTCCTCTCAAAGCTTTTGCAGACTTATTAACAAACAGGCAAAGGGAAGGATGATCAGATCCTAGAAATATAGGAAGTACCTTGCTCAACGCATGTTTGGCTGTGTGTATTTAATTTATGTATTGTGTGCATATGTGAATGTGTCATTGTAATCTGTGCTAATTCATGAATGCAGCTATATGCTCCGCTTCCCTCCCTTTCTTTTTCAGCAGACCAAGGCCCCCGGCCAGGAGAGCAAATTCTGGGCTGTAAGTGTGGAAATGGAGAGAGGAGAAACTGAGAATAGCTGCCTGGGTGTAGATTGTGGTACTAAAGCAGCGGAGTACTTCATCAGATGCTTGATGTTGAACGTAAACATCTGTAATCAATTTTGAGTGGGTTTAGGGTTAAACGAGTGGTCTCCTAGAGGCTGGTGAGACCACTTCAGGAGATACTTCAGCGTTTTGCTGAATGAGAATTGGTGAAGCGGAGCCTTGAAGGCTGGCACTGGCAACCACAAGACATGGGCAAAACTGATCCTGAAATGGTCTGATTTAGGTTTTGCRCAAATGGGTAACTGTTGTGTGTCTGAGTGTCCCATTAGCTTGCCAGTTTGAACACTAAAAGTAAATGTGTTCTCTTAATAACGAATTCTTCTTGTATGAGGATTTTTACTTCATCAGAAGGCTTACTGGCTTACTGTCACAGCTCCTCCTGCCCTGTCTGGCAGTCATATCCCTGGATTTACTCATTTGGCACAGACCGTTGGGTTCTTGGTGACAGACGCTGCTACGTGTTTTCTACTAGGTTGCATGYAGTTTCACCAAAACTGTAATAAAATGTATGTAAAGAGAAAGCTTTCCAATGCATCCCCGGTTATAAAAATGTAGTGATTATTTTGTGAATGAAGAAATCTTTTTTCCTAACATAAATAGAATCGTCTAAGTCCATAGATTAATCTCACAATAGATTCATCTTAAATGAAAGTGTTATTTCGTGGGTTTTGCTTGTTGTCTGCCAGAACAAAATCCGCAGCCAGTTTTTGCAGGAACCTGCTGTAACATGACCCACGTTGTGGGACATCTGTAAAGCAGCTTGTTGATATCGTTCTTCCTCGAATACCCAGTTTTTGTACTGTGGTAATTTTAGCACTTTGAATGCAGAACAATGCTTTGTCCTTACGTGGCTTGGTAGTTAACTGTGAAGCAGAAAACCCTTTTGTGGCTGAGAAAATGAAGATGAAATGGYGATTTGCTCAGGATCACTCATGGGGTGGCTCCAGTGGGGAATGAGGTGCCAGGTCAGGCCTCGTGGCCGCCGGGACAGAAGCCATCTGCTGAAGTGGGACAGCTGTGCTGGCGGGCCGCTGCGTAACATGGCTGTACGTGCCTGCCACGGTAAGGACAGGTCTGTCAGCGCAACGTGGGTGGGTGAATATGGGGAGAGGTATGGGAGAGTACCGGGTCCAGGCACATGTGAAGAAGGGCATGTGGAGATAGGAGAAAATCCAGCACCTCTGTGTGAGGTGGTGCTGCCATACAGTCTCTGTTGTGGTGGTGTAGGTACGTCTGCCCAGAGCCAGCCCAGCTCTTCAGGGACAGCCTTCTGGATTAGGTCGGTTCTCCATGGTGTGGCCCCGGGCTGGTGGGCGATGCCCAAACTGCCCTTGGTGCCCCCAGCTTGCGCAGGCTCTGCCAGCCCCGCTGAGGCCCAGCGTCGGCCATTGGGCTCTCTGTGAGAAGAGGCTGTGGAAAAGTGGGAGCGAGACCCTCCCAGGGTAGCGCGAAGATGACCTCTCCCATGGTTCCTCAAGCCAGGCCTGTTGTGGTTATTAACAGTAACAGAACATTGCTTGTTAGGAAACAAACCCAACTTGCTTCTCATTTCAAGCTAGAAAATGAGCTGGAAATGGGAGATGTCAAACTCCAYGAACTGAGCCTTGTTTCAGTGCAAGAGCAGTGAATAACTCTTTAAGGCCAATTTTTGTTAGAAGATTTTCAAAAGCGTTTAATTATTTCTCATCTAAGGAAAGGTAAATACGTAAGAGTTCACATAGCTCTAATGTTTACTGATATTTAAATGCTAAAGTCACTGCACAGTAAAACTTGGACAATTAAGAATGAAAACACTGACATAACAGTTTTATAACCCTCGAACTGAGTAATTAGCTGAGAGAATCCCAATTTCTGACAGAGAGGTGTTCATTTACATATCAAGGTCTCCATGAAGCCCTCAGGGATCRCAGCTTGCTCTTTATGTTATACAGTCAGGCTTCAAGTGCAACGAAGTTCAACGTTTTTATGTTGAGAAGTTTTTCAGATGTCAGTGTTTAGGCATGAAAAATTCAACCACAACAACAAAAATAAAAAAATGCAGAGAAATGGCTCCCAAGTGATAGGAAGCCTGCGCTATATAAAGCCCTCGACTTCAGGGGAGAAGCTGTTTGGAAGTTCACTTCGTAAGGTCCCAGCTCGAAGCCGTCTGAAAATTGGTGGAAGGATTCCCAGTGACAGCAGCAAGCTTTGAATCGGGCCCAAGGTGAATTGTGGGTTTTTGCTACTTTTATGGTACATGTGAACACAACTCTCTTGATTTTTCACGTGCAGGAGCCTAAATGGTTCGCATAGCTGCAGTATTGGTGCAAGATTTTAGTCTGACGTGGAGCTCACGCATCTCCCACTTCCCTCTGGTTCCCAGAAGGCGCTGCTGAGTGCTGCGGGCTGGTTGCGGGTCCTGGGCACTAGTGCCCGTCACGCAAGTAACGCAGCGAGAAGGGTCACGGGAGATGCAAAGAATCTCTTCTTCAGGTGGTCCGAACCCTTGTGAGCAGTGCTGCAGCTGATGGTGTGGATGGCACAGCCCTTCTGTAGATGGACCCTATGCACTAAAGCTACTCCTGTGGAGCAGCTGCAGATACGTGGGCTGGGTTTCTCTCCTGGGTTTTCCTGAGGCTGGTAGAGTAAGAAGTAAAGTTTCACTGGTTTCTGGGCAGTTTATTTTGTTTTTTATAAGAAGTGGAATCTGTTGACAGATGCTGACAGTAATTTAGGGGAGGCAAACATTGTTTTGGTAGCTCTCTTATCCTTATGCTAAATCATCCTAGCCATTAACATCTCTTGGGTTTGATTTCTGCAGAAAATTTGTGTGGTTTGCACATGAAATTAGTAGCTTATTGAGGTGCCTGAATTATTTAACTTAGCCTAACTTAAGCAGCAGCTTGTACAGACCATGGTCTCAGACCTCAACAAATGGTGATGAAATATCCCCATAGCTGTAATTTGAGATACCATGTGTGAGAAGCTCCTGTAGCATAGTGCTGAGCCTCCTTAGTACCTGCCTATTGCATGCAATTTAGAAAAATTCCTCAGAGGAGAAATATGTATAAGCCCTTCTTCTTGGAGAAGACTTATCTAGAATTTAGACTAGACTTCATGCTCTGAAGCTGCTGATTTTAAATAAATGTTGCTTAAGGATATTTTGAAGGTTTTCTTGCTGACTGCCATGTTTTGTTGATGAATTACTTGAATGGTGGTGCTCCAAATGGTTTCTGGTTTTTATAAAGCAGTTTCTACCTTTATTTTAAGCTTTTAACTGTTGCACAGGATTTTAAAAGTACCGAACTATACTATCTCTTTTATTTTTAACAACCCCAGAAGACTGCTTGATACCAAACTATGTTTTTGATTTGAGTGTAACTTGTGTTTGCAGATAATGTACCTCAATGTTTTGTTCTTGGTATGAAGATCATACAGGTTGTAAAAGAGGGTTGTTCTTGAGTTATGCACATTTTACTTCTGCTGTTTGGCCTGATGGCTGTTAACAGCCACTGACATTATGGAACCACTTTATAGTGAAACCTTTGATGTGCCCCTTCACCTGTACCTCCTCTGTTCTCTCCGCTCAATAGATCAACTTCATGGTAGGTGGGCTTTCCATAACAGAGGAGCTGTGACTTGACATGTGCAACATGGCATTGCACAACATTGCTCTAGGAGCAGTGAGAGAGATTTACTATTTCACTTGATTATTAAATCAATTTGCCCCTTCCAAATTCACTATAAACTGGGTCTGCTATGAATCTGAGCTTCAGAGAAGCCGGTGCTGATGGCATTGCGTAGATAATTGCATCCTAATCTTGCATGTCTTTTTGCAAAGCTTTCTTTTATTCTTAATTTATATTTCCTTTCTTGCTGCAGTTTTTTTCTCTATTTTGTATTGTAGGATCGGGATATTCACCCCTTGAAGATGACGAAGATGTGTATGCACGCAATAGATATAAAGGTGAATGCTTTGCTTATGTGCTAAAGAGGATCAGCTGACTGCTGAGAGAAAGCTTCGTTCTTTTTCTTTTCATGGGTTATAAAATCTTGGTAATGCAGCTCCATGGTTTTTCTCATGGATTTTTAGCTCAAGTTTTAATTTCTACTTTTTTTAACAATGGAAATTAGACAAAGTGCTGATCACCACTCTTTTATGCACCTGAGTAAGTAACTTTTGCACTGCCTTTGCTCTTGGAAGATCAGGTTGTTAAATCATGAAAATCTAGGAAGAGCTTCTCTTTCTTCTTCATACATCCTAACAAAACCATCAGTGATGAGCTGCTTCAAAACCTGGGCCTACTGATGGTAATGTATAGAAGTACGTGCAAGAGAACTTGATTTTCATGACTTTTTTTTTTTCCCATAAAATTGTTCGCATTTCAGGTTAACCTGCTACCTGAAATGCCAAGTGAAGTGTGTTTAACAAATGAACGTGTACATTCCAAAAACAAATTTTGTAGCTGGATGAATGAGCGAGTGGACTGGCGTGTTTATAAAGCAAATTCAGGTATTCTTCCTTATTCTAGAAGATTTTGCCATTCAGCAAGATTGAGAAGTTTTTTGCCACTACCAGTAAATCTTCTGTTTACTATGTCCATTTTCTTAAAAACTCTGCTTCTGTCTCAATGCCCCTCTCCTCTGCCAAAATCCCTCAGAAGCCTAGACAGTAAGGAAACTTAGCATTCAGTTTGTCACTTTAAATGGTAACTGTGTTTCTTTTTAGTAAACTAATTTGTGGACATGCGAGAATTGTAATGTAATTGTTTTGATTACTTGAAAATACTGGGCATTGGTGTCTTGTTGTACGTTGTTGATCCTCTGCAAAGAATCAATGGGCCTTATAAGAGGTAAGTCATAAAGTAATTCAGATGTTTATGAACAACAAAGAGGAAAGCACAGATGCTATGGCTATGTTGCTGTCTTATGTTCCTCTCAGTCAAATACTTCAGTATAAAATTTTGCTTTCAAACATATGCAGAAATATTCCTCTAAAGCTTTATTTAGGTAAACTCATTTTTTCTTTGCCTTTTAACATGTAACCCTCTGCAGACACATAGAAAAAGAATTCCAGMGATCATGAAGATAAATCAATGCCAATTTATGCCAGGGCAGGCAAGTAGTTAAAATGCGGATTCTGTATAAATTCCTTTTATATGGTGATCCAAAATGGATTATACTCATGGCAGCCAAAATGTCACCAGGGTAAGTGAAACATAATGACTCATTCACGCAGATATTAAAAACTGCCCTGAGTTTGGAAGCGCTACTGCCAAATGTTGAAGATCAGACAATGTGAATCTAAGAGTATAAAGCGTTGGAGTAGAAAAGGCTCACTCTTCATTAGCATACTTATTTAAGTTGGTATTGGGGGGAAGAGGGTGGAGAAAGACAAAGCAAGGAAAAATGGGCTGAGTAGCTATGGTCAGAGCTTCTCCTTATATGTGCAGTCCAGCATTTTGGGTATGGCCGGCAAATAAAACTTTCCAGTAACAAATAACTAAATGAATTTTCTTAACTGATGTTAACATACGTAAACAGCATTGTTTTTTCTTTGCACACATACTCACTAAACAGTGCAAGTGAGCACACAAATTCATCCTCTTTGGCATCTGCAAACAAAACATTGCAGTTTATTGGGGGGCGGGGAGGGGAATTGACCTCCTACCAAACCCTTTTGTCTTCATCTGGATGTTTTTCAACTTGCTCAGCTTTCCAGAGAAACATCGCTGAGACTTTCTGTGCCCACAGCATTTTTAAAGAGATTTTCCCTTCCTCCGTGGTGAACCCTCAGCTCTGTTGGCTGGTGTACCAGCAAGCAACAGTACAGCTGGTCACTTTGCATGCTGCTTGTGAAGGAAATGCTCAGCTGAGGCTGGTGTTGAAACAGGACGGAGGGGTTGGGGGAAATGATGCACTAGAAAATGCTTTCCTTCCTTGGTTTGGCTGTCTCGGATCRTATTTGATGAGGAAGGGCTTCCCAAATACAGCAGTTCCTGTGTTCATCACAGCTCTAGTGCCACTGCTCTGATGATCCTCATTCCTAATATATTTTCTCAAATACTGTAATGATCAAACAGTAGCCCTAGCTGTAGAGGCAACATTGTGGCTTCAACCATTTCTGCTTGCTGCCTATTTTCCAGTGGTTTCAAACACAGGATTGAGTATCTGAAATGTTTTACTACTAAGTGATAATGCTATTGTATCGCTGAAGAATGGTGCAAACTTTCTGTTAAACAGAAAAACACTACATAGGTCCTGGTACCTAAAAACTCGAATTTCACTTAGGTGAACAGAGCCCAGTACAGATGGTGAAGCTCCAGAAGAGGTGCCTGGGAAACCTGTAGCTTTTCTTATTCCCATGCCTTCAGGAACATGGCTGATCTTGTCTTGAAGCAGGGAACAGCTTGTGTGACCTCTCGGGGCCCCATCCAGCCCTAATTTTCCATAAATACTCCATGTAGCTGCTTAGCCTTTGAAAACGAATATGTGCCTTCACTTAAAAATAAACAAACTTTGATCTAAAACTTTGTTGCATCGTTTGATGTGCTTTCAGATGCACATAAGCTTTTCAAGTTAGCTGGGGTTTTTTTCGGTGATATCAGTTGGTCTAAACCCAGATATTTGCCCCCTTATAAACTGTGCCTCACCCACTTTCTTCTAATCACATTCAGCTCTAGAGTAAGCATAATAATGTTTTAGATCAAACAGATGTTCCTCCTAAGCTCTTCAAGTTATCTGCATCCAAAAGCATGTCTGTTTTTGTTTTTCTTTCTGACAGTATCATTTGGTCCAATAAAAGATGTATTACCCCTCCCTAGGAGCCTTGCTTTGTTTCTCTCTGTAGTCCACCATAGCTGCAACGACACTACAGGAGGGGCCTTTTCTTTTTCAGTATTCCATTTGTGCATTAAACTGCATTTGTTAGCTGGTAGCCACTTTTTTTTTTTTTTTTTTTAAATATATGTGCAGCTGTTTACTCAAGGCAAGCGTGTTTGTAAAGCCACAAAAATTTGCAGAAAAACTCGGGCAATTTGCAATACTTGAAACAGCTGCTTTGCCTTTTTTTTTTTTAATTAGCCTCTTGATTTTGTTGCAAAGTGTATTTGTCTTAACACCCTTTACAAAGGAAATCAGCTGTGTGCATTTGCACGTTATATATGTGGAAAACCGGAGGCATAAATATTTTGAACTGATTTGCTGAAGGATTACCTAGGTGTAATCACTCAGGTGATTACCTGAGTCTTCATCCCCCCTGTTGTGCCCCTTCAGTCAGTGTTCTAGTAACTTCAGGTTTAAACCCTTCTGCAGAAAAACTGAGGCCTCCTCCTTAGTTAAGGAGATCCTACAGCAAGTGGGAAAAGCTGCCTTTTTTTTTTTTTTTTAATTAAAAAAATAATTGAAGTTTAGGGTCTCAGGCCATGAAAAGAACAAGTGGGACAGAAAAGTTGGAAATATTTTGGGATGAGACCACTGAAGGGGAGATTATGAAAAAGCTGTTATTAGCTCAGGAGGAGGAGGATTTCTCCAGGAGGTGAATGAGACAGAAGCTGCCTCTGTGAATCCCAGCATGCATGGCTTCCCCCAGAGAGTGGTTGGAGGTGATGCTTGAGACTGCACCGGTGGCAGTGGGGTAGGCAGCTAAGGAGGCTGCAGGGACGGATGCTGTCATCGCTAATTACTTCAGCAGTAGCTGTTTGACTTCTGTTCCTGTTAGCTCACACTCCTCACCTGCTCTCCCAGTTTTAATTTGGTTTGTAGCAAGCATGAAAAATGTGAGCCGCTGTGATACAGCCCCTCAACAAAGTGGCCCAAGTAAGTTGATGTTGTTTGTTTTTTTTTAATGTCTTTTGGTAACTATTGGATATAGATTAGGGTGAAGGACAGGGAATAGTTCTAAAAAAAAAAACCCAACCCAAAAAACAAAAACTGCTCTCCACCAAACTACTTTTTCATAATTGTAAGGTAAATAGCGGATGATGTATTTGACATTCAGTACTTGTGGAAAAAAACAGAGATGGGATGATGGTGTGGCTGAGCCAAAAAGCTGAACTGCATTCTGCCCCTAACCTGCTGTGTGCTGTTAGACTGGTCTGCTCGTTTCCCGTGCCTCAGTTACTGTGTATTTGGTGACACTGGGAATAATGCCACTTRCACATCTTTGTAAAGGGTTTTCACATGTATTGGTGAAATACAGAAGTAAGCATGTCGCAGTACAATACGACTGCTTCAGAAACAGACTAGTCTGGAGGAACGTGCTCTTGGTCTAGTCAAAAGCTTGACAATTAGTCTGTGATTTTAGTCCTCAGATGCTATTTGTGTTGATTCAGGACCAGCACAGCAAAATGTAGTTTCCATTGGGAAAGTGTAGATATGTCCTAGAGACATTGTACACTGAATATAAATATCCCATGTATGAGAAATAAAACAGGCTGTATTGATTTTTATTTATTTATGTGTGGAGCTGATCCAAATCGTGTAGAAAAATGTACATAATAACTATAGGAATTAAGAGCTAGACGTGAACATCTACCCAAGATGGTCTAGAAATTATTTTTAAATGTCTCCTGTGACTTTGTAAGGATGAAGGCTAAGACTCTTTGTGTTTTGTTTGGGTGGGTTTTTTTTTTCCATCTTTCTTGCAACTTCAAAAGTTTTGTCATGTACCTCCTGCATGTCACACATTGTCACACAGGATTTCAGGACCTGTCATCTTTCTCTTTTTGCCTCGCAAGCCCTCCCTCCCTCTCTCGATATGTCCTTTTCAAATCCTGGAGCTGAGAAGGGGCAGGCTTAGTCGCTCCTTGTGTAGGCAACTCCTACTCAGGAGCTGCCCGCTGCAGAAAAAGCACGGCTTTCTTGGTTGTCAAAGCTAAACAAAGATTTTGAAGCTTTGGCTGGGAAGGGGAAGTCTCTATTTGATACTGCACCCATCAACCAGTATAGTGTTAAATCCTCACAAGGAGACGGTACCCATATCCTGAGTATTTTGAAGTGTAGCCCTGACCAGTTATTAAAGGTTCAGTTTTATGTACATGTGTTTCCCTTTTTCCCATGAGTTCAGTAGGAACATTAGCCATGAAGTCCCAGCCAAATTCCAGCTTTCCTCTGACTTGGCAGATCCATCCATGTCACTGTCCTGCATCCAGGAGCAACTAGAAGGTGCTTCTCATACTTAAGGCTACTTTTCCATGATATTAGGGAAAGGTAGTCCTCCACCCATCTTTTGAGGTGAAGAGTACAACACATGAAGTCCAGAGCTTTGAGAAGATTTAGAACTGGATTTAAATTTCTGCAGCTTGGGTTCCCTTTTCTGAATATATGCTATATAGTATGCTCATGAATGAACGTTGACACCCTCTGAAGGATTTGACAGTACGAAGTGCAGGGGTTTGTGCTGTCAAATATATGCCTGTATGTATGTGCCTGAATGTATGTTGCCCTTGGAAGCTACAAATTACTACCAAAAAGTGAGGCATAAGGTCAGATCTTTCTCAAAAGCTCTTCACTTAGTCTGTTGGATTGGACACTTGCCTTCAGATTAATCATGGCAATGGTATTGTGCCCGTTTGCTGGTAGAAGGCTATTTTGCTGGCGATATAAAGAGTGTTTGAATGTTTCAGTGTGGCATCGCAGAACTGCTGAGAACAGCGAGGGAGCTGCTGTTCTTGCACACTTCACAAGTTCCAGTTCAGCCTTAATCCTGGGTGCTAGCTTGGAAAGCGAAACTAGAGCCGTACTTAAACCTTGAATGGATGTTCTGACATGTGGAGGATGTGTACAGACAGGCTTGACATATTGGCAATATAATTTATGTAAGTCACATCCTTTCTRACTGTGGGAGAGCTTGAACTATCACAGAGTTCAGCCAAGGCACGAGTTCTTATGGAAGATTTTTTTATTTTAAATGGGCTATGAGAGTGCTAAATGTTGTAAAGATTACAACTACAGCTAGACCAAAGGTGTTCCTAATGCAAACTTTTGTCACCAAAGAGAAGTTAGATGTATCCATTTAAAAACAAGAGGGGAAAAAAGGTCTGGTTGTCATCAAACTGTCCGCGTGGTGGCACACTTATTCCATGGACAAAAAAACATAGACCAATCCCCCCAAAAATCTAATGGCTACAATCTTTAATGTTTGTAATAAAAAAGAGCTGCCAGTCTTTGAAGGGCTGACCTTCTGATGTATAAGACTTAGTGTGCCTTGCTGCACTGTTACTTCTCCACTTTGGTGGCTTTTTAAATGAGACTTTCTTCCATGTCTTCTCTGTGACTTTGAATAAAGAAAATTATTTTATATTTGTGTCTGACCTTTAACATTTTGCGAAGTACTATGTGTGCTTTTTTGTTCTCTGTGCTAGAAACACCGTGGTGCTCCCCCATTAAGGTGAAACATGGTTATGCAAACTGCAGGACACCTCAGGGGGAATATTACAAGAATGTATTGGGGACAAGATGCGATATTCGCTGCCAAAAAGGCTACGAACTGCATGGCCCTCAGCAGCTAATTTGTCAGTCAAGCAAACGCTGGTCTGGGAAAGTGCTGTGCAAACGTAAGTAGCTATGAAATCTGTGCGTGCGGCTTGTGCCGCAGCTTCAGCAGACAATAAACTACTTGCCTTTGAAACAGTGATCTTCGGATTGTTATTTGTATCTTAAACATTGACAATATACTTGGATATGTAGATTGGCTTGTTGCAGAGGATCTTACAGTGGTACATGGCATGATAAGTATCATGAGTGGTACAAATACTCTTGGCAGATAGGGAATGTTTTATGAGTGTGGGATTTTGATTTGTGGGAATAGTTTTATGACAGAGCCACAAAGCTGCTTTAATCCATTTTGGACTTTGTAAGCTGACACAATTTGTATCAGATGTCTAAATGGGCTCTTGCAGTAAAACATTTTCTGAGAAGAGAGGAATAGGTACTTGTCATCTTTTTCTCATATAAATGTTGCATTAGGCCACTGTGTATGTAAAGTTAAATTTGAAACGCGGCTAATAAGAACAGCGTGAAAAGTCTCACGTGGAACATGACTTTCTCCCACTTGTCATTTGCTAGCTGCATCTTTATTTCTGTGTAATACTCCCCACGTTCACATTACTCTAAAAGGGGATAACAGGTTTCCAGAAGTCTTTGTTTTCTGTTCCAGAAAAGCGCTGCCCCACCCTGTCCATGCCGACCAACGGGGGCTTCAAGTGTTTAGATGGTGCCTACTTTGGCTCGAGGTGCGAGTACTACTGTTCACCGGGATACCAGCTGAAAGGTGACCGTATAGTAACATGCATGGACAACAAAGTTTGGAGTGGCCGGCCAGCATCCTGTGTTGGTAAGTAGGATGGTTGGTCTGCATCCTGGAAAGTCTACATCTTGAGGTACCTGCTGGTGCCCGAGTCCTCCAAATGAATTCCAAAATGCTCTTTTATCCAGTTCTTGGGGGGGAAAAAGCAACTGTCCCTTTTGGGGAAGCAGGGAACAGTTTTGTAAGGGATACAGTGTGCACTCTCTCACTTAGTACTTTCAGTCCCAAGCGACTGTCTTCCTTACACACATGCTATCAGCTCCAAGCGTTATCACTTTAATAAAGATGAGGCTGGTGTAAATGGTCAGTGCTTTACAATGCTTATAACAACCTTCGCTGATCTCCTGGGTGACTTGCTGGTAGTCTGTAATTCCCGTGCTGCTCTTCTAGCATGTTCTCTGTGCTGGAGTCTGTCGTGCTCTCTGAAACTTAATGATAAAACAGGTTTGAAACTAAACCCTTTGTCTGACCTCCCCTGCTGCTTTTGTTTCTTGGGATCGCAGTCTCCAAATGTATCCAGGGAATACGAATGGATTGTAGTTACCAGCATGGTTTCAGTGAGCAAGACTAAATTTCAGCCTAGTTTACATTAGTTATGCCAGCAATTTTCATTACATAGTCAGCAGTCTCTCGGGAACCTTGGCTGGAATAATTGTTTTTATATACATAAATCAAAAGAGAGATAAACAAATATTGAGGTTTAACTTTCCTCCCTACTAATGAGATTTCAGCAGATAGTGAGGCCTCAGCTGCTGCTCTTGTTTCTGGGAAGTCTCTGATAAAAGGTTCAGCAGCTGTTCACAAAGTAAAATATTTCTTTGGCCATTTGAATTGGCTACCAGTAATTTAAGCTTGTGGGTGGTAGAGTGTTTGTGCTCAGTGTTTTTTTGTGTATGATGACTTGGTTTTCCTCAGAGTGCCTGTGGCTCAGTCTAGGTTAGCAAATGGCTTTGGAGTCTCTCCACTGTGGCCTGATGTTCGTAGAATTTTGTTCAGGTTTCCTGTTACTTGGTGTTGTACAAATGTATAAATGAGCCTGCTGCTTAGGTCTAGACTGCTTGTGGTGTCTCTTGTTTTTATTTACAAAAACGAGCCTTGTCCTTCTCAATGGTGTGGGTGGAGGAAGAAAAACAAACCCTTTTAAGTTTGGGAATGATAAAATGTTGTCCTCTCTTTCCTGGCACTTTCAGAACCTCATCTGTTTGCAGCGATGGGGTGCTTATTACAGAGGATGCTGTTTTGCAGAGAAGAGTAAGCAAGTATGTCTTAAGCAAAAAAAGAGAGGCTAAGTTAGCACTAACACTTCTTTTTGATTCCAAAAATGCAGGATAGTGGTTGCATAGGGTATGATTGCAAGTCCCAAGTAACCCAGTAAAAGTAACACTATTACTTAAGTTCTGGTAATACCACATAGTATGGAGAAGACCCGTTCCAACCTTGTGTGCACAGTTCCTATATGCAAATAGTGAGTTATGCAGTTAGCAAACAGTTCAATAAGGTTATCTTTTGACTCCTTGATAGGTAGGATAGAGATTTTTTTTGTGACCAGACATGACCTTAACACTGTAATGCAGTTTGCAATTGAATACACATCCCTTACTGTAATTCAGTAATTAAAGAAAAGTCATCAGTGAACTGCAGCCTACAAAAGCTTACCAATGGCCAGGAGAGATCTGGCTGAATAGACATTCTTCTTCACTTTCAGCTGAGGAGTAAAATTAAGGTGAGGGGAGTGATGAAATACAAAGGCAAAGAAGCTGTTTTATTTGTTACTTTAGCATATAAGCAATTAGTTGCACTATGCACAGTAGGGATGTTACGTGTGATCATAGGCATGGGCTGGTAAAGTTCATGTCGTTACAAATAGTTAGGGAAATGGCCTGGGGACACCACAGCTATTAGCATCAAGTATGGCAAAATTACTGCAGACCTGAATTTATAATCCTCTTGAAAACAAGGGGCTTTCCTCTACCCTTTTGTACTGCAGTTGCACTGCTTAGCATTTTTGCACAAAACTACTTGGGGTTCACAGTGTGGTAGTGAAGATCCATATAGGAAAGGCATCGGGCTAACRTCATTGCTGAAACAGGTATTCATTAAAAGGGGGAAAAAAGATATATTTTTTTTAATTAAAGAAAATTAGGTATGTTTTAGCAGTCACTCATGGAAGCCCTTACAGACAGTGAGTATTCTGTCCTAACAAAGCAGACTGTCCCTGTCCCCCTCCTATAAGAGGAAGGATATCCTTCATGTTGCTGAAATAACTTTGATTAAAAAAGATCAACATACAGCTGCTTTTGGTTATCAGTTAGCTAAAAATGCCAATACATACTTGAATAATGTTTCCATTATGTCCTTAATGCACTGTAACATAGATTGAAATAGGTATTTTCCTCCAGAAGATTGAAAAATGTCACCTTCTTTTCTTCTATAAAGGTTTCATTTTCCTGCTGATTATATAGCAGAGGTTGTGGTAAATGGCTGTCACCATGCTAAGTCATCCTTTTGTCACATCCTAAGACTGTATTGATAGGTAGTTAACTAACAGCTTCCAACTATGTCTGAAACAAGCTCTGCACTCTGAGTCATTAATTATACAGGCCCTGCTAATGGATGTTTTGAAATACAGAGCAATGCCTTGTGAAGGGGGGTGGGGAGAGCAGAACAATGTTTTTCATTCCTCCTTTTATGATTTCCTGTCTCTTCATCTCTTTGTGCTTTTGACACAGACTAATGTTTTGAATTAACTTCCAGCATTGTTTAATGTCATCAGCAATCAGTAATAACAGCATGTTTATGTAGCAGCAGACCATTTACCTATCCCGCACGGACTCTTGAATAAGCAAGCAGTGGGCATTCAGTACCATCCCTCTGTTTCTTTCCTCTTTGTCATTCCAAATTCACAAGCAAATAAACGTAAACCTTTAACAAACTATGAGAAAGGCAGTTAACAAGCTCTTTATATTTTGTTGATATTGTTAATGTGGCCAGTCCCAGAAGTATGTTTTTTAAAAATAAAATAAAATCTAAAACCTGTTTGAAAACTCAGCATTTTTCTCCACAAAGTTCAAAAAACAGCTTTAAAATTCGGTATTCCACTGCTGACCTCCTGATGTGATGTCTGCAATGCCGCTTCCCCGCTTGGAGCCAGAGTACCAGTTGCTGCTGCCAAGTAGCCAAGAAAAGCGACCAGTTACAAGAATGTAAGAGAAGTAGTGGCTGAACAGCGCCAAATTTTTTATGAAAACTCAATTTCCCTGCCCGTGACGTAAACCTTGCAGGCGAGATTCACCCGTTTAATAGATAGCCCTGCTAAACAGCTTAAATAAATCCGCATCGGTCTTTCAGCAGTGACACTGTAGTAAAAGCCTAAGACCAGCCATATGGGGTCAGACACCTTGCAGCATGTCCTGGCTCCAACTCTGCCCAGGAATACTTATTAAGCGAGAGAGTCTGACAATCCGGCGTTTACGGGATGATTTTTCCCTCTGATAAAACCTCCCCAGCAGTCGGCAGTCTTGTGGGTTCCTCTGTTGGGGTTTGTTTTGGAACAAGTTTAGTTTTCTGACCTGCAGGTGGGCACCTTGCTCACGTCGTACATTTTATTGAAGGTTTTTTGGGGGTTGTGTTTCAGTTTTGTCACTTGTGTGTTTGCTGGGATGTTCTCTGGTCACCTTCTCTGCATTTAAATGGGTTGGGTTTTTTTAGACCTGTCTTTCTTCTGCCAAGATGTGGCCAAGGTGCTTAATATGCTGTAGATTGGCTGCAACTTTGTACAAGGGCACGAGGAAAAAGAGCTGAGCGCTGTTTGGTTTAACATATCCCAGTGGCCACTGCAGTTAAAGAGCCTCTGGTAGACAGCTTTCTCCTGGTTTGTTTCAAAGCAGAGTTATTCTGGTGGGGCTCATTTAGTGCCTGTTGAATGCTAAGAGGCAGCTGAAATGACTAAAGAAAATATCCTTTCCAGGAATTTTTAAGTCCAGCTAAAAAGGCTGCCTGGCCCCTGGGTGCTTGGTGAGTTGGTTCCCACAGTAACCGTATTGTTTGCCTTTACAACGTGGAAGTCCAAGCCAGTTCATACCAACCGGTCTTCTCTGCGTTAAATAGCGTAATGAGCTTTCTGATTAATTAAGTGCTTAAAACACTGGGTCCTTAAATGCCATTCTGTCTTTAAATAAACGTAATGCTGGAATAAATGTGTACTGTCCGTAGCACAGTGGTGAGCTGTCGCCACAGTAAACTAACCAGAGCCAGAAGCAGCCTTGGTGAGACTGGGTTACTTTCTACCCTAATTCAGCTACACTAGGGGGTTATTGACAGCAACATAGTTTTGTAGAGGAGGGCAGAGCTCTCACTGGCTGTGATGTGAGCACATTTCCACACATAATGGGAAGGTACTCTAAAAATAAGGGAGTGAGTAAGAAACATGAGGAAAGGAGACAAAGTGCTTCCTACAGCCAGAGTGGATGCTTGAAAATCCTGCTTGCTTGTGTACKGCAGCAGATGAGGGAAGGAGGAGTGAAAGAACTCAAAAAGTGGAAAAAGTTAAAGAAGCCATAAAGAACAACTAAGTGCCTTATGTATCTTTAGTGAGGGGTGTTCTTGTAAAGTACAGGAAGTTTCAAAAGCTGTGTAGAGGATTCTGCTGTTCATTTGTGATTGCTCCACTCCCTGCAGTGGGACCCTACTCTTGCTAGCTTCACCTTCTAGTAGAATCTACAAAGAAATCAACGGTTATCCTCCCAATACTATAGGAAGACTTTTTTTTTTTTTTCATTGTTTATTTACAAAAAAACCACAAAAATAAGCATTTGTGTAAGGCAGTTTGCAATATTCCTAATGTTTTCTGAATAACTTTGGTACAACACTTACTTGCCCGTGCCTCGCCCACTCCCTCCTGTGCAAAATTAAGACAGGAGCTCTTCCTATGGAATTGCCTCACAAAGCTGCAGTGTTTGGGATTGGAGGAAAACTCTTACAGAAGAAATGGAGATAAGCCAGTTTTCAAGAGTCCCAGGTTCCTGGAATACCATTAAAAGTTTGAAGGAGCTATAGCAGGGCTGCACTTGCCCTAGTTAAACTGGTAGAAAACATTGTGTGTTGCTTGTAGAATATGAGGGGCTATGAAATTATTTTGTATATTTGATGCTTTATAAAGACCTAAACCTTTTCTCATTGCTATTTTTTTGAAAGAAATCCAGATTGTACTTTTTGTGTCTGCCCTAAAAATGAAAAGACAAGGCCTGCCACCCTTTAAATTTAAGCAGCACTTTAGCGATTGTTTTTCTATTTGCAGGTAAAGACCAATCCTGTCTCTGTGTTCATTTTTAAAGCTGGTATATGACTCCGTGGATTTAGACTTCATTTTGGGTATAATCCAAGCAATGGTAAAAAAAAAAAACTGAGACTAAGCTATTAAAGACAGATTTTTTTGTTTGTTTGTTTGGTTGGTTTTTTTATTAATGATTGTGATGGTGTGTGGACTTGGTTTGCCCATGTATTTCTGCTATGCTGGCAGGATTGGCAATGGAAGTGGCTGAAGATGAGTAGCTGTGCATCACCTTTGTCCTCCATCAGGGTCTTTTATAATCGCCACTGTTCCTTTACTCCTGAATAATAGTCACAATGCTCTGGTAGCAGTTAAACGAGCTTTCAAAACTTACCCAGTCTACTTTTTGTTTTGTATTACCTCTAAGGCATTATTATAAGAATTACTTGAAAAAAATCAAATGCAGTAGCAATTCCCTGCAAAATGACAATTTTGTCAATCTTCTGTTGTTTCTCTTTTTGCCGTTGCTGCAGGAAAGATAACCAAGAATTTAACAGTAACATGCAAAGTTACCATACGGAGAGAGATTTATGTTCAGTGTGCTTTACAAATGTTCTTAATCACAATATCCACCACACAGATGAACAAAGAGAGGCAGAGCAGATAAACAGAAGGGTCAGGCTCCTCGGGTACAATCTTAGGTATCCCTCCTTAGAGTTCAAAGCTAAATACAGTCAATTTGTAGACATTGCTTTTTAACTGGGGACTAGATAAAGAAAGTTATGATAATTACTTTTTGATTAGTTTTTTACATTGTGGGGGGGGTTTTGATCATTGTCATCTCTTAACTCCTCTTACAAAAAGGTGAGAAGTACAGGCTCCACCTGCCTTGGCTGGGATGGCTCCGGTGTTGAGGAGGCCAGCTGAAGGTGGTCCCGAATTACGCTGACAACAGGGCAAGAGCTGTGAAGAAAATGTGTAGCTATAACATATGCACATGTGCCCATTTCTGTGATGTTTATTTCAACAGATACTGAACCTCCAAGAATCCAGTGCCCGAGTGTGAAGGAGAAAACAGCAGAGCCCAACAAGCTGACGGCCAGAGTGTTCTGGGACACTCCGGAGGGACGGGACACTGCTGACGGGATTCTGACAGAGTAGGTGCAAATCTGTAAATGTTTGCATTTTCTCCTTTTTATTCCTGGGGTCCTTGGTTAGTAATTCAGCTGATGAGGGTGGCCAGGTACTCCTTCCCCTTAATTCATCCAAGATGCTTATTCATAGCTGTCACATGTCAATGGCCTGTAAAGAACTGCATGTTTAATTGAAAAATTAAAATTTGACAACTTGAATCATTCAGGACCTGGCATGCAGAGGGGTAGCAGATTGTTGTGGTTATTTTAGAGCTGATGGAATAAATGACAATAGCATTTTGACTGCACCTGTGAAATTTTCCAGAGCTTCTTTGTGGGTCTCTTCTCATATACAACAAGTTTTCTTACAGCAAGTTACCTTTTATAACAATGAAAAGATAATAGTGCATTGGAGGTAGCAGCAGAGGCAATTTTGACTGCCTTAAAAAAACCAAGACGAATTCTGTCACAAAACAATATCTGCAATCATCTTTAGGCTTCTCCCTGAAGTAGTGCTGAGTACTGATGTCACAGCGTTCTGCAGTTACTTGTGAAGTAATGCCTCTCATTTGAAACTTAGGGATCTTTAAACATTGGATTTAAACTTAACACTTTCTTCAAAATTTCCTTGTAAACTTTTATGGTTTCACAGTCACATTTTCCAGAAGAGCAAGGTGCACTTGTGATGGTACCACTGTCTCTGATTTTCCCATCTTTATCATGCAGGATTTATGTCAGTCTACCTAGATTATTGTAATGGAAAGAGTACAGAAAATCTGCTTTTTTTATTTAAGCAAGTTACATCTTTTAACTCTATGTTAGTGGACTGGTTAAGCTTAAAATCTCAAAGTTGTAAGCTTAAAGATGTTTACAGTTTTATGTGAATACAAAAAAGCTGTTGAAAGACACAATGACATTGCCTTTTTTATTGTTACAGTTTAAATAATGTCAGAAAGAAGAATTCATTACACAATTAAAAACAGTATTGCTGTTAAGGTCTAATGTGATAATTCTATGGCAATTAACAGCATAAAAAAAAAATTAAGCCTGATAAAATAAAAACTTTGAAAAGCATCACAATAAAGAAATTCCGAAGTTTTTTTAATGAAATAATGTCTGGCAGGCAAAAAAAAAAAGGGGGAATATCCCATGTAGACTTTGTCACGTGAGTAACTGTTCCCAGCTTTGAAGAGGCTAGCTGTTGAGCCTGTGGAAGCTTTTCCATAAATCTATTTTTATAAAATCTTGCTAAACTGTGATGTTTTATAGAGTGTACAGTGCTTTCCTTAAATGCACTGGGTCCTGCAGTCCCGTGAGTATGTAAGCTTTCCCATTACGTGTAACACTGCTCAACCTCATTGCTTCGGTATTGAGGATATGTTTAACACGTCTGAATTCTCCTGACACATTTGCAGGATAGGAACAAGTTCCAGGTGAAAATGCTGCTGTGGATTGCCACACCCTTCTGCTGTGACAATAAGTCTTGCTTTCTATTCCATTTTTGTACATTAGTATAATCATGGGAGCAGTGCAGAGCAGCCAGATGGGGTATGTCCCCATTGTAAGAGGCTGGAAGTTTTCTTACACTCCGCCAGCTCTGGGTTACACTGCAGCCCTGACAGTGGATTGTTCACGATACAAAATGAGGGAGGATCAATCTTGACTTTTCCTTATGTAAGGAAAAGGAAGCTCGAGTTCCTTTGGGCATGGCGTGATGCTTGGCTATGCTGTAGATTGCCTTACAGGAAGCGAGCAGGCCCTGCCCACTCTCCCTCCCTTGTCTCAGCAGGGTGGGACCCTTTTGTAYGACTCCAGGGTGGGCTGTTGGTAGCAAGTTTAAATACTCTGGTCACCACTGCCCAGCTTCTTCCTTTGCTTACTCTCGGTCTTCAGTCATGCAGCGCAGCCAGACAATCTTAGCGTGCCACAAATGCCAGTCTTCAAGCTTTTACAGCATTGTCAGTAGGAAAATACTAGTGAATTTATGCATGTCTGTCCTATTTTATCTCCTGTTTTAGTGTTATTTTGAAAGGCCTGCCACCAGGGTCACATTTTCCAGAAGGTGACCACAAAATCCAATATACTGTGTATGACAGAGCTGAAAACAAAGGCACTTGCAAATTTCTTGTTAAAGTCAGAGGTAAGAATGATGTTTTACCCTATAAATACAGTCACTGATTTGCATCTGGCTTAGTAGGCAATATGAGAAATGTCCTCATTCTTTATTTGTCTGCATATGTATGTGTATATAAACTGTATGTTGATGCTGAAAGGGAGAATGCTGGCCTGTATCAGAAATAGTGTGGCCAGCAGGAGCAGGGAAGTGATCGTGCCCCTGTACTCGGCGCTGGTGAGGCCGCACCTYGAATACTGTGTTCAGTTTTGGGCCCCTCACTACAAGAAGGACGTTGAGGTGCTGGAGCGTGTCCAGAGGAGGGCAACGAAGCTGGTGAAGGGTCTGGAGCACAAGTCTTAACGAGGAGCGGCTGAGGGAACTGGGACTGTTTAGCCTGGAGAAGAGGAGGCTGAGGGGAGACCTTATCATGCTCTACAACTRCCTGAAAGGAGGTTGCAGTGAGGTGGGTGTTGGTCTCTTCTCCCAAGTAACTAGCGATAGGACGAGAGGAAATGGCCTCAAGTTGTGCCAGGGGAGGTTTAGATTGGACATTAGGAAAAATTTCTTTACYGAAAGAGTGGTTAAGCATTGGAAGAGGCTGCCCAGGGAAGTGGTTGAGTSACCATYCCTGGAAGTATTTAAAAGACGTGTAGATGAGGCACTTAGAGACATGGTTTAGTGGGCATGGCAATGTTGGGTTGAAGGTTGGACTCGATGATCTTAGAGGTCTTTTCTAACCTTAGTGATTCTACGATTCTATGAACGCTGTCTTGCTCAAGACCCTGGGGGCCAGACCTGCAGCAGGGTGGGTGGCCAGCACTCCACATGTCAGGGAAGAGCTTCATTGATCGGTCCTGCCTCCAGCTCCACACCCCTTCCCTCCTGCTGGCTTCTCCCTGATACTTAGCTTGTGAGCTGCTGAAACAAGTATGTGAAGGAGTTTTTTCAGCTGTGACTCACATCTGTCAAGTAGGGCTGCCCTTTCACAAGTCCAGATCTTGAAATCTGGAATTGAACATACAGAGATGAAACCTGTAGGTTTCAGCTTCAGCTCTCTTTGTGCTCCATGACCTTTTGCCACCATGGTACCACAATCACATACATACAGCTATACATCTGTATCATTTTAGTTTACATATGAGTTGAGGGGGTTTTTTGTTTGGTTGGGGTTTTTAAGTACATGACTTTAATAATATAGAAAGCAAACAGAAAATTGTCTTCTATATTGGTATTCCACTGGCCATGCTACCCTAGTAATAAACAGGGTGATTCATGCCTTGCCTTTTTTTTTTTTTTTTTTTTTNCTTCTCTGCCTCTTGCTTGAAGTCAGGCGCTGTGTGAAATTAAATGCCCCAGATAATGGCTACATCAAGTGTTCAGGTGATGGAAATAACTATGGTGCTACATGCGAGTTCTCCTGCATTGGTGGCTACGAGCTGCAAGGAAGCCCAGCTAGGGTATGCCAGTACAATCTGGGGTGGTCAGGAGTGGAGCCAACCTGTGCACGTAAGTGAGTATTTCACCCCTTTACCAGAAGGGCTGCCAGAGCAATGGTTCCCGTGGCAGTGAGAATTTAGGAAGGGGGTGTGGGGTGGAATACAGCTGCAAAGTTTAATGCCCTAGAGGTAAGAAACTTAACATCTTTGTCTCCTCTGCCAATTTGCACTTACAGCTGAAGCCTTTGCCGCCTTTGGCTGCTCTTTCCTAGGATGATGATAATACCTCACAACTGATAGTGTGTTTTAGCTCAAAGCTCTCTACAAAACTTCACATTCTGGAGTCAATCCATCTTGCAAGCCAGAACAGCTTAAGATAAAATTGTTGGCTTCAATGAGACCAGTATTTCATCCATATCTTCTTTATTATTATTTCTTGTTCTTGTGCTTCTGCTAACAGTTTGTGCTTTTAGAAATGTATCTGTTTTCAGTATGCTCTATAACTTTTGTTTTACATTTAATTCTAGCCATGAATATTAATGTGAATGTGAGGACTGCAGCTGCACTTCTGGATCAATTTTATGAGAAGCGGAGACTGCTAATTATTTCAACTCCTACTGCAGCCAACTTCTTCTACAGGATGCAGTTGGGAATGCTGCAGGTAAAACAAATTTTGGGAGGGGGGGTGCAACTTTTATTTCTTTAAAGAAAGACAGAAGAGGACAAGCTCCACTGTTTGATATAAATCCACAAACTTCAGCTGTTGTATTGCAGCCACTGGAGGATCTGGCTGAAACAGTAGTGGTTCTGGATTAATCCTTTTTACAGGGGTTTGAGTTGAAACATCTCCCCAGTCTCTAATTCAGCTCTGTTCTGGATTGTGCTGCCTCTGACTGACCAGTCGCTGAATCCGAGGCAGTTCTGGCGCTCTTCCATCCTCCCCAAATTAATTTAATATTAACTTGTGCTCAATAATCAATCCCTAACTCAACTCCTAAAGAAGTTGGAAAAAAACCAAACCAATCCAGCACTTCAGTGGTTGCAGTTCATGCAAACCAGGCTTACAGACTTGCTAACTACAGTGCAAGGAAGTGTGAATAGCTTCAGAAATAACCAGTGCATCAGCAAACAAAGGACCGGAGACTTAGCATAGAAATCATCCAGAGTGCTGGAGACAGCGCTGGGCTATTTTGTTCCAAAAAAAAGAAGACTTCTGGTAATTGTCCTTCTTACGTGTTGTGATGCTCTTGTTGGGTTCTGGCTAGACTTAGGGATGTATCTATCTCAGAAATGTATCTGTGTACTCAGGGAAAGGAGCCAGTCCTGTATATTCTTTCACAGCGGCAAGTGCTTCTATCTTGTTTCTTTTCTCACAACTGTAACAAAATTCAGTATAAATAGTCATTGGGATATGAACATGATGATGTTTTTAACTGCGGGCTTAAGTTACAGTTGTATTTTAAAAAAAAAAAAAGAAAAGTTCTTCTTTTCCCCCATTAGATTAGCTTGGCAAGAAAATTCAATATATTGATCAAAATTAAATATTTTAAAATACTAAATTTAATGGCTATAGTACTTTTCCCACTGTTTGACAGTGGTCAAACAAGTTGGCATGAAAGAAAACTTTCTGCAGTCACCTTCCATTTCACATACCTTGCTTTGATTGCCAAATCAGATTACTGGCACAATGGTTAATACCCTGGCATCTTTTCATGTCATTACAAAGACAAGTTTATATTCCTCCTAGGTGGTCCCTGTGTGTTGTTTTTCTTAGAGTAGTTAAGAATCCATCATTTAACATCCCCTGCAGTCATGAGGCTCTAGTTCTTCACAGTGAGAATTAGAGACTTTTCAAAGTATGCTCTCATTTCAGTTTAAACCATCTCACTAACGTAAGAAGATTGGACTCTTTATGAACACTCACTGCAYGCTCAAAACAACCCCCTGTTCTCTCACTGATAACTAACACACCTTTTTCTTCTTTTAACCCTTCCAGCCGGCACAGTGTGGTTTAGACCTCCGACATGTTACYGTAGTTGAATTGGTTGGTGTCTTCCCAGCACAGATAGGAAGAATAGGTGTAAAGCTGCTGCCCCCGTCACTTGCCCTGCAACTCAGGTAAAGTAAGCTCTCACTACTGTTGTGTTTGCACCTTAGCATATATGATGTATTGCTTTTGATTCCCTGCATCTTACTCTCTAAATATACATATTCTACTCTAACGTACATAGCTAGACACTGGAAGGTAGATGTTGACRAGTAAGTTTTAGGGTTAATTTGCTCTCCATCTGTGTAATAGCTACTGCAAACTCATGGGCATTTGATAGTTATGAAATGAATAGCATAGACTTCAGCTTGTTTCACATTCAGATGGGTCACAGCCCACTCTTTCAAGTGCCATGTCTTCCTTGCCCCTTTGCTCAAACTGAGTGAATTTCTGAATTCACGTGTGCTCCGTGTGTATCCCTTTGATCATGTTATAGGTCTATATTTTTGGGTCCTGCTGCTGAAAACACTTCAAGTATGTCTGTATTTGTACTGGAGCTGGTCTGATGCAGTCATGACAGGCCGCAGTCACTTTGCAAGGACAGCCTTAGAGCAGCTGCCAGTGCAGCCCCAAATGGCAGCGACAGCTCATCTTCTCTGCAGCGCTGCTGGTGGTTGTGGCCAGGCCACAAGGGGAAGCAGTGGTTGCTCTTTGAAGTCCCACATGTAGAACTGATATGGGCAGTATTTCAAAGGGAAATTACCTCAGCCTCCCCAGCCTGACTACAACATTCCTTCAACATTTACTGAGGTGCCTAAACTGTTTCGACTTGGTTTTAGACTGGCAGGGGGTTGGTTTTCACTTGAAAGGGAGACTTCAAGTGTCAGCATTTCCTAGGGACAGGAGAGGAGAACTACAAGAGCCAAAAGTGAAAGCTTCATTGGCAGGGAAAGTAGTAGTTATTTAGGAAAAACGTCCAGGAGCATTTTAGCCAACATCWTCTGTGATATGCCTGAGGAAATGGAGCGAGTTTTAATTTGGGACAATAAAAAATGCTGACAAGTCAGAGAGGGTTTTTTGGATTGCAAAAAATAAAAACATTTGTTCTCTATAAAAGGAAAAAGAGAGCACAAAGAGCTTCTCTCTTACTCAAGAAAGTAAAAGTACTTTTACTAAAGTTGAAATGGTTTTACTTACRGCTCTGTAGAAAATAATAAGACCTGGTAACGCTCTTTCCCTCCCCTCCCCCAACCTTTAATGGAGCTACGTTTTGGAAATTGGTATGGTATGACCTGCCCTGCACTCAGTGAAAGTTAGTTTTCCAGTTGACTTTTTTTCTCTGTTGTTACTGCAGTGTGTGAATTATAGCATTCCAGTTCTGGAAGGCACTTAAATCACAATGAAATGCACCCTTAGATGTCTTGAATAAAGATGCTGTCCAGAATTGGCATTATGTAAACTAATGAGCACGGGTACCCTAGTTAAACCTTTGGGAACCTCAGAAGGTTAGCATTTGGATTTGTAGAAGGTAAGCATTTTTCTTAAGTAAGACGAGGCACAAGAGGAGTGTAGTTTCCTATCACCATAGCTTAGCTTCAAACTTTATTTTAGTTTGAATTTAATAGCCAAGCTCCCTAATTGCAACAAGAAGACGCCTAGAGCACTCAAACCTGTTAGAAGGCTGAGGAAGGTCAATTTTGATGCTTCGCACGTTACTAACCCCCCCAGACCCTCTTCTTCATGGCAGCTTTCCTATCCTGACACCATTCTGTCATAGCGGCCTGAATTTATTTTCCCCACAACATGATGTTGACTGACCACATGTCTAAGGATCTTCTAGTTCATTACTCCTTCAAGCAAAAGATGAAAAGAGCACCAAGGATATACTTTTGTTACTGTAGCACCTCCAGAGTAGCTCAAATGACCCCTTTTACCACTTGGAAGGAAAGTGGTAGCAGTGGCTTTTGTTCTCCTAAGTCAGAGTTGCCACCAGGTAGATGGTTATTTTTAGGAAGCAATGAAAACTGACTCCAATAATTTTGTCCTGCTTTTTCTCATTGTGGTTTTATACCACGTGGCAGCCAAGAAAGGGAATAGTCTACTTGCAATGGTTTTCTTTAGGCAACGTATATAGTACTTTTTTTGTCTCATTGTTTTTTTTTCCTCTTGTGATAGCAATAGTTAATGGCGTGTGCTATACTAACAAACAGTCAGAGGTCTGAGAAGAAAACAGAGCTGAGTGCAGTTGCCTTGACCCTTCCCTAATGCAGAGGTAGAGCCTGCAGCACATGCAGACACCCGCTCTCTATCTGACTGCTTGTTCTTACAGCTGAAACAAAGCGGACCCTGTATAGCCCCCTCTGACCATCCCCGCCTTCCTCTGCCTAGACCCAACAGGCTGGTTCTGCCATTTATTAGTTTGAAGTGCCAAGGCAGTAGATGACGGGCTTTAACAAAACAAGTTCCTTATTTTGCAGGCTGCTGCTGAGGATCCCCCATTACAATTTCAACATCGTGGTGATGGACAAGCACGGAATGGACAAGGAACGCTATCCTTTCCCAGCAACGCCAGCCGAGCTCTTTGCACTTATTGACAATTTTCCCTTGAGAAAAGAAGAGATGAAACTGCAAGCAGAAATTGGTCAGTCGTGTCCCTAATTCAGGATTGCAGGGCTTGCAGTTGTCAGTGAATTTTTTTTAATCCACGTAATTCTCCCCATGGTGCTACACAAAGCATGGCTTTTTTAATCACTGATGTACAGATTTTTTGTGTGTATTAAGTCTGTCCGGCTGTGTAGCTACTCTGCATAGAAGTATGCATGATGCTTTTTTGTACTTTCAGCCATCTTTAGATAAATGTGTACGTAGGATTACTACCCAATGGAATTTCTTGTACAGAGTGAAGAACTGAGGCACGTTTCTGGGAGTTTATTTTGGATTTTTCATTCAGTGTAAAATTGGGGTTTCTTTCTTACTGTTTACAAGTCTTTTTATTAATAAAATATTGTTTTGCAAACAGATAGTTGTCTAAAATTCCTCTTGGAGATAAAAGTTGATCGATTAATTCAAAAGTTGGATCAAAATACCTCTCTGCAAACCATTATAACAGAGACATTAGCCTCAGATTGAAAATGTACAAGCAACCCAGCAGTGCCTTTCAGTTCCACTAATATGGTTGATCACAGACACAAAGCATAAGCCGAAGGCAACGCAAGTACCTGTTTTCAGCAGCAGCGAGGAGAAAATAGCTGATAGCAGGAGTATGGAAGTCATTACCAGAAAGAATACGATAAAGGAACAGTGAGCAGTGTAGAAGATGGGCAGTAATTACTAAAGGCCACATACTGCAATGCTTGATAGAAAAATATGCTCTTACCTGGTATGCTTCTGCTTCTGGCTTTTCATGTCCAATGGACTTGGAGTAGCAGATTTCTTTCCCCTCTTTATCTTGGAGACAGACCAGGCTGTTGATTTGATGGCAGGGAAGCCTTTCCCCCAGGGAAACTTCATCAAGGATTTGTCATTTCCAGATCTGTGAAAATATTTGTTTGCAAGTCATCACTTACAAATTAACAAAAAAGCTCCCTGCTTAATAAAAAGTGTTAGGAGGCAATCAAAAAAGGAAAGAGTTTTCTGTTGTTTTATTATAGCCCACAGTCTTGGCAATCCACTACAAAGAATRTACATCGTGCATGAAGAATATAAGCATCAAAGGAGTGAAAATTTGAGTTGCAGCTTTGGATACCTGTTTACAGGATATGATGCATAATTTGACATGCCTGAAAAGCAGCACTCCAGTGTCTGTGCTGTTAATTCTTGCCACTCAAGTGCTCAGCCCTGTTTTTTCAGCCAAATGCTTGTTTGTCTTTGACCGTAAGGTAGATGATTGTTTGATTTTACACTCTGGTGTCWGCAGAGGAACAGTTTTCAGCATCTTTAAAGCAATCCTTACCAGAATTTGGTCTCTCACACCCTCTGAAATTAGAAAATCTCTTTTTAAAAGGTTGTTCCTGCAAGTGAATTAATGAGGGAATGAATGTGAAGAGAGGGAAGTCAGCCCTGACCCTAGCTAGCAAAAGCTAATTTGTGGACTGAAGCACGACAGCACCAAGGAGGCATGGTGGGTGGTGGTAGGCTGTGTCTTCTCAACAGGATGGTCTGCTTCTGAGAGTGTTTGGAGACACTTGCTAAACACCCAAGGGTAAGTATGAAAGCATGGCATGGCCCCRGTGATGACTCCCTGCAGTGCTGATGCCAAAGGCAAAGAAGATCTGGATATACCCTGAACTCTGCAGGTGGTGGTGCCACGTTTGCAAGGCTGAGCAACCGGAGGGCAAGGAAGCCCTGACTGAGCTTTCTGAGTGTTGCTGTTARGAATAAGATGCAAGGACAAGATTGGTGACAAAAATCATAGAAACAGCATTTCTGTACCAGAGCTGACCTGACCAAACCAAAAAGAAAGTCAGTCCTGGACCCACTATAAAGGAGCAAGGAGGGACCAGCATGCTGATGGACACATTGTATTGCTGCAATTCCAATCCGCTGCCGCTCCATTTTGATTTAGGTGCAGAATCAGTGCATCCAGTCATCTTTCATGACTGGGTGAACAGGAGTGGGGCTTTACGATTGCTGCAATCGGGAAAGTGATGGCAATCACTAGGCTGTTACAGGAAATTGAATTAAGTGGAGGAGAGTGCATGAGTGATTGGATTACTAGTTCTACACAGACCATCTATTAAAATCTTGTGATTAAGAAAAGCTGTTCTTGATTAGTAATACAAGGTTTCTGGCATTTTCTGTTGTACATTTTTGTGGGGAGGAGTGGAACAGTGAAAAACATCATGTGCCATCTCTGTTTTGGAGTCAAATCAGCCTGCATGTATGGTATGCAGGGATGTGGCAGATTGGCCTTTTGGGAAAGGAGTGTTTGAACAAGGGACTTAGTATTTCTGGCTTTAGCCCAGCATTTATATATTCAAATAAACTCCAAATATTCAGATATATTCCAATAAGTCATCCTGTAGACTTTTGGTGCCAGTAAAATAGCACTGTGTAAACAAGGTGCAGTATCTACACTACTGCACTTTTTTTAAACTTTTAACAGAAAATTCAGCTCCCTCAAAAATGTACAGGCTGTGGAGTCTTTGTGGTACTACCAACATGGCTCTTCTTGCCATAGCTCTAACCCTACCACTGCTGTCAAAATGCAAATCCTGTTTAAAACATGAATTTTAGTTGGGAGGATTAAAGGCTGTTTCCAAGAAGCAAGACCTGCCATGAGTCTTGTCCTTTCCACTCCCACCTCCAGGCCATTCATTGCAGGAGCTGTGACAGATCGCAGTGTGTGGATACAGCCACGGGCTGGAGGTTCCTACATCAATCTGGAGATACTCTTCAATTCTGAATATGAACCAAAAGACTTCAGTCATTTTTAGACCAGAAAAGAATTCACGTTTCTGTCACGCAACATCTTTTGCAAACAAAACTACTGGGACAAATTGTGGGAGGCAGCAATTTCTCATGAGCAGGAAACAATTTCGTAAATGGCCTGATTTTCCCCAGATCCTGCCCAAGAATCCACCTAATTTGATGAGAACAACCCCTGCCGTCACACACCTCCTCTACACCTGCAGAGGAGAGACAAAATTTAAAGTTGCACATCCCTATTCTTGAAGTTCAAACCATCCCCTCTGGGACAGAAAGCGTTACGTTTTAATGAAAACACCAATGACCCTTACAGCTCTGCACTAAATGACTACAACGTGCAGCTTCATTACAGCTCAGTACTTACATAAGAGCATGAGTCAGACTGCCTAACATAATTAATGAAAACGCAGAGGCTAAAAAGTAACCTGAAGTACATTTAAATACTCTTACGATCGCAACCCACTTTTTAAATTGAGGTGGTGAAATAATGGAGCGTAGGCTGTGCGATCTCAGTGCTAGATCACTTCCAGCCACTCACCTCAGTCTCTGTTAGTGCTGTACATCCACAGAAAGGGAAAAGGGAGCGAGTGCTTCACACCATCAGGAGATGGCACAGCTCCTCTCGGCCGTGTAGCTGCTGCCCATTTCTCTCTCCCCGTCTGTGYCTGGAGGATGTTTTTATGGCAGCTCAGTGAAGGGAAGAGCGGGAAAGCGTTAGCAGACAGTGGAAGGCAGAGAGCAGCAAGGCTGCCTGGGCTAGAGGAGCCAGTGAGGACACTGGCGGTTGTGGATAGCACATGCATTTCTCTGGCCTCTTCCAAGCAGTGATCCAGCTGCTGCATGCCCTGTAAAATGCAAGGGAGACAGATGGGAAAGCCAGTGTCCGTGCAGAACGTGCTTCTGCACATCTAGTTACCACCATATCTCCCATTGCCACCCATGCACCCAGAAAGTAACCATGACCTGAATTTCAGTAATTAGGTTGGCCCATACTTCAAATTCACAGGGAGAACTTGGCATCTATCACCTCAAAGAGAAGGGGAGGAGAGACTGCAGTTCAGTTGTACAGAAGTTAAAGAGGTGTCTTCTAGACCCCCGAGCAAATCCTTAAGTACCTTAAGTCCCCCAAGCAAAGATAGAAGGAGCAGAGGAATGGCAGGAGGGCTCTTCCCCTCCTGCAGCTGCCTTCCAGTTCACGGGCGTTTGACCTCCCACCCCCATAAAGGCCAGAACCAGCATGGGGACAAGCTAGACAGGAGTGGTGTGAGGGCAAAGGAGCCAGCTGCTTGTGCCCAAATCACGCCAAGAGACCAGTGAACCCTGCTGAGGTGGTCTCCCCTTAACCTAGGTGCAGGAACCCAACACACTGAGCCAGGCTTTCAGACTACTGCAAAGCCAGCAGAGGCAAGCACAGGCCCAGAGCCCAGGAGCATTATTGGCCTTCCTGGTTTGTCTCGGACAGTCGGGAAGGGACAGCAAGACACAAAATCCTGGAGAACCGGAGAACCAAGAGAAGATGGAAGAGAGCCCTCAGCTCTGAGAGGGAAGTTGAAGTGAACACGACTCAGCTGAAAGTATAAATTAAATTGAGTGATCAAATGGGTTTTGTTTTTAATTATTAAAAAAAACCCATCAGGACCAGTAATTACCGAAAAGCTGCATTTTGAACATACCTAGATTTTCAGGTGGGCAGGACCTTGAACTAGGGAAGAGGTAGGAGATTCGGAGACGGAGGGGAGGACCTGCTGATCATGCAGGGTTAAGGCACGTGTAAAATAATTCTCTAGCAAGGGGGAAGAGAACACTGAATTTTCCTTATTCTTAGAATTGCATGTTAAAAAGAAAACAGGTTTAATGCTTATGAAATAAAAAATAGCTTAAAAACACTTAAAGTGTAGAAATTAAGGCAAACAAAAAAAGGAGGGAGAGAGACACTGTCAACGGAGTCCCACCTCTGAAGACATGCCAGGCCTCTTGCATTATTCATCACATGTAAGTGAAGTAATGTCTTTACCTCAATGAGATAATATGGGATATTCCTGAAAGACATGTTTATAAGTTTTCTGTAATGCATTTTAGGAGAGACAAGGACACAGCAACGTGTTTCACTATTTTAATTTTAAAAGAGAGAACAGTAATCTTGACAACAGCTGCAAAAGTTTTACCAGCCACCTTTGTCTATAAAACTGAACATACAGTGCACGGTACAAAAATGTTCTGGGCAGGAAACATTTTGTTTTGTCTAAATTTGGGCAGAACTTAACATATTGCAATGCCATTTACTGCTACTACTGTTCACGTCCAGCAGAATAATTAAACAAATAGCTAGCAACGGATTTTAAGCAGAACAAAGGCAGAACGAGGGGTACGTGACATTCTCTAATTGCTGCAACAAATGACGACACTTGGCTTTAGGCAAACTTCAACAGTTAAAACTACCCTCAAAAATACACACCAAGCTTTCAGGAGCAGTAGCACACAGCCATATAGATGTTACTGCCACAAAGCAGAATTGTTGAAATAACTAATCTAAATAGAGGGCCAAGATGCAGCAAGGGTGAGTTTCAAAACAACCTAAAAACACCTAAAAAGCAAGCTGAGATTCACTTTCCAGTGTCAATATACACAGTATAGTTAACACTGTCTTACTACCACTTATCAAACAGATTTGCACCATCTCCTGCTGACTTACGGTAAAAGACATCGCTGCAAATAAAGTCTGGATCCTATGCTGGAATTCGTCACACGTTCTACCACCATTTCTCTAGGGTTTTAAAATGTTAACACTCTGTGTAAAAATAAATAAATAATAATCATGTTTTAAAAACTATTTAAAAAAAGAAAAAAAAGAGTTTACAAAGTGCATGGACCAGCTCTCAGGAGATGGTTATGTCTGTCATTGTTGCAAAGTGCTGAAAATCAATACTGTATGTTAGGGAAGTAAAATTTCAGTTTTTACCTCGTATGGATGAAAATAAGTGGGGCTATCACTTAACTGCTGCATGCTGCCTCCTTCCAGACACTGGAGATTAACGTTCAGGTAGAACGTTCTGGTGAGGGTTGCTGAACCGAAGGGAGGGATGAAGGGAAGAGAGACCCTTGCAAAGATTCAGGTACAACCCTTACTATCTTGTGTGAATCCACGAACTAAACAGCTGTGGAAATAGGACTCTGAGCTCTTTTTCGAAGGTGTAGGAGATCCAAGCAGCCTTTCTCTTCATTGACTCTACAGAGCAAACCGCAAACTTTACATGCCTGAAGCTGGGCAATGTGCGTACCCCTCAAGAAGCCAAAATTATGCCAGTCTAAATGCAACCCTCCTGTTACTGCTCCTTATCAATTAGTACCAGTGGATGCTCAATGGCTGCTCTGCTGTTACGGTTTAGTTGATATTTTGCAGAATACAACTTAGAACAATTGCACTTGGCAGGGCCTAACCAGGCAGGAAAAGAAAAATAAAAAATGAATACATAAAAATGCTTCTTTCATGCTACCTTAGCATCACCTGCATTGGAAGAGGCACAGAAGAATAAGCTTCCAGTCTAATGCATCATGATCAAAACATACTCACCATCCCAATGCCTTCTCTTAAACCATCTGCTAAAGCATCCAGCTGGGAAAGAAAGATCAAAATGTGGCATCTAAAAGGCATTCAAGGAAGGCAATGGCACCTGGATTAGCACAGGAAGATGGCAACAGCGTCCCTCAGAGTCTTTGCAGCTTTCCTCCCACCCTCCCTCAAACGTAACATGATGGAGGTGGAGGAGATGGGGAGGCCGTTTCAAACCTATTTTAGCCTGCTCTTGGCATCTAAGCATGCAAGCAAGAGCATCAACACTTAGAAGCCTGGAGTCCCCATATAGCTGATAGACTGAGCAGAGAAACTTCCAGAGAACAGGTCTGGATACCAAAGTCTGATGGCAGGGCTTGGAGAGCCCTCAGCATCAGCCCTTTTTGATGGATACTGGCAATAACCACACTGTCTCAAGCCCCACTTGACGTTTTACAGCAAAAGTTGCACTTTTTTTCTTCTTTGATGGGTCAAACCCTCAAAATCTAATCACAAGGGGGAAAAGATGGTGATGAAAGCCCTGTAGTAACCTTGCTAGAAAAATATGTATCAGAGTAAAATGCATTGTGCAACACACTTTCAAAAACCACTGTAGAGAAGGTTTTTTCTCCACTGACGCATCTTCAGTTATTCAAGTCTGTGTGGAAAAATACTTTAGAAACATCAGCTCTGCTGTGTCTGTTTACTCAGAGCAGGAGTTTATGAATCAATGTTAAAATCGTGGCTATTTTCTCCTAAAAATTAGCCTTGAATAAATCATCCATGCACCTTCAATACCATAAACATACATACAAAAGGAAGGCTTCAGCCTAATTCCTGGCTTTCTGTCTTTTTGTTCAGCCTGGGAACACACAGTAGGTAATGACGTAAAATTATAGGCAATTAATTCAAATATCTGGGAAACAAGAAATCACATCTGCAGTTAATCATCTTGTGCCTTTTCCAAACCATAAATCATTTTCGTAAAGGAAGAGACCAAAGATATAAGAGATATAATTAAATGTGACATTTTCCACAAATCAAACGCTTCCTACAAATGTGCCGATAACACCACAGAACAGCAAAGCTTTCCAAATTGCTCTAGTGTTTATATGATGCTCATCATCTCTCGGAGGCTCATTTGAGGCAGAGTGTGATACCTATTATATGCTACCATAATGCAGAATTGTTACTGCTAACCTAGGGGGTAATTGCACTGCACTACTCCAAATCTCATCAATGGCAAACACCACCGCCTTGGCCGAAATTACTTCCCAAGTGAAATTGTTCTCTTCATATGCTGAACTGCAGTTGACACCTACAGTCTGTTCAGAGCCCGGTCTATAATTTCAGGTGCAGGCTCAGAGTGAAATTTTGGCCCTTTGGAAGGAAAAGGCAGAACTTAACGCCCGCGTATGAGCTTGGTGACACCTCCCAGATGAGTCCATTCATCACAAACTCTACCATAGGACCAAAAAGGGCAGAAGCTGAAGTAACAAAGCACAGACTTTTTCCTTTCAAAGCAAGACTTGATTTAGCTAAAATGTTCATGCTGAGAAGGTTAGAAAATACCATTCAAAAATTAGACAAACTCTTGTACTCCATGTAAAAGTAAAAGGTTTTGTTCAGTTCAAAATTATTTTAAGGTTTTCAATTCGGCAAGAGAAAAAGGTGTCCATTTTGGGGTCCAACGTGGAGGACTTTTTTGTGTTCTTATTATTTTTCCCATTTTCACCATCAAAATGAAACAAAACCAAACCATCCGACTGCCCAGTGTTCCTCTACAACTCTAGCTGGAATTTTACCTGAAGAATCATTTTCTTTAGATTTAACAAGCCTTATCTTTTTGAATCAACTTCCAGCAAGTGAAGAATCAAGCTTGTGCCTCCATGTCAATATAATATTATTATTCCCAAAATAAACACAGGTTTGCAGTACAAACAACCAAGACAACTCAGACCGATTCTGTTAAAGAGAGAGGTAGTTTAGGTGCCAAAAGTTTCATTTTGGGGGATACTGATAMAAAAAAAAAAAAATCTAATACTTAAAGAAAGACTATCATGATAAGAAAAAGGTCATAAAATGTATGTGCTTGATATTTGTACTCTAATTTATCAGCTCACAGCACCTGCGGCATAAAACGAACAGCCAGCTAGACTAAACTTGCTTCACTGCCCAATTTGAGCAGGACTTCAGAAAAAAATGAAGAATAGATAAAGAAGAAAAATGAAGTCAGTTTTCTTGAGCAACTACTGACTTTTGGTTCCCAAACTGAGATTCTCTAAGGGAATTTTCTTTTCAAAGATGACTCGGTAATTTCTGAAAATTGTGGGTCTCAAACTGGCCAAGCAGTACCTCCAATGACTTTTTAAAGTCATATCAGAATTTTAATAGAAAATATTCATAATGAAACAAATTCTTATATTAAAACTAAGATACTAGTTTTAACAAAAATAAATATATTTTTTTTAATCTAATAATATTAGGATTTTAAAAGACTGCTTGTAACCTTTCCTGCAGTTTCAAGCCACTCAAACMAAAACCAGTATAAAAWATCTTTAAAAAAAAAAAAAAAAARAAAAAAGAAATGRACATTAAATTTTAAGGTTTTGGATTCAGCTCCAAATACATGTACATAATTGTACACTAGGACAGCTACAGATGTCAAAATTTCCAGCTGTAGTTACTTAGCTATCAGTTCATGAACTTGTTGTTCAATCTACATTTCTTGCAATTTCTGGACTGTGAAGAACAACATTTGTATCTCTCAAACAACTTAGATTTTGTGGTCTTTATTCTTCACAGAAATCTTCGAATACTGGTGTTTTGATCTAGAGGGAATGATACATTCTTTGAAAGTTCATTTTTTTCCAGTAATTTATGTAAGGATTATGTTTCCATATATTTCAATTTGTTTCCTTAATACTAATACTACATTGCTTCCAAAAATAAAACATTTGGGGGAAAAAATAAAAAAGCTAAGAATAGCTATAGACGAATTTACCAGTTCAAATAGGAAGCTGTGTTCTAATTCTGGAAAATTCAGAAGAAATGTTGTTCACTCAGTTTACTGATCTTCCTTTGTCTTATACCCTGAGCAATCACATGCCATGCAATTATATTATTATCCAATCTTGCAAGCAGACATGTGCTGTCCTTGAAAAAAGATTATAATCCTATCTCGTTTGGTAGGAGTAGCCCACAACAACTATTCAAAACAGCATGCTCTTCACATATGATCCGCATAAGTCTCCAAAGGATGGGGGATGTAAGTAGGTGTAAAATCAGTTTAGGAAACCAAATGGCAAAATTACTGTTGAACAACTGTCACGGTTAAAAAGATTAATGATTGAATTGGCCAAAACCCACTCTTATCATTAAATCCACTGTTACCTCACAGGGGGATATTCAGGAGAAAAAAGCCCTACTCTGGTTAATAATTAACGTGCGTGGGCACGCCTGAATGGGATCCCAGCCCATTCAGAGAAAATTCCACAGTTGTGCAAATCATTCTGGCATGTGCTTTAATCACATCACTTTACTACACAATCTGTTGAATCAAGGTCTTAGCTAACTATGTCCAAACCCAGCGTGTGTCTCATCTCAGCAACTCATCAGATGGGGACAGGCACGTGAACATATTCCCTCTGTTCAACGACATCAGAAGATCTTGGCTAGAGCTGTCAACTGAACGAAAAACACAGTAACACCCTGTAGTTCTGGGAACTGTTTGGGGATTTGTTACGATTTATTTTCATTAGAGGCTCTTTGATTACTTTGAAACAAGTCTGCCTTTTATACAGTGCATTAAAATAACCCAGAGAATGCCAGAACACCAGCACTGTACACCAGCTCACCTGCTGCCTATTTCTAGTGTGCAACACAGTGCATTGGCCTTCCTTGGTGGGCTGCTTGGTCCCAAGCCTGCCACCCTGCACACTGCACAGTCCAACAAGCAAACGTGGTAAAGAAACATTGTTTGTAATCCTCCATAACGTTATGGCTTCTTATCTTTCAAATACCAAAGCACAGACTCACTCTGAATCTGCTTGTACTCTCTCACTGCTGTCTTCTAGGCTGTCTTCGACCCAGAAGGAGATACGTAACCATACTCTAAATGACTTGCTAGAGAATTTGCTCACTCCATGCCCCCCAGAGGCAGAGGTGTTCATCAGCTGTGCACCAGGCACCAGAAGGGACAGAGAAAGCCAGTCCGATCTCTGTACAAGGTCAAATTCTCACTGGCTTCAGGAGAAACATAATCCGTACAAGAAGCCTGGGTTAAAGACGTGCGCGTGAAAGTGCAGAATGCGTTAAAATCTCACTCGGAGCCTTAATATCCAAGGCAGAGTACAACCCTTCCCCACTTTCAAATGGGCAAAGTGACAAAAGCCTGAACACCACTGAAGTCAGGAGTACTTGTGGTACCCCTCAGTAGTTGAAGTCTTTCAGAGTCTGCGTTTTCCCATGCTGGATCTCAGCATTAATATCCCCTCCACAGGAGTTCCAGGACTGTCAATCATCTTCTGCCAGAGGTGCTGCTCTTCCCCTTGAGAGTCCATCCAGTCAACCTCCTTGCCATTGCTTACACCTGGCAATTACAAAAATATGAGGCATTTTGGCATATTAGTAAGCAGTTACTTAATATCCTTTCTCACGCGGTCCAACAGCATATTAGAAAGATGACAAGCAATTTACACTGCCACCTGTACAGGGAGTTATACTGAAAACAGGTAGCTCCTGGAGAGCACCAGCTTGTCGTTACACTCCTTTGTGGCATGTGGGCAGAGGCACATAAACCTTCCCACTCGGCACCACAAGCAACTTTCTCCTAACAGAGGAGGAATGGACCCCCACTTCTTCCAGATCACACCATCGTCAGCAGAAAGGCTGCTGCTGGGCAAAATCAGTCTCCTCCTTTTCACTGGGATGCTAAGAAACACTTCCAAGGTATTCCCAGTTCTTCTAGACTGCGCAGAAGTACAACTGGGCACCAAATTTGTGTGTCTCACTCAATGAAGGAAAGAACTAAATCATCTACAGATTACCTGTTGCCTTCTCTCCCTTTTCAATTTCCCCAAGTTCCCATATACTTTCCATACTTCCAGCAACATTTCTGTCCCTCATATACATGAATCATGTGGGGTGGGGAAGAAGGAGAGCAGAATAAGAAACACAATCACCGGTCAGGTGGGACCTTACCATTTCCAGTGTTCAAACGGACACCTCCCAGAAAAATATTACTGGAGAGAGACTCCTTGTCCCACACAGTCAGTTCTAGGCAGACGTTACGTATATCCCTTGAATTCAAGCCACTGAAAGCAAAGGTATGATTCCACTGGGGGTTCACACTCTTTTTTATTATGGGAGTTTTGTGTTTTGTAGCTTTGCTGTCATCTGGGAGAAGGTATCTGGGAGATATAAAAAAGGAAAATTGAATATGTAGACAGGATGTCACATAATAGCCACAAAGAATTACAATCATGTGGAGACTCAAATGAGATCAGGACTGTATTCCCCACTGTTATTAAATTAAGCATATACCTGAACTGCATATTTAGCATTTATGCTTCACTTGTTCTTATAGCTACAGTGTCAGTTATCACCAGCAAAAACTGAAATTAAGTCTCCTTGCCCCATGCCTTGGGTCTTAACCACAAACTTTTTATTTCAATGAGACTAAATATAGACAGTATCATAAAAATGTTGGCTAGAAGGTGCCTCTGGAGTCGCCCAGTCCAGTCTCCCTCTCAAAGCAGGACAGAAGGTCCTCCAGAAAGAAACAGAAATGACTGATAAGGAAGGAACTTCAGCAGTTTAGCACCAGTACTTTGAAATGCCTAACACCCTACTGAGTGCAGAAACACTAATGCTGTAAAGTCTGACAAGCCTTTCACATTTTACTTTTAGTGGAGAATTCCTTTAGTGAAACTAAAAGAACTTAATACTCTAGCTGAAAATCAGAGGTCTGTACAAATTTTCATAGTCTGTACCTTCACCTCCTTCAGCAAAGCTAATGGAATAACTGTGTGGTTGCATATAAATACTAAAGGGTCACACATACAAACAAATCACTAGACCTTGATCAGGATTCCTGTGCAGGTTTTCACGTGACAACAAACATGAGCTTGTTTACTGCAGGGGGCTAACAGCGGGCTAAGCTACGTCAAATTATCTCAAGCTAGTCTCAGGCTAACAGTGCAGATCAGACTGCTGCAGCACCTCAACTTGTTCATGGCAACTTGATTATGCATTTGGCCATGACACATGACAGACCAATAGTCCAAGGAAAACAGACTCCTGTTCCACTGTACTGAATAATCCATGTCAGCAACAGCAAACACCACTAACTAAAGATAGTCCAGAGAATTATTGGCCACACATGGCTGCTGCTAATGTAAAAAGGCTTTGACAACATTTTCTCCCTGAAGTCTGTTGCAAGCTCCAGGTGGGAACAAGCTGTAGTGGGATCAGACAGTCTATTTTCAGTAAAAGAAAATGCCTTCACATATACCAGGCAAAGAGAGATGGCATGGGAGAACAAATACATAGAAAGAATAGCTCAGACTTTTTCTACATAAAGTGTATGAGCTTAGTGATAGTTTGAAGCACACTACCACATCAGAATAAATTCTCAGCTCCACCAGGGAATTAAAGGCAAGATGGTCACCATTTAGTAACAGCACTCAAAACTGTTACTAATGAACTACAGCATATCTAAAATTCAGCAATTCTGAAAACTAGCATTGAGAGAAAAAACTGGCAAAGAAAAGTGTTTTAAGCTATCCATTATTTCCTAAATGTAACATTTCAAATGCAGAACTTATATTTATGAAAAATCCAGTATAATGAGGCATGCAGGATTATGTTCATTTTATTCAAGCATAAGTATATCCTATACGTAGCATTTTCTATATAGTTTGGATTTTGACTGTCCAACACAAAATGCTGCTTATCTAATAAAAAGATGGATATATGTCATACTATATATATCTTTATGTATGCACATGGATACAGGCATACAAGTGACACAGACTTTAAATTTGTCAAAATGATGCATCTTTAAAATCCAACCTGAAAGCCATCAGAGCAGAATTTTTAAACATCTTCTGTCAAAGAATATTAAATGTTAACAATGAGACACAATTAGAGTTAAGACACTACCTCTGAAGTCAGTGACAGACTTCCTGGGAACCCCCAGGGTTTAAATGTGCTCCTTGACACTGCGCTACATGCCAAAGAGCTTTCCCAATTAAGCACTAGAAAAACAACCCCAAAACTATTTCTAGTAGAAGAGAGAAAAATCTTTTCTCATATAGCGTATTTACTTGAATCAAAACAGAATTTCCTCACACAGATAATGAATTTTCTCTTTCTGCATGTTTCAGGTGACATCCATTAGAAAGAACCTCAGCTTGATGGAGCATGCCAGCTTTTATAGGTGCTATTTGCAGTTTTACAAGGAATCCAAACAGGCTTGTGTCTTCCCGAAAACAAGTTTCTTATTCAGGACATAGTCTGGCTATTCCTCTTAGTAAAAAATGTATACTGTTTCAATTTCCTGAAAATGTAAATGTCACCATCAGATCAGGTATCATCTCCAGTGTGAGAGCCCTAATTTACAACTTCTTGCCTCCAGGAGTGATGAATATTCACCTACCTCTCTCTGCCGACTCAGTGGAAGTGTTTTCTTTTACCAAACGTTACATTCTATAACAGTGTGCACATTAGCACACTGGATACTTCTGTATGAATGGTTCTGTCTGTACCACTTGACTGAGTGGTATTTAAATACGATTGTATTTAACCACTGGGACAACTCGTACCTCTCTGCCCTTATTCCACAGCATCCTTCTCTTCAGCATACCATTTCGAGGTGTCAGTTGCTTTTCAGGACTGACACTCCATACTCATATATACAGATATACTGAAAAAAATTGGGTCAGCCAAAATATGATTCAGTGCAGCCATTAAAAAAATGGGGAGAAAAAAAACCACAGACCCTTTCACGAAAGTGTCAGATGTGCCTCCTGATTTCACCGCTGTTAAATTCTTTGCTGCTTTGATGAGGACTTCTAATATACCTCCAGATGGCATGTGAGAGTCTCCCTTTTTTCCTTTCTTAAAGCTCTTCTTTCCTATACATAGAACAGATTTGCAACATCATCATCAGAAATCATATATACACTGCAAGGCTGATTTGGAAATGTAAATTGTCTTGGCTAGATTTTTTTTTAATCATTTACTGCAATGGGATTAAAGTATTCCTTATGAGGAGATTCTGATTCTCTATGGGTAGAGAAACTAGTAAGGCAGGGACAGAAAAATCACTCCATCTTTGATAAAGAACTCGACCATGTAACTAGCTAGTCCTTGCTGGACACAACAGAGTGCCCTATCTGAAGTCCTGTCCGAATATAAATATTCGTGGGTTACTATGCTGAACACAAAGAACTGCATGTCCTGTAAGTCCTACCCTCTTTTCAGAATCCACTTCCACCACTGATGTTAAGGCAGCCCTACACCACAAGCAAGGTATAAATGCGAAGCTTAAAATGCAGAAATACACTGCACGTATTCCATGTGTAAGGATGCAGTGCTCCTCGGAGACCGTGACAAAGGACACGGTGCTCACTGACACGCTACTGCTTTTGAACGGCAGCATGAGGACACGTGTACTTGCTGCTGCTGCGGATTCCAAGAGGCTTATCAGCAGGGATCGTACACACTGATTCAGGCTGAAAACATCAGAGAAAAAATATCAGGAGTGATGTTAAAATGTACTAATTTAAAAAAAAAGCAGATAGTGCATATCTGGACTTTTCAGACAACTGTTAGCTTTTAAGAGAGAAAACCTTGGAATCACTGCTAGCAGAGGGAATGTAATCTGTCAAAAAAAGAAAGAAAAAGAAAAAAGTCTAATACATCTATCAAATCCTAATGCTAACAAGCAATACTGTCACTAAGACAGTGATATACCTGTGTCAGGTGCTACCCAGTGATTGCTTTCACTTCAGATGATTGCTGTTCCTCATGCTACTACAATGCAAAGAGTTAATAACTATTTTCCCCTGTTCATTGTTGATGAAATTAATGGCTTACCCTAAAGAATTCAAATATTTTACAGGACTGAATTACAGCAGTAATACAGTAGAACAGCAGAGGTAAAGCAGTGTGAAAAAAGAGTGAGAATGAGGAGATAAGCTAAGCTTAAGGATAATTAAGCATGAAGAACTAAGTGAAGTCTATTACTTTGATCAGCTATACACTGTATGTAACTAGTTGAACAAAGAACCCACAGACTATGATGTAGACAATTTATTTCTATGTGGCTGTCCTTGATCATGTTATCTAATGTCTGAATTTTTTTTAGTTAGGTCACAGCCATGCATCAACACTTGACTGCACACTCCCCTTCTCTCTCCTTAAGTTCAATGTAAACAAGGATGGAGCAGTGTCCTGGTTTCGGCTGGGATAGAGTTAATTTTCTTCCTAGTAGCTGGTATAGCAGGAGAAACATACTCATAGTTCAAAATTTCCACAGATAAAGACAACTAGTATATCTAAGTATGATTTCAATCTTCACTAATACCATTACTTCACCCTTGGTGAGGATTTTTAATACTCAGAGGGATGTTATCATATGCTGCCACTAGCGTTTGCTTTACCTTGAAACTGCCCTAGAGGAAGCATTAGGTTTCTGTCTGGGGGAATGTAACGTAAAACAACTGTCAGTTCTCCTTTATATTGAAGCCCAACATCTGTCGCAACCTCCACCTGAAAAGAAACAAACAAACAAAACAGAAATCCAGCTAAGGTTAATCATTCCCCTTCTCCTTTTGATTTTAATTTTGTTGTACCAATATAGTGTTTGAAACACTTAAACATACCAAGACATACCAGCCCACTTTCAGATAATTAGACATTCCAGATTGAATGCAATCACATTTTAGAAAACTTYATGAGCTAGGGAATGCAAGCTCTCAGAAGAATAAAGCCACGCAGCATTAGACACCGTTCAGTGAACATACAGAGGAGAGAGGTATCTAGCATGAATAAGTGAAGCAAACAAACAGAAAAAAACCCTCAAACTTATTTCTGGACATATAAACTGTAGCTAATTTAAGCTGACATTCAGCCCTTACTTCCCCCAATCAGGATTTTAAACCGTAATTGGTCTCATGTACTTTACAGGAGTCAGTCCTGCGTCACTCTTGGAATGGAGGTGGGGGGAACCAAGGCGAGGGAAGAGAGCAGAGTCCAGCTCTGAAACAGAAAAACTTCTTGAAAACTGTTATTCCCAGTGTCCTTTTCCTTTTCCACACAGCTACTATTTCTGCATCTTTTTGTTTTATAAATGTTTGACTCTTGCCCAGAAGGAATGCATTCAGTGCTCTTCAGAGCATCCTTGTTAAAAGAACATTAGGCCTTCACTGATGTGTGCTGAACTTTCACTCGCATTATAAGAAGTTGGAAACTACATGTTAAAAACAATAGATGCAACACAGAGAGAACATGTTATGCCAGTTCAAACTGACTTCTAGAAAAATACAGTGCAGTGAAAAAAGAAGTCTTCTACATTTACATTAGAGATCAGGTCCATGAAAAACTCAGGCATATGCTAACCTTGCTGAGTGATGTCCACTAATGGAGGTGGGACTACTCAGATGTTCACATTTCTGTACATGCTTCAGTGCTTAGGTTTGGGTACAAATCAACAAATCTTCCTGATCTCTCAACAGGGACAAAGCACATGTATAAAGAAAGAGGACCCTCGAGTGCTGAGACACACACACCAAGGTACCACACAAGCCTTTAAAGAACTGCTTGTAGACGAATGTCTGATCAGTGACAATGTTTCTCTGAAATGCATTCAGCTTGTTACCTGACTCCCCAGGAAGGTCAAAATTCTGTTATCAAGAGAAAACAGAACCAAAAAAACCCCACTAGAAATACATACGGTGATATGCACAGAGTCAGCACTGCCTTCATATCATAGACTCCAGGCTAAGCAGTAACCATGTTTAGTGGGGCTAAGTCGGTACACAAGGATGGGACAGGGAACAAAGCAATTTTAGTAATGACAGCATGGCCCTTTTGAGACTTTGAAGCGCTTTTACAGCAACACAGGCATTCCTGCACTGACGCTGAGAAAAACGGTCCTGTCTCCACCACTGTCTGATGCCAGTTGCTACAACAGAGGACAAAAGAAAACCTGTAGTAACTGGCTGTGGAACAGTTTGCACAACATCTAAATCTTGCCAGTCAGGCAGCTCACTTATGGTCTAAACTATGCAAGTTTAGGATCAAGTTTCCCATAAAGGCAGCAAGGGGTTTTTTTTCTGTTCTACTGGTGGACAAGTGATGGTATAAGTTCTTACATCAGGAACCATTTGTCAACCTCCCCCCGAAACCCCATACAACATGGCTCTAGACTCTGCCCCCTCTTTAACCACAGAACTATTTTCTCTTCTTTTTCTGATTTAACCACACTCCTCTTGAAAACAGACATTCAAYGCTCATAGAAGAAACAGGTCTTAAAGTCTCCAACCTTTTCACTAAAGCAGCTAAATGATTCATGATAGAAGAAATAAAGTGCTGTAATAAAACCTGGGAAATGTTTCACTGCTATTCCTGTCTCTATCAGGCAGATCATATGGGAGAGCAGCATGTAATTTGCATGTGTATTAACCTGTGCTTTTTTTTTTTAATTCAAAATGCAATAATTGATATTTTAAAAAAATATTATCATTGCTGATCAAAAATCTTAGCAGCAGTTTAAGTTTAGAAACATTATTTATAACAACTTAGGAGGCAGACAAGACCAATTCTGTGTTTGCTTTCTGTGGTAGAAAAGAACTCATTTAAAAATCCTTTTGATGGGTTTGGAAATCATCAGACAACACCTTCCAGCTGGAATGGCTGAAATGTTTAGCGCCTCATTACTTTTTTCCTGAGCAGGACAGCTTCATGACTGTCTTTTTTTTTTCCCCTGTTAGGATTAAAAGAAACCACCCATACACACACAAATCCCCAAAGATTGAAGTGAGATGACAAAGAGACTACTGCGTGATAAGAAGCTCAATTTCAGACCAACGTTGCATGCAAACTGCAAGCAAAACAAATACTAGATGTGTATCTTATTGTTGTAGACCAGTGGGTACTAAATAAGAGCAACATCTGACACCAGCCAGAGCTATGACAGAGATGTAGTAGACGTTTCTTCTACTTCAAGAGCAGACCCAACAAAAGTAACTTACATGAGGCAAGCTTGTAAGGAGGATGGTGTAATCCTGGCCTGGACACTGTGCTGACTGAAACATGTTTGCCATCATTAGCCACTTTCTCTCCCTGGTCTCACCTTGTCTGGACCATGAAGGAAGAACTGGTGGTCACCCTTATTAACAAAGCTGAACTAGGAAACTGGGAATGGTCTTCCTTGCCACTTATGAAGTGTGAGGCGTGTAACTGTTCAAAGAAGAGACCAATTTCCTTACGTAGCTTCTGGCAAATTATTTACTAAAATATAAATTTGTGACAGTTTAGATGTAAGCCTCACAAAGGGCTATACCTAGAAATTAATTACACAGCAATCAGATCCATCCCCCACCTGAGAGAAAGGCACAAATCAAACACTCCTTCCTAAAACCCCGAATGTAACACTATTTCCTTAAAAATAATGAACACAGAGCAAACAAGTCATCTAAGTCTATCTCCACATCACTTCCAGTAAGACCTTGGATTTTTCTGCAGCAAGAAAAATACACTTTCTGAAATGGCAATCTAACCCACTGGAATTTCTGGGGATTCTGGCTGCTGCAGGAGCAAGCAAGGCAGAAGCCTTTAATCCTCTAGCTTACAATAGCTCTTTGAATCTCTTCCAAAAATAAACACCTTTGCCAAAGACAGGGGTGCCCTAGAGACAGAAGTCATCCTATCCTTAACTAAGTACAATGCAAGCCCTGTTTCACAGACCAATTGATTTGCCTGCTGAGAAGCCTAATCTTGTACCTTCCTAGTTAAGGTGAGTAAGAGATTAATAAGTCATTTTGTCACAGCTGAAAAGTGGGAAGCACTTTGAACTGAAACAAAAAAGATCTATTTCTTTAATAAACTGTTAAGGGTTGGGTAGGGGGGAGTGGTAGAAAAGTCCTTTGGTTTACATGCTATTTTTAAAAAATAATCAATTTCTTTACTAGGTCATTGCTCCACTGCAGTTTATTACAAGATGAATTTATAGTTTATTTAAAAGGTGGGGTTCTTTTGTTTGCTTTTTAAGTAGCCAATCATGCATAAAGTTTTCATGAAGACTTTAAAACCAGTATGTTTTGATTGAATAAAGAACAAAGATATTATTTTTATTACCATATTAGACACTCATAAAGTCACTGTTTTATAAACATGTTCCAAAGGAAAAATAACTAAGCCTCGCTAAATTTGCTTCGCAACATTTTCACCAGCCCCTGGAAACCCTTACCTTGGGCTGGAGCACAAACCACTCATCGCCCTGATTTTCGAAGTTCCAGGAATCGAATGGAATTTCCACCTCCCCAAGGAAGCTGTTGTGTCCAAATCTGTCATAGTGCCAGACAGAAAGCTGCAGGGTCCTGGTTTCTAGCTGTGTGTGACTGATGACATACTACCAACAGAAAAAGAGAAAAAGAAACTCTCGGAATAAGCATAAATAATAGTTTCCATGGAGCCTTTTACAGCTCTAGCTCAATTTCACAAAGCCCACAGCAGCTAACAAATGAAGCATGAAAGAGAGATTTGTTTTCTTTGCAAACAAGATTGATCCAGCTAGAAAGCTCATAATGTTAATGTTAAACCTAACTCTTTTCTTTGCAGTATGCATCCAATGGTAATTAATGTTACCACCATGATTGTGTTTTTTCTGTATTATTTACTGGCTATTTAYGACTATAAAGTAAATGACGATGCTTAAAACTATGATCCTGGTAATTCCTTATAAGTTTGTGTAAAAGAAGCAGATGAACATCAAAGTTTAGTTTGTAAGAAGAAACCCCACTGGTTCTTTCATCCCTGAAGAGAGTCTGCTGTACACTACTTTCTAGAAAGAGTCCTCCTCTCCTTTTCAATTGTATCTTTGTAACTTATGAAAAATTGTTCTGAAAACAAGTCAAACTGCATCTGCAAGCATTCACCAAGCGTCTCAGTCTTAGTAACCACTGTTGGTTTTGAAAGCTATTAAAAAACTCCTCTGAAGAAACATCATATTCTAGCAAATACACAGAAAATTATAAACATCTGGAATTCTAGCTCTGCACACTCTGCTTTTAGCAAAAGGCCCATTAATTCCCTGAAATTCACCCTTCTCCTAGTGTTAGCTGAGGAGACCCAGATGTCTTCTTTTTTGCATCAAGAACAACGTCGGGACACAGACACATGTTCTCCAAAAGCTGAAACAGTCAAGTCAGTTGGTGAGTCACACAAGTAGGCTATTCATATACAGATATGTCTACAATGCTTAATCCTAGATGCCAGCAGTTCCACTGTGAGAGGTGTGATGATATTTAGCAACAATGGAATAAAAGTCAAAGAGGGAAGACACAGACAGATTTAATTATTTTTCTTTTCTAACAGTAGTAACAGTTGGGACAAACAGATGTAGCTCTTGCTTGCCTACCCGCAACTCAAGTAAACTCTCTTTGTTACAATTCACATTTTTAGCAAGCTGCTAGGTCCTATCCTCACCGAGTTCCCTACTAGCAAACATGTTTAGTGCTATGTTCCTTGCTAAATAGAGTCTAAAACCTTTTCTTCCAGTTCAGGCAAGTCTTAACTTTACTATAAACTATTTAAAAATGAGGCTATACAAGAGACTCTCCCTTGGCAAGCAGTCTGGCCAGACCAAGTGTTTGTAAGTCTGCAAAATGGTTTTGTAGCCAGGTTAAGCCAAGTATACTGGCCAGGGAACATCTATTAGCCTCTATTATAAGAAACTTATTTAAAACATCACTGAAATTACAAAAAAAAGAAGTATTTCAGGAGAAACTAAAAAGAGTTTCTGGCCTCATGACAGCCAGCTGGGATAATTCTTGTCAATTGACAAGGAAGGGGAATCACCAGGAGCCCTGTGGTCCAGGTGCCAGACAGGCAGCGAACTGGGCAGAAACTCTGCCATTCCCACCTGCACCACAGAGCCAAGGAGGTGAATAAGCAGCACATGAGGAGCTCAAAATAGTTCAGCCTCTGTAGTGGACATGGGTAAAAGGCAAGGAAGGAAGAGCCTGGGCGCTCTGCTCCACCAGCCCTCAAGGAAGTAATCTGTCATTGTCTTTTGCAACAGAAAATGAACTTCACCACAGCTTTTTAGGAAGGCAGGTAGTGAAACCGTTGTTGGCATTTTCTTATCAAAGTCAGTTCTGCTTTAAAAAGAAATTAAAGCCTCCAGAGAAATTCGGATTTTACTGCAAAAGGTTATTTTCTCTTCAAAATCACTTAGATGGGGAGTTTTAATCTAGCTCTATTTCAGCATCAGTTGCTAACTTAGGGCTTACAAAATCTTTAAGGTGCTTTTAAGATCTCTGAGCTCAGGTTAGACAGGAACATCAGCAGTTTTGAAAGAGACCTATGGAAACTAATAGAAGTTTTACCTATAAAGGGGAGAACCAAACAAAAACAATTCCTCAATGCTGAAAGCCAGAAATTACAACTCATAGGATTACTAGACGGTTTTGCTTAAATACATTCCTTTTGAGACACCTCTTTCAAATTCTAATCCCCATACTGGAACACTTATAGAAAACAACTGTGAGCACAAGCAGAACATTCATCAGAGCCTGAGAGAAAGACAGTGTTCTCACCTTCAGCGTTTCATTAAATTCTGGATTGGTGCTGTTACTTTTAATTCTGGTCTTGCGTTTACTTTGGCGGGACGTATCAGGCAGAAGGTATGCTTTGACATATCTGCAGATCAAGTAGTAAATTATTAGCAAGGAATAAAAATGACCAGTTTGAGCAAGGACCTGACATTGCTGTATCAGCAACACATACGAGGAAATTAATTTTTGCAGTCTAAACAATGTACACATGTAACAGAGAATATGTGAAACATGGAAAGGTATGGTCTTTATCTACAAACATAGCAATGTTATTCAGATAGGATCAGAATAACAAAAGGCAGGGCTAAATTAATTTACTCATCCTCTGAAATGCAGAAAGCTTTCCTAACACTTTCCCTTTTGTAGTATACGATTACTGACTGGATACATTTGAAAACACATACACTGAGAATACAAGAGAATGAAAAAGTTCATACCTTGCATATGATAGGATTACACATGATTAGAGACACTAATTATTACTCCCCGATGAGAGAATTTACATATTATACTGAAAACTATAACGAGAAGCTCAGAAAACATGGTCCTTGCAAAGTGAATCTATAGATACGTGAAACAAAAGTTATCTCTATCCCTCCTTCCAGAACATCACTCCTCTCATATACTTTAGTTTTGATTCTAGAAGTAGGAAATCAATTCAGGCTCCCTGTTCCTTCATATTTTTTGCCCTTTTGCAGCGATTGCTATCAAACAGGTTGGTAATTTAAGTAATCTTATTGTTTCCCCAGAACAGGCACATGTTGCCCTAAGAAACATATTGAAAATGCATTTCCCACAGGGAATCCAAAACCAACCATCATCAAAACACTGGCTTGTAGCAACCGGATCCTATGAGTTCTCAGGCTCATATCACAACCCCAGGCTACGTCATTACGTGTGACGTGGTGGAGGATGCCCCCAGCAGAGCCTAAAAGGAAATTCTTCTCTGTGCTTACGGATCGGTCCTTTGCTTCTTCTCATCTGCAACGGCCAGGTTTCTGCAACTTTTTACCAGGATGTTGAGGCCACCTGTTTTGTAGCTGTAGTTGATGTTGAGAAGGATTTCGCCGCTGACCTTCACGTTGCCATAGTCACCAGTTTCACTATATACACTCAGCATGCTGTTAATGCTAGTCTGGAGGGGGAGAGAAAAAGGACTTAGAGGCTTAAACAAATTACTCATTTCCAGAATTTGCTTTTTTCATACAGTCACAGCCTTGCAATATTGTCACACTTGTTAGGACTTGCTACAAAAACAGATATATCATAGAGCAGAATACCACTTGCTTCTATCTGATGGAAAAGGGAATAAGAACTGTAATTAATAATAGCTTAAATGTCTAGCCAGTTGATGTTTTTCCATGCAGGACTCAAACCTATTTGTAAACATGACTAAATCTAAATTACCACTATTTAATTCATGCATGAACTGAAGAACAGACAGGCTACATAAATTGTAAGTTCATGTAAGTTCCAAGCAGAAAAAAAAAAAAAAAAATCATCTTTCTGGCTCAGCTGTCCACCTAATTTTTACTGAGTCTCATAAGGCAACTGCTGACAGAACCATTAGAAAAAGTTATAAGGATGCTTCCCATAATGGAGATGGCATAAAAGCATGTTTGTTTAAAGTGACACCCACCTCTCATTAGTAATTCTAAAAGAATGAGCAAAATTCCTTACCCACCATTTCAGCAATTTTCCTAAAGCCAAAAAAGTTGAGCAAAAATCCCACAAAATTTTCCACTGCAGTGTAATATATCACCCCCCAATCTCTTTTTTTTTTCACTCATACCATACAGAGTATTGCTATGAGGATTTCCTCTTCCGAAAGATTACAATTAGGAAAGAACTTAAATACTTTTAAGGAAAACCAGAGCAATATGCACACTGCCAGAACCAAAGGCATTCAAGAAATCTGGTGCATGTTTTCTTTTGAGTCACTGAGCAAGATTGCTCAAAAACATACATAACCATCTAAATCCTAACACGTAGGAACCTTGCAAGACACACAGGTATAGTCTTCAACAAGAAGGGAGAAAAGAGAGAGAAACCTTAAAAGTAAGCTAAGCAGAGGATTCAGGAGAACTCACAGTATCACCGTCTGTTTCAGGCACATTTAAATACGTCCATTTTCTGTCAGAGTCTTCTGGGGAGTTCTTTAAAGAAGGCAGTGCAAAAGGTCAAGAGAAAAGAGCATTAGATAGCTGCAATAAGAAAGAATAAGTGCAGTGATAAAGCTTTACCTATATAGACAGGTAAAGGAAGTTTGTATTGCAAAGCCATAGCAAGCAAGAAAGAAAAGAGTATCACCAAATCAGAGAAAAGCTAAGTGTTTTCCATATACTTCAAGTATTGAAGGACACATGGCTCAAGGTAATTAAATAGAAATGAAGTATCTGCTGTATCAAAATAAACAAATTATATTTTAGAACACCAACTCAGCAGATCTGGATTTGTATTGGATTGTATTTGGATTTGTCCTCATTTATGCCTGCATGAAGTCAATTCTCACTTAAGCTAGTCAAAAGCTAAGCATTCAGGTATTTGCAGGATTGGCACCGCTGTAAGAAATTGCAGTTTCTCTGTGGAGTTTGTAAGAATAGGTAAATACGCATACAAATGTTTCAACATGTCACTCTTTGGGAAAAAAATACAGTAATAGAATATCGGGGGAAACATTTCCCCCCCTCTGCTTGCTAGGGCAGTATGTGGAAATCTCATCAAGGAGCTCAAGGGAAACTACGTCTTGATCTACCTCCTTCCTTATCAGTTGCAGGGAGGAAGGAAGAACACAGTCAAGGGGAAGAACCATACAAAAAGAATCGGTCTGCGGCAAAACTCAACTCTCCGAGCACCTTGCCTAAGGGCCCTGCAGCAAAGAAAGCTGGAGGGGTAAGCAGGCCTGTGTCAATATGGTAAACAACAACAGACATGAAAACCCAGAACAAGCAATCATTATCCATAAAGTTAATTTTATACATCATGTAGGAATAACAAGTGACAAAAAAGGGTGGTTTTTTGTATTTCTGCTGGCCTTCTTTATCCTTCATTTAAAAGAAGAAAAATACTTGTCCTTTTATTCCTTTGTACAATTGGCTGAAATTCCATGAACAGGACTGGTTAAAATTACTGGAGAATTAGCAACACACACTGACAAATGTGTCATATTTCCTCCTATTTCTAACATGCCTCGAGCTAAATTCCAGCCTTTACCATTTATGCATTTCCACCTCTAGCATACATGAAAATGGGTATCCTTGGGCACTGTTAGTGAACGTAACAGTCCCAGTATGTGCTACAAAATGCCTAAATTATCCCTGTAACAGGAAAGTAATAATTTGTGTGCCCACTTCAGAAAACAAACAAGGTTATACCAACACAAGGAGTAGATGAGTTGTTCTCTACTGAATCCAAATATTCTTTTTCTTGATCTTTAGGTAAGTGGGCAGCAAGGGATAAATGATTGGGGGAAAAAACCCACAGAAAGTCCTAAACAAATAGACGACTTCTGACCCTAGAATTTATGCAAACACAATTTCTGAATTGCTTACAAACCACAAATGAAATAACACAAATTTAGTAGAAGTATTTGATATACTTGACTTTTTTCTCCACAGACTCTGTTCTGTGGCATTTACACTGGACATTACATACGCCAAATGTAATGTCCTTAAGAAATCTACTCATTTTCCAGTTTCATAAGTAGTAAACAACCACCACATACAGAGGATGTGGAGCCTCATTTTAGTACCTCACTAAGAATTATATTTGTTTTGCATCATATCTTATCACTGCAGTAAGGAACTGGAACAATTCAGTCTTACTGATGTGATGGGTCTTGACAACAACACATTAATATGTTTAGGAGAGGAATTGGTGAAGGATGCAGGGAAAACTAAATACACAGTTCATGTATTAGCTTTGGGAAAACACAAAGAAAAATGCCCTAATGCTGAGATACAGTTCCTGTTCAATGTCACTTTCCATTTCCATTTTTGCTCACGCACGCTACAGGTAGATTTCAAGTATATTTACCCTTAGAGATATTTCTTCCTTTACCTCAAATGCTCATTGTCAGAGTACCCATACTGTACTTTAAATTCTCATATTTGAAAAAAGAAAGAAAAAACATGCAGTTAGAGCCTACTGTTCATTAATAACATGATTTCAACGTGACTTAATAGTACTCAGTCATTTGACAGATAAGTACATGAAAAAAATCCATACAGTGCAGAAGGCTCAAAGGCTTACAACAAGTAAAGGCAAAAATAAGAGAGAGGGGGAATGTTAGTGACTAGTAACACACACTTAAGGGGAATAAAAAACCAGAACCTGTAAAATTGACCTACTCTTGCAGGGAGAAGCAGCTTGCCATTCGCAACTTCGCCATTAACATAGCATGCAGTGACATTAAAAATCATGTCATGGTGAATACAGAGAAACGAGAGCATTGAGATGTGAGATTATCTCAAACCTACAGCACTGGAAAAGCTATGCTCTGCTTAAGGAAAAGGTCAAAGGGAAATCTACAGCAAAGGACAAAACCCAATGCACAGACAGAATGCTGCCTACAGCACATAGAGGGAAGGCTCTCTAAATGCAGTTCCTCAATTAGTGGCCTAAACGGAAAAGCACTTAAGCACCTGCAACCCTCATATCAATATTCAGAGGAAAGAAAAATAATTCTGTCTATAAAATCCATGGGACCAGCAAGCATTGGAGACAATGAGTCATAGTCAACCTCGGGTAAGTGGGTCTAATTAGACCAGTGTCAACAGGCTACATTTGCTCAAGTCTGATTTGGTGTGAAGTGCCACAYGTCTATGTTGTGCCTGTTTCTGTGAACTACACAAATGAGAAGGGAAAAGGGTCTGGACATGGCCAGATCTAAGATACCAAAATGCTCTGTGACGGCAATTTTCTCAGCCCTTTCTCCTCCCCAGGTAAGCCAAACTTGGATTCAGTCAACTCCATCTCTTTGGGATCAAGAACTTAAGTGGGCATTCCCTGGGCCCTGCCTGCATGGGGACTAATGGGGATGCAGTCTAGAAAGGACAGTTCATTGGTTACTGTCATGGACCAAATTTTCTCTTCCCTTTTAGCATACAGACTCCTCATCTCTCTTCATCCTCGTCAACTCTCTTATCTTCTACCTGGAGTTTGTTGCAGTTTTCTGATACTCTATAGGCTGACCAGAGCTATTCTAAGGCACAAGTCATGAAGAAGAGTGTCCAGAGAGGGCTCCACAACTTTTCTGAAGTTGCTATCAGTTGCCCACATCCTAAGTGTCAGATCCCAAAAATGAGGTACACAGCGGGTAGTAATAAAATAGACATGTTAAAGGCTAGTTTTATCATCCATTTTCTTTCCCAGTGAATAACAGACTGCATTACGAACTGCCTAAGGTTTGTTATACCACTTTTGTTGCATCTCAAGCACCTGTTACAACCTGAAAATGCAGCTATCCTTTTAAAACCAACATTAAGTTGCAATGGTTAGACAACTGCAAGACTTGGACATCTGATTTACAGTATATAGTTTGTGGGTATGACAAGAAACAAAAGGATATAACAGAAAAATACTGCAATTATTGCAGAAGGTAGAAAAGTTGTCACCAACCAATATCCCCAAGTATCTCCCTTCTCACTGTAAAGAGAAATACTTTTCAGATGTGGGTGGCATAGCAATCATGTCATGAAGAATGGGAGAAGTGGGGTTGGGGGATGGACAGTGATGCCACAGAAGTGGTATGTATGCAAACACACAGACGAGTATTTGTGCCCCAAGAACCTGAACAATCAGAAAGTGGTTTGGGATGGAAGATCCCACCACAGCCTTGTTCTCTTCATTTCAAGTAAATTAAGATTAAGTGCTCCTCTGCAAAGCTGAGCAGTCACGTACTGCAAACACCTATGGTTTGCCTTCTCCACATGTCAGCTTGGTAGTAAACTAAGCATGTGAGGAAATCTGCTGATGAGTATGCAAAATGGTTTTCTCTTTCCATGCGCTGCAGAGAACAGCATTTTAGCTTTGAACAGCATTAAAAATATAATAGAAAAACTATCTAAATGTTAAAGGATGTTTCTCAAGTGCAGGATGAAAGATGATCTGCTGCTAAGTGGTATGAAGTTAAACTCCTTTTTGGAGGAACAATGGTCTTTTGTGGAAGGAAAAAGCATATGTTTTCTATTCAAGATCTTACTGTTGATAATCCACTTGTCAAATGTCTGTGTCTCCTTGAATAACGAGAGGCCGCTATGTCATCAATATCTTCTTCTGTTTCATCCAGATAATCCTAAATGACAAACAGGCATTTTAGTCGTCGTGTTCTGCTCTGTATTTGGTCAGCCTCTGTCACTTAGTTTTGTTTCATATATTTTCCACTTTAGGAAGACGGTGCAGGATGCATTCAAAATTCTAATCTCTAGAGGAATTTTGATTTACATTTTCCACATCTTTGCACAGGCACACAGCATAAGGGAAAAGACGCTGTTACGGTTTCAGGGTTCAATTGCTTAAGAACTGAAAAACTTGACACACATACTTCATACCTTATTCTGGAGACGCATACGTTTGCATGGCCAATGACTGTGCACATAAACAAAACCCACTTCCATGCCTACTAACAATCCCATGTGAATTACCTTATTCTACTTACTACTATTTGCATTCAGAATTTTCTAACAGGCAGTGCTGAAAGCCCTGGGTTATTGACAAACCACATGGGAAGAAACTTGTCCTGTCATCCTACACACTGAGTATATTTGAGGGGTAAACAAAAAAACCAGTTGATGTGCATGTTTTAAAAATAATTAAATTCCTGTATTATTTTAATAATTTTAAAAAATGGAGGAAAAATCAGTAATTGCATAGCTTCATATATATGCTTGAGTTTTAATAAGCGAGACTTAGCTGTAACATCTTTAGCTCATATACAGAAAAAAGTAATTTTCATTTTTTAAACACAGCAATAAAGTAAAATCTAAAAAGAAACTTAAAATCTGGTTGATGGTCCTAATAGGACTGTTAACTTTAAGTAAAACTTACAGGGAAAAAACCCAACAGACAGCTATCATCCTATTAAGTGTAGCTTGGAAATGTCAAGCGTTTCCTTAAACCTTATGGCAGGTACTTTGAARGACGCTGCTTTTAGTTTTAATGGAAGTCAAATGTTCAACTTCCTTATATCTGCTTTGCAGCCATAAAAATCTCACGTGGTGACCTACCTCACTCTCTATTGCTCAGTCGCTCTCACTCTTTTAAACTAAACAGAGAAGTACTGTATTCAAACTCAGGACTCAAAGACTTCTATGCTAATCAGGAAAAACAGAGCAGAGAAGAAATGCTGCTGGAGAGTTGAACCGTCACAGTTCATGTAAAGATCTGCAGAGCATTTGTCATTAGCATGCATAAAACTAGCTGTTACATCTCTTCTTTGCTCCAGTGGCTGAACTGAAATAAAACCAGCTGAAAGTGATGCAAAATTTTCTACTACTACTTTCCAATTGTAACTGCATGTTTAATATTGAGCAGAGGGAAACCAGGACAAGCCGTCACTCTATTCGGGACCAAAATTTACATACTGAAGCAAACATTCCTCTTAGCTTCATGTTCTTACAATGAGCTTCCTCTGCTGGTCTCTCCTCTTTCTAATCTATTCAGGGCACTGTTACCACCCCACAGAAAAAAGAAGTCATAGATATTTTATATTCTAAGGAAAAAGTCCAYGGAGACCCAGGCACCACAGAGCAAACTATTTCAGGGAGACAGAGCGCTGAATCCTTCAAAAGTAAAAACAAAAAAAACCCCTAAAATAAAACCAAAACCCCCCACCCCACCCTTCACTTCTACTCTCCTCATTGACTTCAGAATTCAGGTGATGTACTCAAGTTTAAAACTTGGCACAAGAATACACAATTTTCTTTCTTGCCCACACAACGGGAAGAAGCAAGTCTGGTAACACATGCAAAACTCTTTCCTTTACACTGTTGTATACATACCTATGGACTTTAATATAAACAATGCTACATTTTTATTGCTGAATAATTAAACACAGGACAAAAAAAAGTAAGGCAACATCTTCAGACTGGGGTGTTTCAGGTTTAGACACTCAAATATTAACAGTGCTTCACAAAGAGTCCTAACAACAGCTAGCTGACTACCAATTTTTGTCTGCAAGCAGATACCTAAAACTAAAAAAAAAAAAGATTAACATTTAACTTATGCTCTTAATTCATTTTGCACCACAAAGATTATGTTTCTCAGGAGGTGTTACAGAACTGCAACGACATAATTGGTTAGTGTTATTAGCTTATTAAAGTTGGAGCCAGTAGGACATTAATCTCATGGTCTCCAGCGGGGGCTATAAAATGCACATTATCCATTTACTTCTATAAAGCAGCTGAGCATGTAATGAACACCACTTGGTAAGGAATTCAACACACACCTCTCTAGATAAGGTGCTCACACTTGAACACAACACTAGATTTAACTGGTTTCCCATACTCCTTGATAAATATGTACTACAGTATGCGGGTTTCTGGGGGTTGTCCCTTTTCACCATCAAGAGCAATGTTAAGTTAGAGAAGCAAAATACCCATTCAATTTTCCAGCTGATCTCTCTGTCTGTGTAATGGGTTTTCCTGATAAAGCTGGGAGCAAAGCAGCTAAAAGCCTTTTCCCACCCTTTCAGCTGATGAATTCCAGCAATCTGAGTGTCCTACTGACATATGGCGTCTCCCACACCACTGCTGTCAGCTCCCATCCCCCAGGAATGAGACCGAAGGACCTCAGCTAGCTCCACCAGCCGGCCAGGAGAAAAGGAGGTATAACTTTTCTCAGGCTGCAGGAGCTGTTATCTTCATCAGATACCTTTCTTTTTGCCTCTTATATCAAGCACCAAATAAACTAAATGCCAGCAGGAATACAACTTTTATCTCAAAACACTGCATCCATAATGAATATAGGGCAAGACTCTGAAAGACTCCTGTGAGTCAAACTACTCTAAAAAAATACGGTAACACTAAAGCTGATGAATGCAATCAATTGATTTCTTAAGACAGGGTAGRATGAGAGATCTATGAACCCTGTTATGAATGAAGTTTAAAGGGGAATTAGCACTTTCACAGACCCCCGAGCAACTAAATCAAGGTTACACCACAAGAGAGGTCTCCTATGATAGCAAAGAAGCTAGAGAGCTGCTGAGATGCAATCTGAAATTTCATTCAGAGTCAGCAAGAAATAAAAAAAGAAAAAAAGAAAACAAAAAAAACCCCAAAACCCAAACCTCTGAATAAGACGATGACAAAAAATCAAAGAACAGAAAACCACTCTGGACTTGGCATCTCTGGCAACTGCCTCAGAGAAATCCCTGAGTGATAACTACCGCACCCTGTACAATTAGAGTAGAAAACTGATATAAAGATAATTAAAGTTTGTATTTTATTATTTTATGCTTTTCTTCTGCAATATTTTCCAGCTTCTTAATCAAGAACACATCCTTTTTCTTTATTACAATTAAAAAATAAACCACTTATTTTTGAAGTTTTTCTTCCACAGAAATCTGACACACAGGAAGGGCTTTTTTTATTTCCTTAAAGATTAACCCAAACAAAGCAATGCTGCAGGCAAATTCTCTGAGTCCTTACAATCCAAGAAACAGATGGGAATCCCAACACGTTGTTTTCCACCAAGCCACAAGTATCAAATGCTGCAAGAAGGGGTGACATCTCCCATGGCCAATGCTCTTCTGAAAAGAGCAGATGGTAGGGAAGGACTATGACAATAGACAAAACACATAAACCRTAACACAGAGCGTTATGGCTTTTTAAGCTATGAGCACACATTTCAGAACAAACTATGATTAGATGAAGAACTACTTAAATAACTCTTCTTTTTTTTTTTCCCCTCATGCATATTTAACAAGCTTGGAAATTCTTCTATAGCATTGATGCACATCTGCAACTTGTGTATCTTGGATATGTGCATAAAAGGAGAGGGAAGTTGTGAATCACTTCAGGAAAAGCAGCCCACAGAATACATAGAAAAAGGCATGGAGATGTATGGGAGAAAACAGTGAACAGGAAGAAGAGGCAAGCAACAGTGACAGAACAGAAAGCTGGGGCTTCATTTGCTAAGAATATATATAAGGGGAAAATCAAAACCAGACAAAGATTAAAGCCTTTAAAGTATAGTATTTCTCAGCATCAAAACTAAAATCTAAGAAAGTATGAATTAACAGAACTTTGGAGCATGTGTAATATAGTGCCTGAAATTTATTTTCAGGCCAGATTTCTTTCGCCTCTAAACTCAAAAACCAGCAAATCAGTAACAAACTGTAACCATGACTATTCATTGGAATCATCTATAGCCAACAGACACAGAAGATGAAGCTGTTTAAAAACTCATTAAATATCCCTGAAATGATGCTCTGCATTACTTACATTTTACATAGATATACATACAGTGCTGATTTCATAAGGCTGAACAAACAGGATTTCCACCAAACATTTACATATTTATAACTCACCAGTTCCTGATCTAAGGCACTAGGTACAGATTTGCTTCTTATGCTGAGAGTATCCTCATTTCCTTCAGAGAAAGATTCACTCAAATCTATCTCAGATCGGCTACGATCTGGAAAATAAAAACAATTAAAATGTTTGCTGTAATTAGTACAAAAATATTCCCTTTCATTTTCCACACTTTAATAAGCGTTGACTCAAACCCAATTCTTTTTTAAGAAAAAAAACATCAAAAAAATATTTTAGGTATYTGTCAAACTCTATGACAAATGAACACCAATATGATAAATGGAAAAATATGCTTTCTGATGCTGTTCAGCTTTCTGGCCAATACTTTTCCCCCTGCACTATTTATCTGCTGTAATTGTCTCCTGTGGATGATACTATAGATCAAGCTTTTGACTTTCTCTGGTAGGCCTATCAGCCTGGAATATTGCAAAACTTGCAGTCCAAGAGTTCACGGTGATTATCACATCTCCCACCACCACCAAAATCTCCCCAGCATCTGCTTCAGGATTAAGCAACTAGGGATACAGATGGACATAGAAAATACTTCTGCCATTACTGGTGTTCCCTGTGCAGAAAGGAGGAGGAAGCGAACAAGTCTCGAGACCTGCACAAGTTTCTTTCAGACCTACAGGTCTCTCATCCACTCTATAGGCATAAGACATGTTCGATGTCTTGGAGAAAGATTTTCTTAGTCCTCCCCATGTAAACCTTTTGTGCAACTGTTCAATATATTGAGAAAGAAAGAGGGGGAAGAGAATACTTTTAGATCCTGCAGGTAGGAATCTGGAAAGTTTTTAACTGTTCATCTTCTACCTGGGCTACAACTGATGTGACAGGAAAGGCCACTCTCCTGAGCTTAATGTCCTTTGAGATCCTCCAACAAGGAGACAATGAAGAGTCTGAGGCCCATTCCCAGGTTGCCTGCAATTTTGCTCAGCATCCATCTGCTTTGGTAACATGAGGCCAGTTCTTTTCTACTRGGAAAACCTTTATTTTAGAAGGTAGCAGAAACAGGAGAATTTTCACTTCATAAAGAAGTAGCAGTCTGTAACACCTCTGCCTGGAGTTGCACTGTACAATATTCTCAAAAAAACTCTGATGCTTTCAAGTTGAAAAATCTAAGGTGAAGAATGTTATCTCTTTTGATTAGCTCTGTGGGATATGCCACTAGGTTTCTGCTTTGGGCTAAATTCAGCTGAAATAAAGCGAGCCCCGCTGTGTTTCAGAGAGAAACCTGTAAATCTGAACCCACGCTGTTAGCCCTGTAAGAAGCCGACCGAGTGCCTGGGAGGAGCGGAAGAGTGCAGGGCGCTCCTGCCTCCTACTTCAGATAGGAAAAGGAGGCTCTCCACCCACTGTTGCAAAGTGGCTCTGACAGCACCTTCCTGCGCAAGCCTCATTTACCTAACAGCCTCCAATGAAATGAGGTAAATTACAGCTCAATCGACTGGTTCAGTGCATCACATATAAAAATGAAATTACATGAAGTCTGTAAGGGACTCTGACAGCTCATTGTTTCCCAAATTTGCTTCTGGGCAAAGTGGGAGCGAAATGTAATGGCAGCAGCACAGTAGTATTTTATACAGATTGCAGATAGGTAGTATTTTATACAGTTGACCACACAGAGAATGATTTAACAATGTGCAATTATGAATGAAATCTTTTAACAATCCTAAGAGCACGTGATTTACCTAATACTAACATTGTGCCGGCATTACCGGGGTTAGGATTACCATTTTTTCAAATGTAAAACTTGTGAAGTGGTATAAACTTGGTTAGTAAAAGGGAAGAATTTTCAGAATGAATATGAACAAATTTATGAAACTTACATCTGATCTTTCAACGTGCTTTAAAAACAAACGGAGCAGAGTCACAAGAATAGGAATAATCCTCTGATGATAAAGACTGGCAGAAAGAAGGAAAAGTCTTAATACTTGCCTGATGCCAAAGATACCCTAGAAACTGCAATGGAAGGTGTTCCAGATGCTTTCCTACAGTGCTTCTTCACTAAATCTTCAGGTACACTTTCACTTGCTGGAATAATCATGCCATTTGCTAAGCCAGTATCCTGCCCAATAAGAAAAATGCATATCCCGTAAATACAAAAAGCGAGCTTATTCACTATCAGTCTACAAAAGCATCATTTCTATTAGCTCCCAGAACTCCAAAGCTCCTTTAGCATCCAGTCTATTACTGAATATATTTAGATTACAATCTAATCTGCTTTGCTTAGCACAGATCATGCATAAAATTTGCACAAGGTTGCGATTCATGCATACATTCTGAGTTTGCAGCTGAAGAATCACAGCAATGCATGAGGAGTGAAAGGAGGGAAGTAAAACACTCAAATCTATTAAAAGTTCACTTAGCTTGGAAATTAAAAAAAAAAAAAGAAAAGAAAAAAAAAGAAAGAAAAGATAAAACCTATTGTTTTTATACCAGCATAATGATTTCAGTCAGGGTAAAACCAAATGGACTTGAACTAATTAAATTATGCCAGTATAACCCCTTAAATAAAGCCAATATGCTTGATATCATTATGGCTTTTTGCATTCCTGTAAAGGAATAGCTAACGACATAAGTCCATCTACATTAAATGGATTGGCCTTTTTCAACAAAGTCTAATGCACTTGAAATCAAGTCAGTCTGTGTGCCAACAAGAATATAAATAAAATAACTATTAATTTATTTACAGCTCCCAAAACTGCCCTTCATATATACTAACTTATTTTTTATTAGGAAAGACAATATATTAGACCAAGTATTTGGAAGTTAAAAAAAAAATGATGCATTCAGTAGGGCTCTGATCTCAAATGCTCATCTACTTTTTTTCCAAACATTAATGGTAAAAGGCATTACCTCTGACTATACATTTTGCTTTCCTTGTACACTTAAGTCATGGCAACTTACAACAACTTGCTAGTACAATCCTGAYTTCTTAAGAGAGGTGACTGAAACAAATTCAGGATGGGAATCTCAGTGCACAGCCAGGAGGAGCTGCTTGACAAACAGGCAGGCTGTCTGGGAACGAAGACAGCGTCTGCTTCTGGCTAGATGAGCTACATCCTTCTGCTTATTGCAAAACAGCCAAGGCAGCTAGCTCAGACATGGCAACCTACATCCCAAGAGGCCTAACAGCAAGTAAGAGGAATCCCACCTTTCATTTTGATGAAGCGTCTAGGACACATTTTGTGTTATGTCATAATTTATGCAGAGCCCAGTGTCCAAATCCAGAAAAACCTAAAATCAGTATGGCCTGATCTTCTGCCAGTGCTGAGCTTGCAAAGTTTCCCTGAGAAGTCAGTGGGAGCATGCTGGACCCTGCATGCTTGAAAGTCACATCCTTAGTTCACAGCACTTACTCAAGGCCCTGAAGCGCCAAAAATGCTTACTGCCGTCCCTCGTGCTTCCCAGTTCAGAATCTGTAACTCATTATGTAATGCCGGACATTAACAGCAATTTTTAGACAAAAGAAAAACGTCTGCCAAACCAAAACCCACATCACTGATAGAGCGTGACAAATTCTGTGCTAGGAGAGATCTTCACTGGTCCCAGCAGAATTAAGGAAGAAGCAAAGTCTTCTCTGTCAGGCTTGTCCTTTCTGGGCTTACAAATCGATCTAACAGGGCAGACGCCAGCCGAGTCATCTTGTTTGGTGTCAGCTGTATTTGGTGTCAGCTCTGCATCACTGTACTTACCCTGCTATAATCTGCAGTCATGCTGCGCGTGCTGAGTGCCGGAGACCTCGGGAGGGAAGGTATGGAAACATTGCCTCTGTTCACAGGACCCACGGCCCCTTTCAGACGGCCTGCAGTGGCCTCTGCATCACTGCTGTTCAGCGAAAGAGTGCTCCCTCTGGGATGGAGAGAAGAGTATTAAAGCGTTATTGCTTTGAGCAAACCAAGGCAACCCATTTAGCAAACCACTGCAAGAAAACAGCCATGGTAACAGTTTGCTAGAATAACATTGCCCTGGATGAACTGTGCGATCCACTGCAAGGAAATGGTCACCTGGAAAGAAAAACACAGGCAAAGGTGAATTACAATTACTTTATACACACAAGTAATACAAGTATTTTCAGCACTTCTACCAGAACTGCAAATAGCCCAAATGGGCGGCTCTTGTCCAGGCTGCAGAAGCTGCATTCATCCATGTTCATTTCGCACTGCATTCACATCCCAACAGTAGGTGCGACGACGCGTGTAACACTTCCTACCAGGCTGCTCCTTGGTTTAAAGGAAAACTACGGTGACATGACAGTTCTGGCCACTTCTGCAGCCAATGTTAATGCCAGCACTRTCTCCAGAAAGTCTAAAATCCTTGGCTATCTGCTCTCTGTCCTCTCCAGAAAAACAACAACTTGCTCACTGTCCTATTTATATTGCAATAATGACTCTTGACCCAAGCTGGTCGATTCTTTCAGCCAGGCTGGAAAACTAGGCAAGCTGGACAAGTCTTTTTGCCAGGTTTCGTGTCAGTAAAAGTGACAAAAAAGCATCTGTGATCAGCATACCAGAACTCAATTGCTGCCTAATACCACAGCAGGCAGAAATTTTCCCATGGGACGTTTTCTATTAGAAAATACTGATTAGTCCATGTGAAAATTGAGGGTTAGAAAGGGTAAGCTGTTGCACTTTTTTGACCTTTTGAAACAATGAAAATTATTTTAAAATGTATTTCAACACATTTCCAATTAAAGTTTTATTTTCATTTGAAATTTGATTTGTGGTAAAAATACAAGTTCTTGGCTGACCTACTCTTCTTTCTCCACAAACATCAGTTCAAACTTTTTCATTTTTCTTCACAATTCGGAGAAATCTCAGAAAGTCTTGCCGGACAGTAACAGTTCTGCATACATTCCTACTTACTACTTTAAAAAAAATTACTGGTAAATAGGAATTGATGCAGGAATTGCACCCTTTTCCATACAGAAAATACAGTGTCAGAGGACAATAGTAGTGCAAATTTGCCAGAGAAAATTTTTGGAACTTACAGTATATTTTCAGCCAAAAGAGGCTTGCTTAATAAATATTTCAGATTTGCAGGCATCTTCATTGCGCTGGACAACAGCTGAATTTCACCTTCACTTGGTTTAGGCTGCCGTACTATGTTTAGAGTAACTGCAGTAAAAATCTTCTCTACCACAATGGAAATTTTTATTAGAACTACTGTTGAACTGAGAAAAAATACTCTGGAACACAACAGCTCCTGTCTTGCCACTACATTAAACAGTGAGCACAGGCTCTGAATCCACATTGGTGGAGTTACTGAAAACAAGGAATACAAAGGAAACCCCCAAACACCAGGACTGCCACCAAGGTTCTGCAACCATGTTTTTGTCTTTTAGTGTGCATATGGTAACCTTTTTAACAATTACTATCCAATTTCGTATATTGACAAGAATAGATAATGTATAATAAGCACGCTCTTAGGCATGTGCACTTCACATACACGCACTGCTACTTTTTAATTTGATGAGCTAGTGATCAACAAATCCTACTAAATGTGCTTTGATTGAATTTTAGTCCTATCTGTTTACATAAAGATGCATCTCTGGTGCTGCAAAGTCAGAAAAATCAAGGTTACTGGCTGTCACCTGTATTTTATCAAACCTGTTGGATTTAGACACACACACCTTAATTTCCAAACCTGCCAGTGTATGGCAAGTAGCCAAAATGTTGAAAACCTGAGTTTTATTGCATGTCACACCACTTTTGATGGATTGTTGTGACTTTCTGTTACAAGAATTGTTGTTCCAGATTTTTCTTCCTCACTGTGTAAACTAATGTAAATCAAGAGAAGTGTTCAGAAGTAACAGTGGGCTGGGATAAAAGATTTGAAAACATGTTACAAGGGGTTCTGCAGGAGTCATCAGTCAGGCTGAGCACTTGCACATCAAACTTGCTAAACAGACCTCTCCTGTACTTGGCCCTTATTTCAGTCTGCTATTAGAGAGAGGTTCAACACTTTTTATACACACATTAAGTAGACAACAAAAGAAAAATGTTGTTATAACTTGACTATGCCAGGCATTTCCATGTGGTAGAGCAAGTACGATGGGGTAGTGTGCCTGTGTAGACAAGTCTGAAATTCCTACGCTATTTCTCCTAGACGTATCCTGATGCAGCCTCCCAGTTCATTCAGCTGCAAAATCAGTAAACATTTTTGCTGGAGTAGAAATAAACCAGTTGAAGAAACGTACTCATGCCCTGGCACTCCCTGTTCCCAGCTCAGTACATCTTCTCTTAAACCAAAATGTTTAGAAAGAATAAAAATTCTCTCTCAGTTTCCCTGCTGGTAGGTAAAATACTACCAATTTTGGCAATGCAGCTAAAAAGATGAGGGCAATTACAAAAATCAGAAATATGCAGGAAAATCTAGGACAGCTACAGTGTCACAAGATGTTATATTCTTTTAATTTGAAACTCAAAACAGTTACGGAGGGTGGCCTGGGAAACTTTGCTGTTATTTTTAATAATTATTACTCAGTTCTATAAATTAATAATAGATGAACTGAAGCAAGCATCCTCAAATATCTAATTAAAGTATTTAACCATGCATGTACAAGACAGGAATTTTCATCCCTTTACTGAGAAATATGAGCTGCCCCTCAATCCCTCCACAAACTAATATTTAGGAAGTGCCACATCTTCCATAGACAGAAAAATAATTCAGCCGCCCTACCAAAAGCATCTCCTGGCAACACATCTGGGTTACTATGTACTTTGACACAGGACACCGATTTGGCCAGGTGAGGATGAGATGACGGGTAGAGAAGGAAGTTGCCATAATGACTCAATACCCCTAATTTAATAAATCCCATTCCCTGGCTCTGGGCGAAAGCTAGAAATTGATGCTTTATGTGAAAGTCAAGCAAGGCAATCAAACATAAAGGCTATTTTTATAGACTACTTCACTCTATCTATTCTTCTAAGCCTGTACACAGAGCTTATCAGGTGCTGAATTCTACTACCCCAAACAAAATTATTTTGCTTCATTTATGGTTAACTGCATGATAACTTCCTTGCACTCTGGCACATCAAAACAGCTGCACAGATCTTTCACAAGCATCCCTTTGTCCTTATTCTGGTAAACTCTTAGAGAAAGTTACTTAATATTGCATAACCTGAGTGTTAAGCAGTGCAGACACCAGATTCCTGAGTTTTTGTCTCCTAGATCCTTCACTCATCTCTACTCTATTCAATGAAAAGCAAAACAAATCCAGAAAAACAGCAAAAATACTACTTCTGGTCTCATAAAAGTCAGGTGTGAATCTGGTTAGATACAGAAGGCCTAATTAGCTTAAGTGAAAAAAAACTTTGTGAACTGTGTATGGATTAAAGAAGAAAACTAGCTTTAAAGCTGATTTTGCTAGTAAGTGCTGCAGCATCCAGTGAAAAAAATCAAATTATCAACTTTCAAGAAGATTGTCACCATCAACTTTAGGCACGTTGCAGAACATCCAGCAATTTTTGAATTGTAGGTAACAAAGGGAAGCAAGTTCTTGCTTAAACAAGAAGGCTCATCTGTGGGTGAATGAAACTTCATGATATTCCTTTTACCTGATATCCCGTGTTCCTGTATACCTATTTGGAGTCTCCCAGGAACACTGTTTTAGAGCTAGAAATTTCTATTGGATCTTACAGCAAATTATTATTATTTTTCAATCCAGACTGTAAAATTTCTAGGTGTGTGCACCTGGGCGAAGAATGTGGGTCTACATCCAGTATAGACTATCCAACTGAACAACAAAGTGAGCTATTTTTTGGCTTCATTTTGGAGGTGGGACATGAGAGGAGTGTTGCATCTGGCATTTTATAATGCTATCAGAGGCAATAACAGAGATCTCTTAAGCCCAGAAGAATGATAAATGGAATTCTATTAGAAATAACTGGGACAGTAATCATGGAAAGAGAAGGGCAAACAGAGCCTTTGAAGAAGAAAATATAAATTATAATCAATTAACATGTCATTACCGAAGAAAAACTTTGAAACAAAGGGCCTCAGCTCTGTAACATGAACACAGCTCATCAATTAAAAGCCAGAAAACAAAAAACAATGTACTGACAGCATCACCAGCCAAATACAAGGAGAGAAAAGGAAGATGGATGGAGATAATTTTTAAGTTTTTTCGTTTCTTTTTTTTTTTTTTTTAAAAAAACAAAACAAAACATAAGCTCTGCTTCTCAGATAGTATTAATGCTGAGCATTCAAAGACAATGCAACACAGAGGACTGGCATACACCCCTAGGTCAATCACAGCATGAGCTGTACCAGATTTCTGCTGCTCACCTCTCAGAGCAAGGCGTTGACTTGCCACTGCGCAGACTTTGGGTTTCAGCTTCTGAGCCTGTGTTCCTTTCACCTTCATCTTTTGCATTTGTAATTTCTCCTTTGGTAACCACCCTAATTACCTTCCTGATGAAAACAGGGAATAAAAGATTTTAAAAGTTGTAAGGTTTTTCCCAGGAAACAGCAGCCTGACTGAAATATCGTGATGTGTGCATTCTATTAATTTCTTCTGTCTGATCTACGGACAAGTCTGGATATAAGGGTCAATAGAGCACCAAATCTGGTTATCAAACTGATTCCTATGAACAAAAAAAAGGATCATATTTGCTATAAACTGCTTTTTAAGACGCAAAACATTAAAACATCCCTCCTACTCAACATGGTCACTTCAAGCTTTGAACCAGAAGTGCCTTTTGTGAAAATTCTTCTCTCTCATTCTCATAGGGGAATACGACTAATAGATCTGCACAAATGATTTAAATGAAAAGAGGATTAGAAAAGTAAACTTCAATGCACTCTTACTATTGCTACCAATTAGCATGATTTAGAGCAACATCTAGGTCCTATTATAGTAGATTCCCTAAGCTGGTTCTTTCTTCACCTTAATTCAAGAAGCCAGAGGTGTTCCGATGCTCTTTTTCCCAGTATTAAAGAGAGATAAATCACTCATGTTAATTTCTGGAGTCACTGGAACAAGTAATTCCATACTCAGCTCTCCTCAGAAGTAAAAAAGGTGTAGAAAGCTATCTACCTCCCCTGTATTTAGGATCCATATCCATGTGTTCTTTCTTCCAACAGAAACAAAGTTTTCCAACTACCAGCCCATGGAGCTCCAGCCATATGAACATTCACATGATTTTTCTTCCCATTCACCCAATAGCCTCAAGTTACATCCAGACACCACTCGTGCAACCATACTTTCAATGCACCTGTCCATGTCCCCTGAGAGTAAGCAAGCGCTCCTCTAAAAGCATAGCTAAACTGGAGTTACACATGTCACTGAGACTGCAAGATGACCAGCAACATATCTGTTTATTCACTGTGAGGCACACAGTGAAGGGGCACTGCTCGACTGTTAGGCTGCAATTGCACAGCTGGAAGCTGAAGGAAAACCTGACTGGTGAGCAGAACCGACCAGTATACATAAAAAACAAGCCCTCCAAATTCTATTTTTTGCATTTGCTTCTTCAGCAAACCTGCCTTTAGGGACACTCTGTTACTTCCGAGGATAAACAAGAAAAATCCAGGAGTAAAATTGTCTTTTTTCTGCTACCTTTATAGCTGAAGAGTAATTACTGCTGTATTTCCTAGGAAACAGCAGTCTAATTCTAGTAAGTACGCTTTTAAACGAAGGCTGTTTCTAACCCTGGGAAGTTTGAGGCTGATGTGGAACGCTGGAGAAACTAAAAGGAAAATCCATCCAACCATATACAGCTGTTATCCGATTTATCAGTTTCCAAAAGAAAAGGCTTTACCCTATCTTTCTAGGTCCACTGAAGAGTGATTTATGCCCGTTTGTGGAGGAGACTGATACATCTGGCCTTTTTTCTTCATTCTCTTGGGGTTGATCTTTAAATGTTCTTCCTTCATCCTTACTGGAAACCGTATCTTCAGTGGAGGGGGAAAGGAAAAAAAAAAAAAAAAAAAAAAAAAAAAAAAAAAAAAAAAAAAAAAAAAAAGTGAATGTTTGCACAAAAAAGCCAGCACATGTCAAACAACCTACAAAAATAGATATTCCATTTTTCAATATTAAATAAAACCATATGATAAAATGTCATGAGAAAAAAAACTTGGGGGGTTCTTTGGCTTTTCCTTTTAATAAAAGAAAATAAAACTTTAAGTAGCTTGAAATATTTCTCATTATCAACTCTTGTCTTGAACTACGCTTCTGAATTTATCACTGACCACATTTAATAACCAAATGACCTGAAATATAATTGTGCGGTGTACAGTATTTTCTGTGTTAAATGAAAGAATGTTTTCCTAATTAAAATGTTTGTTCAGCTAGGAGCWAGGTGTGGGAAAAATGGCTTAAATATATTTTTTAATATCTCTATCAAATAAGAAAGTAACAAATCACAAAATACCCAATTTGACAGGCTGCATAATATCAAAACCCAAAGAACGTTAGATACTTGCCAGTTTGACAGCTTCTGAAGCACAGTGACATTGGCAAGATCAGCATTTTGCCAAGCAGTATATTTGCACCAGGCATTTTTCCAAGGGCAGTAAACCACTCCCTCTCCCTACAAACTGCCCATACCCATCACCTTCCTACTGAAAGTGATAAATGCTACAACTGAAAACAGACTACCTAAATAACAGCTTCTGTGTGCAGAGTGAAGTGGTTAAGTGAAGACAGAAGCATCAGCATTCAGGAAAAACTCCTGTTTCTTCAACCAGTGGTCCTGTGGTACCATGCAAGGTACCATGCAAGGTACCACAGTGGCTCACAGACATGGTACACTTGCTGTGCTTGGTCGAGACGGTCAGACTGTTTACTGTACCCAAAAGTGCAGGTGCAATTTATTGGAGATATCTGGGCAAAAGGAAAGTCAAGTGAGAACTGAGAAGTACCAAGTAGTCTGGATGTAGCCCATACTCCAGCATACAGCACAGGAGTTAACGTTTATCTTTCTCATTCAGAGTTGAAAAAGAAAAATGGGATACTTTTTTACACACCACCATCACAAATAAGAGCGCCAAAGTGAAAAAATGGCTGCGTTTAGATCTCTGCGTAGAGCCAAACTTCCTGGCAGGAACTGAGAGTGAACTTTTAGAGCCTCTGCTGCTGGCTTTGCAGCTGAATAATACTGTCCACCTGTTTGGACAGTGAGATTTTAAGCAGCGCTCTGTCTCCACAGAGATATTTCTTCATTCATCTATACCTTACCTTCCCTACATATTAACCATTCACAAATCACTGCATAGAAATACCCAAATATGAAATTAAGATTAAAATACTGGTTATACTTACACCTTCAACAGTGAAGAATAAAATACAATACAAGTCAAACACTCTGGAAACAAGGTTTGAATGTATTAAGCACAAGCAAATCTCTCTCTTGTGGTCCCTACCTGGGAATTTGCGTAGGATAGACTGTCTGACAACATCGGTTCCAAGAAGATGTGATTGTTTGAAGCGCTTTGCTCTCTCTTCAAAAAACCATTCTCCTGTCACTATCCGTAGCTGTCTATATGGGGAAAACAAAAAAGGCCAGACGTGCACATTAACAAACTTGGCCGACCAAAGCTACTGCTTAAACCCTTAGGTCATCATTCAACCATCATGCTCACAAACTCTGGACAACATTTGCACAGTTCAAAATAAAGACTAAAAAGATTGACTGCAAAGCTTGAGATAGGAGGACATGTACCAGAAAAATAATATCATCTTGCTTTGTGAATGAAAAGTAATTTTCAGTACATGGAAATTTACTTTGCAAAAAGTGTTTCAACCACTTTTACCAGATTTCCGCAGAAAACATGTAACATACTATCTCCCTAGTCCTTTGGATAGCGTACTACTCAACCTCACAGTTTTCAGTATCTCCAAAATGACAAGAGATGTAGAAACAACAACAGTGGATGGAGGGAGAAAAACCCCCACCAAAGCTCCTGCCAGCCAAGTCAGCAGTTCATGGACACAACCTGGTTATATACAGGTTGCTGCAAGCCTATAGATATTTTTCATCTCTAAGTTTCATATGCTGCCACTATACGTAGTTTCTTCACATGACAGTGAAGAACAGCTGTTATGAATTAGCTGTGTGTCGGAGGTTCAGAGCAATGAACTTTTGTCTGTGCTACTGTTCTGGATAATGTTGCTTTTTCTGGTTTCAAATTCTCTTACCTATACTAGCAACAAAGAAATCCTGTACTGGCATTGCTGTTTTCCATAGGCATATTTTTATTGTGATTGTTAGCCTTTTCCTGAATTAGTTTCATTATGGTAAAGCATCACCATTTCTACTGCCTCACTACATACAGTTGATGGCAAAAAGCTACTAATCA
>JAYKAV010003080.1:201563-212961 GCA_035582835.1 Phoebastria nigripes | reverse complement strand
AAAAAAAAAAAAAAAAAAATCAAAATCCAAAATAGGTGCCTACAAGCATAGAAATAGAAGATTATTGCCTTATCTTGTTGTTGCAGACTCCTAGTGACAAAACCTCCTATAATTCATCATCACAATCAGTCAGTCATTATGCAAGGCATTAAATAAAATCTCTACATTTCCACTCAGAATTTTTAAATTACTTTTGTTAGACACAAACACTGGAAAGGATTCATTGCATTAGAAACTATGCACGGTCTGGCTAGTATGAAAAACAGTTTTTCTCTGAATGTTTATTTTCACAATTCATTTACAGCACACACTTCTCTGCAGTTATTTTTATACCAAGGTTTACAGCAAGTTTAATGCTTTATATCAAACCATAAACCTTTCAGACCTTTGACTATGCCATCATATTCCATTGCAATATAAATGACATATTACATTGCAGTATGAACTACATGGTTCATTCATTTTTTTTCCTCGGTTACTCCCAGGTTTGACCATAAACTCCACAAGTACCATTTTCTCCTTGGATAGAGATTTTATTCATCCCTAATATCTTACCAGCAATGCTTAACTTGATCAAGGTCAGACAGGGCACTCCCCACYCCCTTATCCAGACAAGCCCCTTCACCCTTCTCCAAGCTTGGGACAATCTGAAGGAGAAGGTGTGACCTACGCCCAGGGTTTCAGCAGGTGGGAGGCTCCCCCACCCAAASCTACAGGCTTTTAGAAGCAAAAACTTGTAATTATTTCCACACCCAGCCCTGAACTGTGCCACCCGCCTGGGCTGCTGTGGTTCAGCCCCTCTGCCACAGGGTCGCTGGAGAGCCACCTCCTACATTTTCTGGCCAGATGTGAACAGCGATAAGGGAAAGAAAACCTCTCTGGTGCCTCCTGCGTCACAAGCGCCCAGGGGACCTCAGCCTGAGCGGAACGGTGGCTGAGACCAGTGTGTCTGCTTGTTTTACCATATATTAGTCTTATAATCTGATGTGGAGATTCAACCTTGCAGCAGCAGGACCAAGGGCTCAGGGAGGGTCACGGGGGCTGGAGACATTGAAGGAGGGTTCAGCGGGGGTGCTGCTGGTAGCGAGAAGATGTCATCCCCCAGCATCCATCCCTGGGAGAGGGCCGCCTTCTCCTCCTCCACTCCACTGTGGTTCGGGTCACCTGCACCCTTASAGCTCACCATCAGTCTCCCTCTCTCTGTCCCCACTCATCCCCTGCCATCCCAACAACCTCTCCTACGCCTCACTCTGGGAGCTAAGCAGCCTGCAAGAGGGGAAGGGCTGGCACCAGGCCAGGGAGCGAGGCAGGAGAACTGTGGAGAAGGACTTTCTCTTCCTCTTGCCATCCCCTTGTAATAGTAACTACTGGCCCCATACTCATCTTCTTCGCAGTCGCATAAAGCTGTTCAGGGAAGAGATAGGTTAATCTATTTGGGCAACAACAGTTGATCCCTGTATCTTCTGGCAAAGAATAAATAAGCAATCTACTTCTCTTAGTGATCTCTCTCTGCAAGCTGTAACCTGCCACCATTAAATAGCTCCTAATTACRCAGCTGGTCCCCTCTTGCCTAGCCAAGGAAGTTCGAGGTCATCGCTGCATGCTCTGGCAAATACAAACCAGACCCCCAAGGAAAGAGGAGGGTGCGAACGATCCCTTTTGCAGGCCTGAGCAGGCAAGGGAGTGTGACAGCCGCGACACCGATGCGCTGGTTCAGCTCACGATGGTAAACTGAATTGCCCATCTTCTTCATCTGGCTGATCTTATTAAGCAGTAATAAGATCCACATTTTAAATTGAGGTGCCAACGCCTTGGCAGGGCTACTTTGAGGACACCCACACCCATTCTGCTCTGACTTCACCAAGGGAACCAGGTCTGAGGTAAAACACAGACAACTCCCTCAACTGAGGCACGAAACACAGCAAATAAAGGGAGTATTGCCTTGTTTTAGTCAAGTGCTTCACCTCTCTAGCCAATCCACAGCAAAGGGGAAAAAACAACAGCCCTCAATAGCCAGCCATTGTGAGAGTCGCATGGAGCRAGTCTAGAGGCCTCAACCTTCCCTTCAGACCTTTGTCCTTATTATCATCAGTGCTACTCAGTCTTGGGATCCTGACTTCAGCTGGCAGTCCCCTTTTGTGAAAATGTCCTTACCCAACAGATCATCTCTACAAAAATACCACATTCTGACAAAATAAAGGGAAAAAACCCTTAGCTTTGCAGCTTTGAGTTTCTAGTGCACTAATATTGGATGTATTTTTCACATATACTGAAAAATTCACAGAAACACTAGTGTTTGTGTTATCTTAATCATTCATACATGTCGGGGTACCTATTAAAACAATTTTTGTCCTACACATAAATAGGAGTCAATTCAGATTAAATGATTGCCTAAGTCTCTGAATTGAAGTTTGAATTTCATAATTGCATTTGACATTCTGAATCAAAAATTGAAGAGCGAGACCTAAACAGTCTTATAATCATGTTATTTTCATGCATTTATAATTATGACAAAGGGAGACTCTTTCCTACAGAGATAGTGCATCTTTCTTCTATTTCTGATACAGGACTTAAATGAAMCCTTTCCACATAGATAATTGTTTCAGTGGGAAAAGAAATGAGGGCATTTATGCAACGTACGTCAAATCAGTACTCGCGGGTTTGGKTTTTGTTGTTTTTAAAATGGCTCCAAGATCTATACTGACTGTAAATTGTGGTATGTGCATGCATTTTCTTTACTTTCCTTTCTCAGTTAGCATGTAGCATGCAAAGTAAAAAATATGTATGTGTTCTACCAAAACAGTGTTTAGACTGGCCTTCCAAGGTGTACAACAGATGCTGAAGTCAGTAGCTTTAGAAAGAAAGAAAACAATGTTATAAATTGTAATAGCAGCAATTTTTGCATGATTGCTTTTTCCTACAGTCAAAATGGCTAGGAAAATTTTAAAGAAAATCACATTCAAGTAGGTAGGTTTAGTACCAAATACTTTAGGTATCAGCTAAAGTCCTTATACATTAATTACTGATCCACCTACACACATCATCATGTGAGAGGGAGTACGTTACGGTTCCATGCTGCTTCTCTCTCTATGATCTCCTACTAAACAGATTAACTTCACTAACACACRGCTCAGTTTAAAAATGGAACATAACCTGCGGCCTATCCCTGCCAAAAACTCAGCTTGTTATTTTCCACTCATTTTTGCACGACACTTCATGGTTAAATGCCCAATTATAAAAATTCCACTTAAGAGGGAAAGTCCCAACTATTACTTTTAATCATTTCTTTTGGGRAAAAAACCATATTGGTAAAACAGTGTCACTATCCATTTGATCATCCACCTTAAACCACATCCACAGTAGGGGAGAGAAATTTAGTCTGGCTTCCTTTTCCTCTCCTGTTCCTCAAGTATTTTACTTCCTCAGGGGGAGTAAAATTTGGAAAAAAAATGGCAAGACCAAAGGCTGGATAAAATGCAGCCTATACATGAACATACCAAAACATACACACTCATCTTTGTATGTATTCAATTCCACAGAGTATTTTCTATAACATAAATTAATTCCAGAGTAATTTTTAATATGCTGTGAGGCTATTAAATAGACTTTTTTGACCCTGTTAAAGGAAGGCAAACTTGCTTAGAAGTTACTAAACCAAAAAGAAATTATAAGAAATCTGAAAAGCATTTGCATACTAGAACATTTGAAATGYCTCTACTTTTAGGCTCCTAATGGGAATAAATGTTACTAAGATACTGATGAATTTTCATGACACTTTAAGACAACATAATTATTTCAAAGATGAAGAGAAATTTCCTATTACTGCTTTGTTCTGCTGTAATAACTTGGTCCACCTAGGCATTTTATCTCRCTGAATAACTCAATCAAAATAAAGGCATTGCTCGCAGATATCCAGACACATTCGTAATGAGAAATACAGACAGCATCAAGATGCAAAATCAGCTTGTCAGCAGACTGCTTGAAGAACTTGATTTCCCTCAACCTATTGATCATTTTAGATGCCAAATTTAAAACACAAACTCACCATGTTTTAAGAAGATGCAGGGAAAAAAGTGACCTTAATGGAAAGTTTCTCTTTTAGCACCTAGGTTTGAAAGCTCCTGATGACCTCAGTTCCTTGTATGCAGGGAATGGAGCAGAAAGCTTCCTCTTTCATCAAGTGCATAGCTACATACAGGCTCGATTTACCTCATTAAATACTACAACGTGACCATCAAACACACAATCACATAAATAAAGACTGTCTTGTTCTCTGCCCTCAGTAACTGCAGAACTAAGAATTTGGCAGAAGACTTAGCTCTAACCCTTCTTGACCTTTAAATGCTTTATCTTGCAACTTTATATTTTAGCTGGTAATAACTCCCATGGGGGGAAAAAACCCAGTAATTTTCTCTTTATGGACATTCAAGGGGAATATCCTTTTTCAGGAACTGTAAATTGTAAGACAATTTGATATATATAAACCTCAGTTTGTTATACTTAAAAATACTGATGAACATCTCTCACTATTCACATTCAAATGTCTTTCCTCGAATTCACTAAATCTCTTTTTGAAAGTGTTTTAGAATGTAATTAATGTGTTGTAATGCGCTTCCCCATCACCATAAGCTGTTTTTCAGGCAAGTCTGACTTTGGAGAAATGGCAGATGAAATGCTTTAAAGATTATTTTGGAGGAGAGAAGTCAGATTCACTTGTTGCCAGATGAAGATGTTCTGGTTGACAGATTAACATTTATATTGTATTATTAAACAAACTGGTATCTCACCTCTACAGCCACCATCATGCTACTATGTAATTTTTTTTTAATCTGTTCAGAAAATAATACTGTGTTTTACCATATCCTTAAAAAATAAGCATCTTGAAATTACCTGATCCTCAAGTCAAAGTCAGCATATTTGCAGTTCCCCGCCACCTTTTTTTTTTTTTTTTTTTGGTAGCTGGACATAAAGCCACCAGAAATGTTAAAGCAATGATAACATTTGATCCCAGGCTATGTGACAGAATGTCCGTTTGTTGTACTACAGGTATCCCAAACTCCTGTGCTATGAGTGAATAGGCAGGACTCAAGGTGCTCAGAAGGAAGGAAAGGTCAAAATGTATTAAATGAAGCAACAGGCAGAAGCTGACTGATATTATCTACATTTTCTTTTATTGCCACAAGACATTCTTTGTTTCAGCAACCATTTTGGATTATCTGTGTAATTCAAGGGATTTCTGCAGTAATTTCTGTAGTACTTGTCAATCTCTCTTTGAATGAACACACTCAAGACCCAGTATCAGACCTTCTTCACTGACACCAGTTGTAATGCAGTAGGCTTCCCAACAGTTCTGAAAAACTTGCTTCTGAACATATTCCTGCAGGTATAGCTGATGACTATGTTAACAGGACTTGTACAGGTTACTACTATCACCATCACCTTAAGTGGCACTTAATAGACATTCTTGAGGACAATTTTGGCAGAACAGCCAAGAACTAGTATAGCACCCAAACTGGAAAGAGTTCACGAAGGCCGCAAGTCCTTCTTCCTGCCTTTTAAGGGTCTCACAGTATGTATGACAACATACATAGACATTGTAACAACAGCATAACCTGGCTCTGCTAATGGAACAGCACAGCAGGTGCTAGTCTATACAGGTATCGACATTAACCTAGTCTCATTCATCAAGGTTATTAAAAGAAAAGGACAAGGGCAAAAAAAAAATTTCCTAACACTATTTGCAAAGCCACTAGCATGGTGAAACAATCCAATTTGACAGACATAAACACTGTATACAGATCAATACTACAGCGCTAAAAGTTTTTTCCCTCCTCTTGCCTTTCGTTTGCTACTCGTACAGCATAACTGTCTCTTAACACTGGATTGCCGTTTTCTTTTCCCTGCCATCTGCGTTTTAATCTTGCCAAAGGCCCTATTCGCATTAGCTTAATCAGGTCCTCCTTCAAATGTAATTAAAAAAGCCTAAAAATTCCAATTTTCCCTGCATTTCTCACTTAAGTGAGACAGGGGAAAGCAGGACTGAATTTAAATTACACACAATGATTTAAATGAAATACCTATCTCAAACTTTCATCTCTATACTGCCCACACAGAAGATAATCTCTCCGTGTACTTCTAGCAGTGTAAAAGGCATTTTACAGATCATTAACTGTCACTATAGTCTTGCAAAAACACTGCATATGAACAAAAAGAAAGGACAGAGAGAGATTTCAATTTAATAAAGATACCCAGCACGGACAAAACTTTAGCACTTGCAAAGTTTAGCACTTTGCAGACGAATTACACCATGGTTTGTAATAACTTAGAGGCAGGCTTCAACCAGAACTCGTTTTCAAGATGATTGCTAGGACTACTGCTTGCCATACAGAATTGCAGCACAATCATAAGAAATAGGGGTGGCGTATGTTTTGAGAAATTACCTCATCCATCTTTCAGCCCCAAAACAGGACCATCTTTACTGATGCCGTCATTCCTGAGAGAGGTTTATCCAACCTGTTTTTAAAACAAGATTCTGCAACCTCTCCAAGTTATATCAGTATTCATACCACCTAACCTAAATCCTTTCACTACAATTTAAGTATCACATTACTTTTCTTATCCAAAGTGAGTACACAGAACAGCCTGTATGCCTCCTCAATGCAGCCCCCTTTTGTAGATTTAAAACTCAGTTATTTTCAGTTTTCTCTTGCCTAGGCCAAACATTTCCGACTCCTTCCGTTACTCTGGACATACTGTGTGCTAGGCTTGTGATCATTATTTTCTGCTGAACTTTCTCCAGTTGGCCAACATGAAGTGCGCTACACAAAAGTGGGCAGAGTACTCTATATAAAACAGGATTGCATCATGTATTTTACAGGCCATAATTCTACTTGTACATCCCTGTGTGATGCTGGACTTTTCTACAGTGGAAAATACTGTTGATTCGTGTTCAGCTTTTCATTCAGTACAATACCCAGATCCTTTCCTAAGGAACAGCTGCATAAGCTGTTTTTATCTTCATTCTATGTTTCTGCAGCTGCATTTTTGCCCAAATGTAGTACTTCCACATGCCCGTAGGGAGCCACCACTTGCTCTTCCTTCAAAYCACTTCTCTAAATTGTAAGCGTCACTATGAATCCTAATCCTGTCCTCCAGCCTGCCTGGAGCACCTCTTGGTTTTATGTCACCTGCAGGTGTAACTGGCAAACTCATCTGCTGCATCAAAGTCCTTAACTAAAATACTTAACAGTAAAAAGCCAGGAAATATTCTGCTCTATACCACTGCTTCATGCCCCTGCCTCCCCCAACAGTGAAATGTCCATAACTACTCTGAGAACGGAGCTTTATAATTTTCCAGGCAGGTCTCCAAACACACTGACAGAATTTATTCCAGGGCACAGCTCCCCTTGTTTGTCAGCTTATTAGAATAGCATGAGAGAAAGTATCAAAAGGTTCACTTAAGTCAAGTTATAAGACATCAACAGATCCTCCTCTATTCACGAGATCTGTCACCCTATCAAAGGAGGAAATTAAATTGGTTTTGACGTTATTTGTTCTTGAGCCAGCTCTTACTCATCGTCCTGTCATCTTGTCAAACAGCACAGCAATCACTTGTTTCAGTATTTTTACAGAAATTAAAGGTAACTTGACAGGGTCAACAAATCCCTTGTTCTTCCTTTCTTCATTTTTAAAGAGTAGTATTGTGTTTGCCATTCTCCGCTCTGTCGTCTCACCTGCACCCCATCATTTCTGAAAGGCACAGCACTGAGATCATCTCAGGAACTGGCTGAAGCAAACTACAAGGAGCTCAGCCAGGCCCCTACCAATTTAAAATCATTTCACAAAATCAAGCACTTGAACATGTTTCATCTTAAAAGGTGAGACATTGTCCTCTGGATGTGCCCCACTGGCTGCAGAGAAGGTTAAGGCAGATGTTAACAGATGTTAACCTTCTAAAGCTAAGTTAGGAGACACAAACCCTAAACTCCATGTCCTGCTGTATTAATTTTTCACTAACTGTCTAGGTAGCCGAAGTCTGATGTAACTAGCAATTTGGATGCACTCTCTGATACAATTTACAAAAAGCCTTATCTTCCTGATCTAATTAGTTTGATGGTCTGTAAAAAAAAAAAAATATCCCTCTGAAATTACTCTGATTCTTTCCCCCTTTAACATGATTATTTTATTATGTCTTTTTCTTATACCATCCAGTTCTTACATCAGGATACATAACTGAGTTTTGTTGCCCAATACATTTCTCCTTTCCTTCATGGTTCTCTTACTGAATCAAGCTACAAAATCCCATATTACCATACCAATCAAGTGAATTATTCTTCCAAGTATACACCAAGTAAATATCTTTGAACATACAACATCTCTTTTTGTTTATTCACTTGATATCCTGTGTTAGAATACTGATTCTCTGCTTTTCAGCACTGTGATCTGCTACCCTCCTCCTCCATTTCCCATGCTTAATATTCCAACTGTGAGAAATGCGATATCCCCTTTTGTTTTACCTCCCACCATAGCACAATTTACTTTAGAACGCTCACTAATAGAGACATTAAAAATACAGCCCTCTCTCTTCATGCGGAGATGTTTGGTTACTATAAACGCAGAAAAAAGCAAGGATAGAAACATGGATTGAAGTGCTTGGACTCACAATTTTTACGTCTCTTTCCTTACAAATCCACCTACCACGTCAGTCAGAACATACAGACCTCACTTGTTCTTAATTCTGCTTTGTTAATTTTGAATTACTTGATTCTTACATTTATGTCTTCATAATGTGAATAGACTGTCACTGGCTTGTAACTGATTTTCTGTCATTTTCAGAGTACTTCCCACCAACAGCTTAGTATCTGTGATGCTTGCAGCTTTCTTTAGAAAGCAAGCTAGTTGAAACTGGCTTGGAACTGGAAAAAAAGATACTGCAAAATAGTGCAGCAAATAAAACCACCAGACAAGCCTCTTCCCTTGTGTACTTGCTATGCATATGCTTTTGTGCTAAGGGGATGTAAAACAGTAACACTAGCGCAAAATTACTTATACAGCGGTAATCTCTAAACGTATTTATGAAACCTGCACAACTTACGCAATCTTGGCACACACTGAGCACTTCCACTGCCCATCAGTTCCCACGACACGACACTTATTGCAAACTCGAAGTTTGCAGGTTTGGCACAGGTCTCCTCTGTCAAAGATTAAGCCCAGGCTTTTCTGACAGCGAACACAGACCCTGCTGTTGTCCTGTTGACAATGACGGTTTCCACCTTTCCTTCTCACTTCCAGAAGCTCATTTTTCAATTTCCTAGAAGTAAGAAAATAAAATCTTTTAATTTGGAGATACAACTCAATGATCTATAAGAACTTTTTAACAGCTTAAGATTTAGCGCTAAAAACTACAAGACACAAATAAGTACAAGTGTTTTTTTTATATTCGCTGTATTTTTTGACACACATATGACAAAGAAGAATAAATCTATCCTCCACCTCTCAGACATGCAGTCAAGAGGAAAATCTGGTGGGAGATCAGTATAAGTAACTGCAGACAGCTGAGCAGTTCTGGACAACTGGTAAACCATCTTTGCTTGTCCTCATCAATAATTCAAGTCATGCTGAGCCCAAGTTGACAGCAGCTCAAAACTGGGACTATCCTGTGCATCCACAGAAGGAAAAGAAGAAAATCCTTCCTGTAATTAGTGTGCATTTAATACTATGCCAGTGTAGAGTTAGCTAGGAATGCATACGCAATTCTGCACCAGCTATTCAAAGCCTAAAAAAAACCCCAAACCAAAATATCTAAATAGATAGTGGTGTTATGCTGTGATGCCACAATTAAAAAAAAAAGGAGAATGTCAGTTTAAATAATGCAACTTGCAGATTACCAGTTCTGCCACTGACTCTGCAGGATAAAAATATTTGCATTTAACGCCTAATTTTGAAGGCTGCAATTTCAATGGTGCATGAGTTGGGTACTTAATGAGAAAATAACCATAAGTGAGATGTAACTACTATATTTCCAACAGCAAAAAAAGGAATTTGAAGAGAAAGAGTCAGGAAGGATGACAGGAGAGGCAGTTTTCTATGCCTGTCTTCCCAAACCAGGGACTCAAGCAGGACCCCATCATAACCCAGACCTCTCACTAGTAGCTCCTCGTACCTTGATTCCTGACCTCAACTCCAGAGCTTTCCCTCCCATGCCGCAGCCTCTAGCTCTTACCCCTCCCACCCTGACCCACAGAACCATCTAGGTTGGAAGGGAATATTGGAGGTCACCTACTCTAAACTCACAGCCAAAGCAGGGCCAACCAGACTGGGTTGATGAAGGCTTTGTCCAACTGAATCTTGAGTAACAGAGTAACTCCAAGTAAAGAGTCCACAATGTCTCTGGGCACCTGTTCCAGAATCTGACTAACTTTATGTTTTGTTTGGTTTTGGTTGGTTGGTTTTCTGTTTGTTGGGGTTTTTTTTGTTGGTTTTTTTTTTTTTTTTTTTTTTTTTTTTTAAAAAAAAAAAAAAAGGCCTTCCTAATATCTAACCAGAATCTCCCACATTCTAGCTTGTTCCCATTGCCTCTTCTCCTTTCACCATGTACCTCTGAAAGGAGTCTGGCTCCATTTTTTTCTATACCGTCACACTAAGGAGTTGAAAACAGCAATCACGTCTTGCCTTCTCTTCTGAAGGCTTAGCAAACCCAGTTCCCTCCACCTCTCCTTCTACATCATGTGCTCCAGCCCTCTAATCATCTCGATGGCCCTCCATTGAACATGCTCCAGTATGTCATAGAATCATAAAGGTTGGAAAAGACCTCTAAGATCATCGAGTCCAACCGTCAACCCAACACCACCATGCCCCACTAAACCATGTCCCTAAGCGCCTCATCTACATGTCTTTTAAATACTTCCAGGGATGGTGACTCAACCACTTCCCCGGGCAGCCTCTTCCAATGTTTGACCACTCTTTCAGTAAAGAAATTTTTCCTAATGTCCTCCTGGCGCAACTTGAGGCCATTTCCTCTCGTCCTATCGCTTGTTACTTGGGAGAAGAGACCAACACCCACCTCGCTGCAACCTCCTTTCAGGTAGTTCAGGTCTCCCCTCAGCCTCCTCTTCTCCAGACTAAACAGTCCCAGTTCCCTCAGCTGCTCCGCATAAGACTTGTGCTCCAGACCCTTCACCAGCTTCGTTGCCCTCCTCTGGACACGCTCCAGCACCTCAATATCCTTCTTGTAGTGAGGGGCCCAAAACTGAACACAGTATTCAAGGTGCGGCCTCACCAGTGCCGAGTACAGGGGCATGATCACCTCCCTACTCCTGCTGGCCACACTATTTCTGATACAGGCCAGGATGCCATTGGCCTTCTTGGCCACCTGGGCACACTGCTGGCTCATATTCAG
>JAYKAV010003080.1:171752-200732 GCA_035582835.1 Phoebastria nigripes | reverse complement strand
AAGACTGAGGCAAAGAAGGCAATAAGTACCTCAGCCTCTTCCTCATCCTCGGTGACAATGTTCCCCCCCGCATCCGATAAGGCATTGAGGTTCTCCTTGGCTCTCTTTTTGTCATTAATATATTTGTAAAAACATTTTTTTATTGTCTCTAACAACAGCGGCCAGATTACGTTCTAGCTGGGCTTTTGCCTTTCTGATTTCCTCTCTGCATGACCTAACGAAATCCCTGCACTACTCTTGAGTCGCCTGCCCCTTCTTCCACAAGCGGTAAACGTTCCTTTTTTTCCTGAGTCCCAGCAAGAGCTCCCAGTTCAGCCAGGCCGGTCGTCTTCTCTGCCCGTTCTTCTTACAGCACATGGGGACAGCCTGCTCCTGCGCCTTTTAGACTTCCTTCTTGAAGAACGTCCAGCCTTCCTGGACCCCTTTGCCCTTCAGGACTGTCTCCCAAGGGACTGTCTCGACCAGTGTCCTGAACAGGCCGAAGTCCGCCCTCCGGAAGTCCATGGTAGCGGTTTTGCTGGTCCCCCTCCTTACTTCACCAAGAATTGAAAATTCTATCATTTCATGGTCGCTAAGCCCAAGACGGCCTCCGACCACCACATCTCCCACCAGTCCTTCTCTGTTTGTAAACAGCAGGTCGAGCGAGGCACCTCCCCTGGTAGGTGCACTCACCAGCTGCGTCAGGAAGTTGTCTTCCACACACTCCAGGAACCTCCTAGACTGTTTCCTCTCTGCCATGTTGTATTTCCAGCAGATGTCCAGGAAGTTGAAGTCCCCCACGAGAACAAGGGCTAGCGATTGTGAGACTTCTGCCAGCTGCTTGTAGAATGCTTCATCCGCCTCTTCATCCTGGTTGGGTGGTCTATAACAGACTCCCATGTCAATGCCCCTCCTGTTCTGGGGAGCCCCAAACTGGAAACTGTATTCCAGATGTGGTCTCACAATTGCTGAATAGAGGGGATAATCACTGACCTCAACTGCTAACGTAGTCCTTGTATGTGGTCAAAATTGTCCTCTCAACACTTCTCAGCTGAAGCTCCATCCACTCAACCCCCAGGCTCCTCTTATCCTCTCATCCATCTCAACCTTTTCAATAAACAACCTACAGGTCCCCTGCTCTCTCCAGGCTCTTTCCTGACTTTCCCCCCCACCCCCCACATCCTTCCTATCTTAAGCTCCTCCATCCTTTCAAACCCTTCCTGCACCCCACTCTACCCCAGAATACCTCCTCCCCAGGGCCCCAGCTCAGCAGCTGCTAAGTTCTTTCAGTTTTACATGCCTGGGCGTTGCCATGTCCCCATTCCCTCACCCTTCCCTACACTCTCTTTCATGCACTGCCATCAGCCAAGAGCCTCCAGGGTCCCTCTATCATGAAGCACTCCAGCTCACTGAAATCACAATCTCTGCATATACATAGATGCTTTAAGAGGGATTTAAAAAACCTGGCTCCCGGCTTCACCTAAAGATCAGTAAAAAGGTCTCAGGAAGAAAAACATTTTGGGAAGATAAAACCAATAAAAGATTACAGGTTGCATCCCAGTGAAGGAGGCCGGGAACATTGCTTAGGCCACCAGGGACTAAGCTCTGGCAGAATTAGATTATTTGTGGATACATTGCCTTGCTAAAAGGTTGGCTAGCATTTTGCTTCCCACTGGGATCCCATGAACAACAGCTGCTCTGCAGCTACCTGGCCCGCGGATGCTCAACCTCTGACAGCTTTTGGAAAAGGGCACGTCCAATCCCTCCAGGCAGCGACCACAAATCCTGTCAAGTATTTTCCTCTGCTGGCCTCTATCCAAAAGTGATTTCTTCATTCTGCTTTGGACCCTTCTTCTTCCACATTCAGTCCAAACAACCTTTCTCTCATACTGTAGCCTTCAAAAGCCTGTCCAGGCTTCACGAGCTTTCTTGGTACTTTGCTAATTGTTCTTGCAGTTTATTGATTGCATCTTACATATACCTACCTCCTGCAGAGATACACTTAGTTACAAGTCCATGTCCATTTTCTTCTTCTGTCAATCAGCCAGTTCCAAATGCAAACGGGTGACCTGCACTACAGCAACTGCCAACTGTGCTGCAATATTGCCATTGTGCACAGGGAAGGCAGATGATCACCACTTTTGCCACCCCCTCCTTGGATCTACCTCCTAAACAAGCCTGCCTTCAAACAGCAAAAGTCAATTTATCTGCCTCTTCTGGACTGAGAACTAAAGGCAAAAAAACTCCCCCTGCTATGAGAACACTCTCGACCACACCATTTTAAAAGACCACTTGAATAACAAATACACCTTTCAGTGCTTGTGAAGACATCTAATTACCACTGAGGTTACGGTCACTTACATTTCACTAAATATCAAACAACATTCACAAAATGCTTGATGATTTAGTGTCTCCCCTCTCAGCAGTGTGAATTTGTCAAAGTACTGTGCTACATAGCCCTTTTATTTTAGTACAGCCAGTTTTAGTACCAACTGATCTCAGGGAAATTTGTTAAGATCGGCTCATGCTTTCACACATTGAGAGGTATTGCAGCACTTTCCAGGTTCACCCTCAAAGCCCTCCCTGTCACAGCTGAGTGTCCTTCTTCACCAGGAATTCTTAATCTGGCCAATACTTGGTGCTTCTGTCCCTTTCATCTACTTTTTGTCTTCCTGGAGCTTGCTGAAGTCATCCACTTGCCTCTGCGCTGGGTCCACCCAATGAACAGTGCTCAGAGCTGCAATGGGGAACGCTGCTGTCAGGAGACTTTCAAGCACGGAAAATGCAGACCCAAGAAAAGAAGAGGAAGGGCAGATCCAGTTTGCACCTGCCACCTGGATCACCACCTTCAGCTGCACCCACCAATTTCTGTTCTACCTTCCCCCTGTGAGCTGACAGCAGACAAGGACACACTGTCCAACCGGAGTGCTGGGACTGCTCCTCGCTTCCATGCGGCCTCCGGCATCTCAGCCACTCCACTCTTCCTACTCACTTCTTATAGGTCAGCTCAAATAGTTGGTCTAACTTACTGGTACAGAGGTGACAGCTATGGTTTACGTCTAAGAACAAGCAAACAATAACAGATTCAGCTTTACTCAGCTTCCCCACACAAAACTTTCTCTGCATCTGTACTGGGTTTACACGGCAAGGTTTTGGCAGTCAGGGGTCTTCAGGGGTGGCCTCTGTGAGACGAAATCAGGGGCTGAGCCTTTGCAGGCAGAGCCAATTCCAGCTGGCTCCAAAACAGACCCACCACTGGCCAAAGCTGAGCCCATCAGCAATACTGGTGGCACTTCTGTGATAACATAGTTAAGAAAGAGGGAAAATGCTGCACAGCAGCTGTGAGGGAGAGGAGTGAGGAAAAAGTGAAACAGCCCTGCAGACACCMAGTCAGCGAAGGAGGAGGAAGGGAAGGTGCTCCAGCTGTCACAGCAGAGATTCCCCTACAGCCCAYGGAGAAGATCATGGTAAAGCAGGTTGTCTCCCTGCAGCCCATGGAGGACCATGCGGCAGCACATATCCACCCTGCAGCCCATGGAGGACCCCACGCCAGAGCAGGTGAGCATGCCCTGAAGGAAGCTACAGCCCATGGAGAGCTCCTGCTGGAGCAGGCTCCTGGCAAGAACCCATTGGGGACCCWCACAGGAGCAGTCTGTGGAAAGGACCTATGCTGCCTGTGCTGGAACAGGGGAAAAGCGTGAGGAGGAAAGAGTGGCAGAGAAAAAACATTATGAACTGACTGCAACCCTCATTCCCCATCCCCCTGCCCCATTTGGGGCAGGGGAGGAGATGGAAGAGTCAGGAACAAAGGAGTGAAGTTGAGCCTGGGAAGAAGGGGAGGTTGAGGGGAAGGTGTTTTCAGTTTTGTCCTTGCTTCTCTGTATCCTACTCTTTTTTTTTTTTAATTGGCAATAAATTAAATTAATTTTTCCCAAGTCAAGTCTGTTTTGCCTGCGGTAAGCAATCTCCCTGTCGTTATCTCGATCCATGAGTTTTTTCATCTTATTTTCTCCCCCTGTCCTGGTCAGGGAGGGAGCAAGAGAGAGCGGCTTGGTGGGTGTCTGGCAACCAGCCAAGGTCAATCCACCACAGCCTCCTTCCCCCCTTCCTGTCTGCTTGCTTGTTCTGAGTCTCCTTCAGCAGCAAAACTAGCTTACTAGTACTGGGGAGACAACTTAGTCTCTGGAGAAGAGGAGGGCAAATCAGACTTAAACAGTGCGCACAAAATGTTCTCTCATTGTTTACCCACCTATTACCAAAGTTTCATCTGGTCACCAATACACAATAATGGCAACTGTAGGCATTTGAAAATCTCAGAATTTTTGAATCCCTTCAAAATCCTCTCCCCTCAGAGTCATAGTGGGCATGGTGGTGTTGGGTTGACGGTTGGACTTGATGATCTTAGAGGTCTTTTCCAAACTTAATGATTCTATGATTCTATGATATGTTTGATTCAACAGTGAAATGATACTCAAAATTTAAAAATCTTAGTCGGTTCCTTGGGTATGTTCAAACTTCTCTTTGCAACCTCAAGGGACAGGCTTTCCTCTTCCCTCCACTCATTCACAATGAAACCTAAGAGAACTCAGATGCTGTGGGCTAAGAAAAACACAACAAAGTCTGAGGGCTTCTGACAATATGATAGAAGCCGGTAGCACTGAGACATTCTTGTTTCAGCTGGAGCATAGAAATTGTCTTCAGCTAGCTGGACCAGATTCCTGTGAACACAGAGTATTGGTTATCCAGTCAAAGGGAGAAATTGCAAGCAGAAGAGTTCAAGATAAGCAACTGAATGCTATAGGTCCTTCTAGATTCCCTGAAACAAGAAAGGAGACGGGAAACATTTCTGTGGCACAAAAATCAGAGAAGTGCAACCAAATAACTACACCTGGGCTCACTTAATTTCTCAGATAAATATTACTTCTCATCATAAAGCTGTATCTTTTCAATAAAATAGCTGGTTCTAAATAAGAATGTGTTTAAGTTATTAAGGTGGAAAATTCTTAGGATAAGTCACAGCATTAGGGGATGAAGAGCACCTGCAAGAACAACTTTTACAGTGTACTGTCCCAAATGTTACTAAGGTCTGTGGAAGTTTTTCTACAATTAAATGCACCCACTGTTACATGTTTCATTCCAGCATTCAACAAAGCCCTACTCAGTAAGGTCTTATTTTAAAATACATAAAGGAAAAGAACGGCTAGATCTTGCCAAACTGCTTGAAGCACAATCTCCTTCCCTGCACAAGCTTCATCCTTCCAGTGCTGAAGTCCACAACACAAAATCACAGAATAGTTGAGGAAGGGTTGGAAGGGATCTCTTGAGACCAGTCTAGTCCAACCCTCCTGCTCAAAGCACAGTAAGCTATRTCAGGTTGCCCTGGATTGTTTCAACTATTTCCAAGGATGGAGATTCCACAACCTCTCTGGGCAGGCTCATCCAGTGTTCAACCATTCTCACAATAAAAACATTTTTTCTTCTGTTCAGATGCAGTTTCCTGTACTTCAGTTTGTGCCCACCGGCTCTTGTCCATTCACTGGATACCACTCAAAAGAGTCTGGCTCCATCTTCTTTAACGCCCATTAGGCATTTATACACATTGCATAAGATCCCCCTGAGCCTTCTCTTCTCTAGGCTGAACAGTCCCAGCTCCCTCAGTCTCTCCCAATAAGAAAGATGCTCCAGTCCCTTAATCATCTTTGTCTCCCTTCACTGTACTTGCTCCAGTATGTCACAGAATGGCTGAGGTTGGAAAGGACCTCTGGAGGTCATCTGGTCCAAGTCCCCTGCTCAAGCAGGGCCACCAAGAGCCAATTGCTCAGGACCATATCCAGACAGCTTTTGATTATCTCCAAGGATGGAGACTTCACAAACTCCCGGGGCAACCTATGCCAGTGCTCAGTCACTGTCACAGTGAAAAAGCGTTTCCTGATGTTCAGATGGAACCTCCTGTGTTTCAGTTTGTGCACATGGTCTCTGGTCCTGTCACTGGACACCACTGAATAGAGCCTGGCTCCATCCTCTTTGCACCCTACCTTCAGGTATTTATATATATTAATAAGCCTTCTCTTCTCTAGGCTAAACAGTCCCAGCTCTCTCAGCCTTTCTTCATATGAGAGCTGCTCCAGTCCCTTAGTCATCTTCATGGCCCTTCATTGGACTCTCTCCAGTATGTGCATGTCTCTCTTATACTAAAGAGCCCAGCAACAGCTTATCTGTGAGGATCTTATGGGAGACTTCCCTGAAGTCTAAGCAGACAATACCCACTGCCCTCCCCTCATCTACCAGGCCAGTCATTTCATCATAAAAGTTTATCAAGTTGGTCAAGCATGACTTGCTCTTGGTGAAGCCATGCTGACTACTCCCAATGATTTTCTTGTCCTTAATGTGCCTAGAAATGGTGTCTAGGATTAGCTGCTCCATCATCTTCCCAGGGATCAAGGTGAGGCTGTCCATGTCTCTCTTGTACTGGGGAGCCCAGAACTGGACCCAGGACTCCAGATGTGTCTCACCAGGGCTGAGCAGAGGGGAAGGATCACCTYCCTTGACCTGCTGGTGACACTCCTCCTAATGCAGCCCAGGATGCTATTGGTCTTCTTTGCCACAAGGGTACATTGCAGGCTCATAGTCAACTTCGTGTCCACCAGGACCCCCAGGACCTCTTCTGCCAAGCTGCTTTCCAGGCAGTCAGTGCCATGCCTGTACTGGTGCATAGGGTTATTCCTCCCCAGGTGCAGGACTTGATGTTTTCCTTTGTTGAACTCCATGAGATTCCCATCAGTCCTTTTCTTCAGCCTGTCAAGGTCTCTCCAAATGTCAGCACACTCATGTGGTCTACCAACCACTCCTCCCAGCTTTGTATCATCTGCTAACTTGCTGAGGATGCACTCTGTCCCATCATCCAAGTCATTAATGAAGATCATAAACAGTATTGGCCCCAGAATTGACCCCTAGGGTACACTGCTGCTGGCTGTCCTCCAGCTAGACTTTGTCACTGATTATAACCCTCTCAGCCCAGAAGCTCAGCCAGTTCAGTCTGCCTAACTATCTATTTACATAGTCTGTACTTCATCTCTGATAACATACTCATCGACAAACTGGTGGTGTCAAAAGCCTTGCTAAAGTCAAAATAAACAACATCCACTGCTCTCCCCTCATCTACCAAGCCAGTCACTTCATCGCAGGTTATCAGGTTGGTCAAGCATGACTTCCCCTTGGTGAATCCATGCTGACTATTCCTGCAGACCTCCTTGTCCTTCACGTGCCTGGAAGTTGYTTCCAGGGTTAGTTGCTCCATCACTTTCCCAGGGACTGAGGTGAGGCTGACCAGTCTGTAGTTCCCTGGGTTTTCCTTCTTGCCCTTTTTGAAGATAGAAATGACATTTGCTTTCCTCCAGTCCTCAGACACCTCTCCCAATCACCAAATCCCAATTCAAAGATTATTGAGAGTAGCCTTGCAATGACATTGGCCGATTCCCTCAGTACTCATAGGTATGATCATGGCTCATGGACCAGTCCAGTCTGTCCAGTTTGTTTAAATATTCTCTAACCTGATTCTCCTCCACCGAGGGCAAATTTACATTGCCCTGGACTTTCCCAATGATCTCAGGGGGCTGGGGTTCCTGAAGACCTGTCCTACCAGTAAAGACTGAGGCGAAGAAGGCATTGTGCACCTTGACCTTTTCCACATGCTTTGTCACTAGGTCCTCTGTTCCATTCAGCAGCAGGCCCACACTTGTCCTAGCCTTCCTTTTGCTGCTGGTGTACTTGTAAAATGTTTCTTGTTGCTCTTCACTTCCCTTGCCAGATTTAACTTCAGGTGGATTTCAGCTTTCCTAATCCTATACTTGCGTGCTTAGTGTCATTTGTCCCTACTTCCACCTCCTGTATGTTTCCTTTTTATGTCTGTGTTTTGCCAAGAGCTCCTTGTTCATCCATGCAGGCCTCCTGCCACCTTTACTTGCTCTCCTGCTTGTCGCAATGGACCGTTCCTGAGCTTGGAAGAGGTGCTCCTTCAAAACAAACAAGACCCAGCCTCCCCCCCCCCCGAAAAAAAGAACCAAAAAACCCCACCCCAATCAGCTCTCTTGGACCTCTCTTCTTCCCAGTACAGTCTCCCATGAGATGCTTCCCAGCAAGTCCCTGAACAACCCAAAACCTGCTCTCCTGAAGTCCAGAGTTGTGACCCTTTTTGCTTTCTTCCCTCCACTCAGAATCTTGAACTCCACTCACGGTCACTGCAGCAAGGCTGTCCCAACCTTCACATCTCTGACCTTTTCTTCCTTGTTGGCAAATTTATGTGGATGTGCTTGTCACAGGCACCCTTCCACCCCATTTTCTTGATTACAATGTTTCTCCTGTTCACCTCACCCCACCTAATTTGCTTGCCAACCTGCACCACCACTTCTTTACTTGATCATTGGTCATTCTCTCTACCTCATCTTTTTCATGGTCTCCTGTTGAAACTGTGAGTTTTTAGACAGTAGAACTGCCAGCCAATGTTCAATAGAGGTAGTCTTTGAGAGACAATTGTATTTTCAGTTTTTATTCAGTTTTGCAAAGATTTGGTCAATCACATAGAACTAAAGGCGCACATACAATTCAGTTCCACTTTCTTTTGGGACTTGAACATCTGCATGCAAAACAGCAACCTGAACCTTGCCCAAGTGTCAGTGTAACTCAGAAGATGAATATTGTTAACCCTCAAATCTCAAAACGGTTAAAATAATAAGCACTAGCAAAGGCTCATTTTTCGTACCAGATTTATTTCCAGTGGCTTGTTTTTACTTAAAAAAATAAAATCAACAGTGACCCATTGCATTTCAGGAACTCCACAGGCAGTATGATGCCATCTTTTTGGTAATTATCAGTGTGTCCTATAGACTGCATCCAGGTGTCTAATGTTGAAACAAAACCTTCACTGAACTCCTTCCATTCCAGCCTTCTCCCCCCCCCCCTGCAACTTTCAGGCCCTTTTGTGCTTAATTAGAAGCATCATTGGGCACAAAGTCTGTGTTTTAAATAGCTCCAATTTAAAATAAAGAAATCTCTATCAGCCCAAACCAATAAACAGTGCATTTTTAAACAAAAGTTTGCTTAGAGATCAACAYGTTGAAAAACTTACCAATTTCTTTTGACATTAAAAAGGCATTATTCCTACTATCCAGTAGTGGTGATTGCAACAGTATTTTCCACGGCTTATGCAATACAAAATCTTGAATTCTTATCAGATGATAGTTGATCTGCCAACAGCATGAATTCTGAAAAGTGTTTGTTTTCTTGTTTTTTAATACAGCGCTGCCTTTGATGACTTTCAGGGAACTGAGATAAGATAAATCAACCCACAGCTTCTCCGCTCGCTTAATCAAACAAATAAAACAGAAAAATTTAAAAAGGCAAGCAAATAATGTATGGACAGATATACTGGATGTGAACTTTCTTTTGGGATTCCCTATACTATTTGTTGAATTGAACTACTGATCGACTGTAACAAATATGTTCAGGAATATGTTTAGGAAAATAAAGAATGAAATGTCTCAAGGGCCATGAAGGGTCGGAGGAGGTGGGCGAGTCATCTGAAAAAAATTCATCATCATAACAGCCTCTAAACAACCACAGCCTAGCTGCACTAGTTACACAATACTGAAAAGGGACAAGTGCAGCATGTAACTGGACTGGCTTACCGCCACTCTCTATCCCCCAAGACAGGAACCAGCTGTATAATAAACACCCAATTTCCTTTTGCCATTCTAACATTTGAGCRCTCCTTAATTTTAAAGGAATCTAATTAACATGCAGTTAGATACTTTTAATCTCAAATATTAAACAAGAATTAATCTTTATCAATCCTCTCCTAGTAATATGAAAGAGAAAATAAACTCAGCAGAAGCCAATTTAATAAGCTGCTGGAGAAAAAGTATCCTATCATACACTGAAGTTTCTAAACCATCTATTACAACAGCTGTTTGATAGAAGATAGCTATTAAAAAGAAATTTGTTACTGCCAAGGATAGCAGAATATTTAGCCATTCTTCTAACTGTGAATTTTTATTAAGATTCCTCTACTGTCTAAGAAAATATGTTAAGTGCATTGCCGAAGAGCTCTGTTGTAACTAGTATTCCAGGTAACACTGAATGACTTAATCTAAGCCTTTCCAAATGGGGCATAAAAGGCCCATATAAAATATCAAAGCAAGAAACAAACAAACAAAAAGACTTAGCCAACACTGAATTTRAGAAATTACTCAGATCCTAGATTAAGCCCATCTAACAAGTAAATATGAAAACCTGATGCCTTGAAAAGATGAGGAACAAAATGCAGATAGCAAGGACCACAATTCTACAAAACCCAAACCAAGGAGCAACAAGCAGTCGTAGCTCTTGGCACAGTTGCCCACCACCTGCCAGAGGCACAAAAGAGGCCCTAAAAGAGTCTGACTCTTCCCTACTGAGGCTAAAAGTCACGAGGCAGTCAAAGGCGCTCGTTCCTCACAAATGCAGCCGCCAGAGATGGAATATTCCCAAACCCTTATAATCCTGCAAAAAGGAAGAAGCCATGAGAAGCCTTAACAGATCCATTTTTTCTTAATAGTATGCTTTACTCTAGAGAACATTTATTCCCCAAATACGGAAAAATAGAATAGCTATACTGCTGCAAGAGGCGAGACACTCACTGCTCAAGCCATTCCCTTAAATGAATGCCATCATTTCATCAAACTCTGTAAGCACGATCCACTTGCTTTGAGAGTCAGGTAACCTTTTTTTTTTTTTTTTTAATATACCAAACTGTTTTTTTTTTTTAAATTTCAGTAGGATTTTGGAAAACTTTTTATTTTGAATTTTTTTTTCTACCTCATCTCCTCTCCCTTTTTTGAAAAAACACTGTTGAATGCAATGGCATACGTGATTCCTCAGTTTGATTTGCAAATTTCTCCTGCATCTTCCTTCTCCCCATTTCAAAAACCTTTTTCATCTTAAGATGTAGAGCAGCAGAATCCAAGTATTCCTAATTTTATTTTGCCATTCTAAATTTCCAGAGTTCAAAGAGTCATAAAAAATTACAGTAAAAAAAAAAAAMCAAAACCACCACAAAAACCACTGTCCTCAACCAACTATAATTAAAGACTTTAGCAGGAAAAAAGTTTAAATATATGAAATTACTCCAGTGTTGCACCTGTTCTTAAGAAAGTTCTGTTTCCTGCACAGATGAGTTGACACAATSTCCTTCTGAAGTTATGCAGCTGTTAACTTAGATACCAGAGAATTTTTCTGTGTAGGAATTGGTATCAACGTACTTCTGGAGGCTGAGGGAGAAAGGAAATTTCCTCCCCCAGGCTGATTCCCAGTACCTCCTCCAAATTCAACCAGATTCCCTCCACTGTCTGATACAATATGTTGARAGTAACAGTAAATATTATTGACAGTCCACAAAAGGATGGGCTATTACCAATTTGCGAGATCTCCTTGCATTGTAAAATCTAGCCATTTGAGTACCTGAAGTATTTTTTAGGTTCTTATTTTATAAGCACAGATTTTCACATTTTGCTTATGTATGATAAAAACTGTCTTAAGAATATCCAAGTATGGATGTATATTGGTGACAATGAAAGGAAACAGGGAAAGGCAAGGAATGAATTTGCAAAGGAAGAGAGAACCTGCGTAATGAATGGCAGAACGGAGCCCAGTGAACAGAAGGAAAGGAGGCATGGGAACTGAAATGATATTAGATMCTATAATGATGACAAACTTCCACAGATGAACCTTTTTCTGAGTAACTCCCTCATCCTCTCAACTAAAAACTGTTACTAAGATTAAAAAAAAAATAAAATAAAATGCAAATTGCTTGTCGGTTTCTTACTAGTCTTTGATAAAATAAATTGTACCCAGAGTATGAGAATTAATCACCATCAGAAATCCTTTCACCAATGGAGGATCTTCATTCTCAAAGAACATTGGAGAGCAAAACAGGCATCTCTACCCTTAGAGTACTGGCAATAGTAACTACTTTTGATGGAAAAGTCTCTGGTTCAAATAACAACAATGTGTTAAATTCACTTGACAAATGAGAKAGCTGCCAGACAAGCAACCTCCTAACTTCCCATACACGTATGGATGAGCAATATGTTTTAACATAAGGACTCATTCCTTCAAATGTTTATAGGCAGTTTTGCAAAAACACAGACCATATACCATACTATATACAATCTTGCAATAATTTTGTGCTTATAAACAAGTCCAAATGTATTCTCAGCAGATAAGTCAATTCCCATTCCCGTTACTCAAAYTTAAATTTTTTTTTCTAAAGCGCTTGCCTGTAGTTACCACATGGTGGTATCCATGCTAACAGTTTCTCCTATATTGTAATGAAGTTAATCCCCTAAAGTGCTTCTGTGGATCTCTTTGGATTGATAAGGAGATTCCATTTTAGTTAACTGAGAAGACAGGAATGCCAACTTTCTTTGTCAATACAGATCTGGGGCTGGTGCAATTCTTACACAACTTCTGGCAACCTAAATGCTGAGGGAATGATTCAAGTAATAACCCAATAAAGCCTTATCCTTGGAAGAAACTGGCATGTTCCTTCTTTGTTTTCTCAGTTCAGCAATTATTACGCTGGTATCTCCTCTTCTAAAAGCACGGTATTCACAGCTTTGCTTTGTAAAGAATGAAAAGAACCTTTGTATTTTAAACGCTGTCTAGGAAAATAGTCAAGGTAAGAAAGCAATGTACATTAGCAGTAAGTGTGTCATGCGTGTTCGCTCTGTGGTAGCATAATAATATTGAGATGAAGAGCTAGCTCCAAATGCAAAATGCTATGACCATCAGACCCAGTTCCCTGTGTAACACCACAYCTGGGGCRGATGCAGTGGGGCTGCTGTTGGAACAGAAACAAACCAACAACAGTTAGATGAAACACRCCTAGTACATGGTAGACCCCCCTTYTGGCAAATACATTCTTTTGATTTAGTATTGATTTCATGACTTGTGACACTACACATTAAATGTGATATGGGTTTTCATAAAAAGCGTCTTAAAAGAACAAAACTATTTAAAAATAGTAAAAGGATGGGGAAATAAGAAAAAAGATAGATGTTTCAGTCCAAAACATTCAGTTCAGAATGTCTTGACTGACATTATCTGGATGCAAGTTTCTCCCAGCAACTCACATGTTAAAAAAAAACCTATTTTTTCACCCTCAGTATGGTCAAGTTCACATTTTTAGCTATTTTAGCTCTATGTAATTTAATGATTTCATCCAAATAATCTTAGCATTTGAAAACAATCACGATGGTCATTTGACGTCAAAAGCGTCGTAGAGCAATGTTTAGAACACTGTAGGTTATTTGCACAAGTAATCTACTAACAGCTTTAAATTAATATTCAAAGAAAATTTCCAGTCACACAAGATGCACACTTAAAAGTTAAGAACATAAACCCTAATATTTATTAAGGAGGTTGCTTAATAACTAGACCACAGAAAGAGTACTTGCTGCTTTCTGTGTTTCTCTCGCATGTAGGTGAAATATTTGTACATCAAATAAAAATACAAGAACAGCCACCTGCACTCCAGAACACAAGTATRAGCAGTGATCGTGAAAATAACTTCTAACAATCTCATTATTAGGACATCCTCCTACACCTACTATTGCTTTCATGTTGAATAGAAAGACCCTTTCAAGTTACAATGGCTTTTGAAGACTAATAGGAACAGAAAAGAACAATTATCAAGATAGATTCARAAAGAGTGGAACAGACTAATAAAAATTCTTCAGTACAATGTACAAGTAAGCATCTTGCCAGAATGAAAAATGCCTTGAAAATAAATACAAAGGGACTTGTTCTTCTGAAGTACTTCAATAAAATATATAACAGATTGCACCAAATCAAATTCCAAAGACAACAAATGTTCCTCTGAAGTATACTTATAAGCTATAATTAAAGACATCCTTGCCAAGCTGTATGCAGAAAGAAAAAATATGAAGTCTCCTAGGAAGCAGTTACCCACCCAGTTCTTTATAGTTTGCGTATCTTGGAAGTCCTTTATAGACCACATTCCACCATTATCAGGCACAGTATGGTCTAGTGAGAATTCTCCAAATATACTCTGACTCTTAAACCAATTGGTTCATATATAGGTGATAGAAGTATGCATAAGCATCACATTGCATCATTAGTTATCCTAATTAGCATTATATTTTAGATTAACTTCATTTTCAGCCTTTTCTTAGGGTGCTCTTTCCATTTGTACCAAAACACAGACAAGCCAATACCACCTGTCGCTTACTGAACCACATCCTCCAGAGGTGCCTTGGGTTTTCAAACTCAGTAGGCTTGGCAGAGTGACTTCCAGTAGTGCCAAAAAGAGCAGAAAATTAGGGTTTTTAAGACATTGCATTAAAAAAAACAACAACAAAAAAACCAACCAAACAAAAAAAAAAAACAACACAAAACCTCAGGAGTTTCAACTTTCCACTTGAGATTGGAGAACGACAGTAGTAGAAAAGAAAGCGTTCTGGGGGTCTGGGAAGCTAGCGATGCGATACACTGCTGCACTCCATACCGACGTCTTTGATCGATKACTACTGGCACGTCACACATTTCCAAGGCCACCACCTTAGAAAACTGAAATACTTACTTTGAATTGCTTATTCTATTACAAAACAGAGCACAATGCCTGGAACAAACAGTGCTCCATCTGTTTTCTTCTGTTTTCTTCTTCATCTGACAAATCATGAAGGAGATGAAATGATTAATTTGCCCACACCACCATAAAGAAAMACCTTTTCTTCCAGTGTTGCAGCAGCAGAAGCAACCAGTTTTAGCCCACTCCATTTAGATGAGTCACTACGTTTCCCCAGTTAAACAGGCTGCACACCAATAAGGGCACTGCACTTAGACTTGGTTCTCTCAAGGCAGAAAGACTTCCAAAACCGGTGGCTAACTCTACATGGATTTCCAAGTAATAGTTTATACACAAGAAGCCTCAGCAGGTGCTGAATGTATATCTCTGCAATGCACAATGTCTAAAATSCTTTTTAGCAAATCAAAGGGAAGAACAATGCAGCCTGGCCTTGGAATACATGGACAGAAACCAGCAAGGGCTGGAAATCTTTGTCATCCATTGCACTCAGCAGCCTCGCCAACACCAAGTGCTGCATACATCCACGCTAAGCCTGTTTCTCAGAACCAGCACTGTATAAAACTTTAAAAGCGCAGCGAGGAGAAGCAAGAGGAGGCAGCAACAACATACTGGAAAAGCATATGAACCTTTGCAGAACTGATACTTAGCTGAACTAACTGAATTTGAGTCATCTAAAATAGCTGACACTCAGCCTGCCTGCACACATTGTTCTCTGAACTTTGATTTTTACCTTTTTTCCTCAGAAAAGAACACGTGGACTCTATTAATACTCGGAGTCTCTACTTCTCCCATCAGCAACTTTTGAGATCCATACCTGAGAGTTTCAGTTTTATTTATTTACTAGTAAATCTAAGTCATTTGAAAAATGAAGYGTCCCTCCTCCTCCCTATTCTGTAAGTACTGAAACAGAAAGAAAAAGGCCACTATCTTGCATTCGCCCCACGTTGTATGGGCTCCTGTACAGAGGCAGACGCCTGCTTTCTCTCCCTGTGACACCTTCCAAACTTCCCCTCCTGCAGTCAGCTCTGAAGGCACAAAGCATACAGCTCCTCTCAGAGGAAGAAAGTTCAAGAGCCTTACTAAAGCCTTCCATTCCCAGGGGGGAAATTCAGCCAAAGTGGAACAAATCTAAAGAATCTGAAATTTAAAAACCACTGCTGTGTATTTTTGTACTTGTTATCTTTCTTACTCTTTTGCCTTGAAGCAATGGACACAACCTTTTGTTTACAGAGGGCCACACTAGCAAGCAATTTTCTTTTTAACACACTTTACTTTGACTTATAATTAACTGTGCCACCTCCCAACGTTCATCCTTCTCCCGAGGYGTCTAGAAAATCTTCACTGGGTACCACAAAAATATCTATACTACGGACCATATTTTTAAGAACAATAATAAAAAGGGTTACCTTATTCTTTTGTCTTCAACTTTTTTCAGATACTCATCTCTCTTCAATACTCCCAATATTGTTTCCCTTTCATGTTCCAACAAAAATGACAAATTGATGATCTCCAAGTGCTTCGTCATGATTCTTCAACAGCCACTCTTTCAATGACTGTTTTGCCCAATCAATTCTTCCAATGATTTGTTTGCAAAAGTCCAAAGGCACGTTTGTGTCAGAGTTACAAGATCCACACAGTCAAGAGGTATTTTGAAAACGCTTCTTTAAGTCAACCAGGTGTCAAGACTGTATTGCTTTGCCTTCCAACTATGCAAGAAATAAAGGTTTCTTCTTTGTTTATTCCTTAAGAAAGCCAGTCATTTTCCTGGTTACTGAATGCCCTTGTGTCCTGGCCAACGCTCACCGACACTCTGCAGGCCTTCAGACTGCATTCACAAGCAGCTGCAGAATCAACTTCCTGGCATAATTGTAGTTTGGAGCCACAAAATAGCTGGCTACATTTATTTCAAACTACCTGAAAGTCAAAACAAACAAGTGTAGGTGATTTTGACATTACCATCACAGTCTGATTTAAGAAAGGCTTAATCTAATACTGGTTTGAAAGTCACCAAAGAATGGCTTGCAGACTATCAGGTATCTCAGGGGCTACTTATACGTCATGTTTTCTATGTTGTTGTTTATTTACTCGCTAATGTTTGATTATTATGCTCCCACGAGGGCTCTGCAATTATCTTCCTACTGCAATACATTTAAATGACTATATTCACCTTGTAATACTTCCATCCTAACAGTAATGAGCGTGGGGGTGGGGGGAGGAATGATTGTACTCATTCCCCTGAGATTACTTTAAGGGAAAAGTAAAAATTAACAAGTGGAAGGGCTTCAGAGGACAGCACTAAAGGCAAGACTCACCTCAAAACAAGTATACACCTGCATCTCGGCAAGTCATCCATTATACTCGCTTTACAGTCAATTTGGAGAAATAGGAACTTTCAAGGAGTGATTTATCCACTTACTGCATACATTTAATTTAGGATGACATGTTCTAGAAATGCCCATTCCCTTCCAGTAAATACAGCAAGAACTTAAAGTGAAATTTGTCTTACTTCTGGGTGGCTACATGTTAATAAGTCACTTTTTTTTTTTCCTTTCTCTCTTCTGTCATTTCTAAACAGAAAACGACTTCCAGACAAAACCAGAAGAGACACCCGAGTCCATACTGGAGCTCTGAACTTGTCCCTGTTTGGAAAGAGTCACCAGGAAGCTACTTGGAAAATATCTAAAACTTCTAGTTATCTGGTTGGAACATCCAGCCCTCACAGTCTCATAAGTAAACATAGAGTTTCACATCGAAACAAGGCATGACCTCCAAGACACTTTTCCTTAAAACATTAAGCTATGTGAACAGATGCACATTGTACTTTGAAGCATACACACGTTATATCCAGTATACAAACATAAACCCATTTATACACAAAAAATGCATCCACGTCATCATACATAAGTGCAAATACATATGTGTGCGTACATAGGTGAACATATGCTATAAGATAATGCAGATTTATTTTATATTATGCATGCTGGAAGAACTAAAACAGCTCTTAAGAAATTTTTTTTTTTTTTTTTTTTTAAAGCAGCCCTTGCTTCCCTAGCTTTCAACAGTTTTGAAAGGTTTTGACAAAGATAAATAGCACAGAGAACTGAAGGAGTAGTGTTCACAGTCTAAGACAACTATGGGTATAAGACAAGATATTCTTCTGTTTCCCTTCCTGAAACAGCAAATACTGTTGCCAATGGCATCAGATGAAATTCTTGTGTTGCTTTTCACCAACTACTTCAGAATATGAGTTTGGAAATACTCCATTCCCCTAGTTATCTGACTATTTATTAGTAAAGGATACAAATGTCACAATTTAAGTTCAAAGGAGATTTTTCCTCAGATTAGTCTTACATGAGCATGGGAATTTCTTCTGATATTTTGTAACCTGTTTCAATTAATCTTTAAAATTTTCAAATTAATAAAAAAAATCATAAAGCATACACAAGTGGAATATAAGTATTTTCATCTATTTTTTCTAAGAAAACAGTAATATAAATCTTACTGTTTCTGCAATACAGATCCAACTATCAGTGTCACTTTCATCAGGTAAGAAAATGGGACAGAAATGTCATACGCAAACTGAAAGCACACAACAAGTCATGCAAGGCAGAAATACAAGTCAGGACTGCCAATTATGAGCTTAATATTACTGAAAATTGGGAAACAAACAAACCACAGACTACTACTTCTGGCTAGATTGCTATCTTAAACATATAAAAGCCAAGTAATAAAAACACACATGAAAAAAGAATTTCCTTTGATTCTCTGCATTTATTTTAATAGAAAAAATAAAACACTGGACCATTATGTTTATTCTTAAATTCTTGAAAATGGTGTTTCTATTAATACCATAAGGCCAAGTTACTTGTAAGCAAAAGGAAGAAATCCAACATGTGAATTATACTTTGTACTATCAAGGCGGCTAGCTTCTTTCTTGAACTGCCTAGCAAAATGCCAGGTGAAAACAGTACTTTCATCCCAACCGGATCCTAACATCAGTGGACTAGGGAGCATGGGGCACCGCCATAAAACTCACAGAGCCAAGTTCAGCATCAGAGAATAAGCTAAGTTGCTTGGCTGGCCAAGGTGCTCCAGATTTCTGTTTGCAAGTTGTCCTTGCAGGGGTAACATAGGGGACACACAGCATTATTCTGACAYGCATTTGTTTTTTTTAACTGAGAAAAAAAGCCAAGTTCTATTGAAAAATGGAAAACCAAGAGGTTAAAGGGAAAGAATGAACAATACAATTAGAAATTTAGGACAACAAAAGTGTTAAAAATGGTCTCTGATAGCACCATTATTGTCTTGATGATGCACTACAGGTAACTAGGGTTCTTGCAGAAAAACAGTGCAGTGGTATGACACGCAGGCTGACAAGAACACTGTACCTTCTAAGATGTATTCAGATATTGGGAATTCAGGGAAGAGAAAAACAACTTCACAAGATTAACTTGACATCTGGCCATATATTCTGAGCTTTTTTCTTTTAACTCTAAAGAAGTTAGTACTCCTATCAGAATATCCGAAAGCCACAAAAATTCCCTTTGGCTAAGCATACCGCCTATCCTTGAATGTCCTGGAAGGTTTTTCTCTCAGTACAGGGAGGCACACATGAAATCCAAAATTACTAAGGTGACATGCCATAATTGGGAATCCAGTTACTTCATTTGCCACCTGGAGCATAGGGTCAGATATGTAGATTCCAGAGCAGAACTAAGCACTGGTAAGGGTGATGAGATCACAAATTGTCGGATTAGATGGACTTAAAATTTAAGAGTGCGCTACACTCTCCTGTGCCAGATGTAAATCAGCTGAAAGATCATTCCATTAAGTTTATTGCAGCTTTCACCAGTGAGGAAATCCTAAACCACAGAACATGCACCATTGGTAGCAGAGGCAACACTTGCAGGTAGAAAGCAGGTAGGACCTAAATCCCACATGAATGGAGATCCTTCTGAGCCACAGATCAACAGGCAGTCACAGCAACCCCTGCCTATGCTCAGGAATAGGTGGGGAAGAGGTTGGATTTAGGGGCCAGCACCAGAGRTGGTGGTGAGAGGTGCGAAGGCACGGAGAGTAGAAGCACGCAAGAGGTTAACGAAGGAGAGAATGGAAGAATTATTCTTACTGCCCACAGGCACAACCTGACATTGCAACTGATCTCTGAGTTACCACTGCCTTCCATGCCAGATGAGACTGGCTTAGAAACACCAGAGCAGACTCACTGGACAGTGGTCTCGTCAACAAAATTCCGGTATCTCATGCTGACAGCTGACCTTTTAGGTAAACGACATGAATCTTGAATTGAAATTATGATAGTCTTGTTTGTAAAGACAACAGAAACTACGTTAGAGTTTGCAATATAGAGAATAATGCAGGGTATTATAATGTTTACCAATTAGACATAAACCCAAATTACATTCATGTTACCCACATTAACAGAAAGATTGTAGTAAAATCTATTCTTATAGAAACACTATAATCAACTGAAGTTTTATTCTATTCACAATGGGTTTTGTTTCTTTCTATTTTTTACTGAACATACYTGGAAATAGATCCTTAGTCCCATTTATGACAAAAATCTTGTGGGTTTTAACTGTCTTTATCATGTAACAGTGAGATTTGGCAACTGTCAGAAAATACAATTTTACCTGCTTATGTGTTCARCCAACTCTATGTAGGTTAAAATACCTTGTGATTTAGCAAAAATATTCTCCTCAATAGCTGGGATGGCAGCCTGTTTAATGATCTCAGACTCAGTATTAGCAAGACATAAAACCCACTAATGACAGCCTTAAAACCCAGCATCCTCAAGTTTCCCTCATTGCTTTGGTGGGGGAACACAGTCTCCAGCACAACACCGAGCACGTTGGCAATACAGCTTTTGTGTTCAGGGCTGCAGTAACATATCTGATGCTGAAATAGCCCATTTTTCTGTCCGCCAACTATCCAACATACGCGTACCAACCAGTTAATTGACCTTAAGGTTCAGACCCACCTCACCTTCCAGATTTTCTTCTGCACTATGAAATTGCTATTCAAAAATAATAATTTCCTAACCAGACACTGCCTAGCTGCTGAAGCTTCAGCAAATATCTCAAGAGAAGCTTGTATTTCTTCAGACAGGATTCCTCTCAACGCATTACCCTCATGACCTCTGCCTAGGTGATATTCTCTACCCCAAGCCAGCTGAAGTATTAGCAGCAGTTAACTTTGCATAAGCAAAGTTTTCCCAATTCTTAGATAACGTTACTCTCGCAAGGCTATCTTTTAGGACTGAAGATAGCGCAGGTATCTTTACCCTACACGAAGCAGATCTAGTCAAAAATCCCTTGTCCCTGCATCCTACTTCACTCCTGCCTGATTAGACAAATTCTGTGTTGAAACTCTGGTAGCACTGCCTTCATTCTGCCATGTGCTGGTACAAGAGGTACCAAAACATCACCTACCTCACAGCAGGAGACCATCTGGTTTAGCTCCCATACCTTTTGTGGTTAAGTGGTGGGCTTTTCTGTTGTACACGTACTTGTTAAACAAAAAGAAGGGTGACAGCAAAACCAGCAGGAACACTTGCTCTACAGAAAAGGAGTCTAATAAGTAATGAGATACTGTTTTTAACAAACTACCACTTAAGACTCCCCTGCTTTAGACAACACATGACCATGCTTGTATTTCACATSAAGATTTAACAGGAAAATTCGCTCTTCTCCTTTCCTGTGCTACTTCTTGCTCTCTCTCTGAGTAGTCCAGAATAAATTAGCTGACAAAAGCTGAATTATGAACCAACCTAGGGTTTAAAAACAAAACCAGCCAGCCAGCTTTTAGAAAGTGACAATGCTCCTTTTAACTGACTTCTGATGTTTTATTAAGCAGCCCTGTGGCTGGTTAGGAAATGTAGTTGTTTTCACCCTAAACTGAGTGAAGATTTCACACAACAGAGCATTTGAGGAGCGCTAAAATGCAAATTAGGACACATGGAAAAATGCAAAGCCCCCTAAAAGGATGGGCTTAGTTCTAATCTACATTCAATATGTAGATAGAGCATTGATTTCTTAAGTCAGAGTAAAGCAATGATCTAATATTGGACTTGCAAAGGAAGTAGTAATGGAGGAGGAACGAATGAAGTGACGCAGTTGCAAGACAGTATGTAAGTGAGCCTCTCGAGTATGTGGTTGTTTTCCCTTGCCTCATGGAAAGGGGTAGAAGAACTGCTCATTGGGACTATCCACGTGCTTTTCCCACTTCTCTTATCCCTGTGGAAAGGGATTTATAGAATGGAGTCTTCCTCTCTGAAGCTCTTGTTGAGGGAAGATACATTAGAAATAACAGACTCTTATTAGCACATGACAGCAAAATTAGACACCACTGAATAATAAGGTGCAGTTTATCCTGCAGCATTCCTGCATCCACTGTACATAGGTACCATGTCTATCCAGAGAGCATTTGCTCACCCTCCCAAGACAAAAGAATTACTTCAGGCTTTTTTTTTTTTTTTTAAAAAAAAAAAAAAAAAAAAAAAAAAAAAAAAAAAAAAGGAAGAGGAAGAGGAAGAAGCAGCATTACAGTGGGGAAGAACATGCCATTTATTTTTGTTAACTGCTAGCACAGCTGCTTGTGACCATTAGAAATACAGCACTCCTGAAACTGAATCTTCATGAGGGATGTGAGTTAAGAGCTACAGGAAGTACAGTGAATCCACTGCAATCAGCTACATTTGTAGTTACCACAGGTGCAGCGACCACCCCTGTCACTGCCACATGTATCCTCCCAAATCCAGCAAATCAACAGCTTCATCTGCACTCCAAAAYGCTTTCCCCTTATCTCTCCCCATCTCCTCAGGAAGGAGGAGAAGCATCCTGGCTCCCAAGAGACAGAGGCAGAGCTGAAAGGAAGCGAGATGAAGGGGGAGGAATTACCCTCTTTTCTTCAATGGCGCTATTAGCAAATTGCTTGATGCAAGAAATTACTCCCACCACCAAGCCATTATGTTTACTTAGCCAGAAGCCAGTTCGTGGAACAATTTAGTGACTCAGCAATAGAGGCAGCATTTTCTACATGCACTGACTGCAGTGGCATGGGAACCACGGCATCGCCTCACGTTGCTTGAGTGACAGAGCCTTCACCTAACTGCTGGTGAGAAATTCTTTGCCAGCAGAGAAACGTGGTCTGCACTAGACATATTTACCTGCACAGGTGTATCTGGGACAGGCACAAACAGTATTTCCATACTGGTGAAGAAATTCCTACCAACAGTAGCCGAATGCAGCATGGCGTGGTGGACTGTAATTGACTTTTGTCACATGAGAAGCTAGGATATATCATCTCTTGAAAAGACACCAACTACTGCCCGAACCAGAGCTGCACGAGGCACAACGGGCGAGTTGGAAACTCAGCAGGAGCAGGATTGATGGCACGGCTGCCTTTTACGCATGCTTCAGGAGGCCACAGTTCCCACCTCCCAACTCAGTGCTGGCACTATGTATCACAGCGTGGTGAATCTGGATCCAACGCACCCAGCTTTAACACTCAAATGGAGAGAGGCACGTTTCATATACGTGCTGCTTAAAACACACAAATCCCGTGTATCCTGAGTTCATTCACATGGGGTTCCAAAATAAAATTCAAAACAAAGATGGCATCACTAGGTAGCCACCAAAACGTGGTCCATGTCCACAGTTAACTTTTATCTTTTCTGAGGCCCACAGCTGTATGCAAGCCTATGATGGGGGAAGGAAGGGAAGGACTGCCAACATTAAGTCTAATAAAATAGCAGAAAGGCATAAAAAGGTTCTTGTCGTACCAAGACCCTTTAACAAATGTAAAGCTTACCATGTTGAGAGTGTAATGGCCAACTTGTCTCTCTTCCTGTTTTAACTTAAGCATACTGGTTGCAGAATGCCATATAGAGGAGCAAGAAAAACCAGCTTCGCTTCTCAACGATGTGTTTGCAGAGTGCACACGCCCAGGTAAGCAAACTAAGTGCCAGCAGGTACTGAAGCACCAGGAAATGCTTGTTGCACAAAATCAATAAATTTGCAAGATAAGGAAGAGTGACTCAAGGCACTGAAATCAAGTGGCAAGAAAAGAAAACCAAACCAAATTTGTTGAATGTGATCTTGGTTAATGGCACATGGATTAGACTGAGTGAGAGCTCTAGTCAGTATTACAATGTAAATAGTAAGCAGATTCTTTGACTAAGAACAAACTTCAAAAACCTTTAGATATAAGAGCTGGAAGATTTATGAACTGGCAAGTCATATATTACATTAAAGAAAGGGTCACGTATAAGTGGCAGCAACATTGTTTGAAGAGATATTAAAAGCACAGAATACCATCATACAAATTTGTATCAGTGCACTGGAATCAATGCAAGCTGAGGGAAAAGCTGAAGCTCTGATTCTTCAAGTCTGCCTCTCTGTATTCTTCAAGTCTGCCTCTCTGCAAGTCATGTAGTATAAGCGTGTTTGACTTCATAGTAATCAGAAAAACTCAGAGTCATTAATCAAACAAAAACAATGGATTCAGCAGCAGTTCATTTTTTAGGTCAGGCACAATTCCAGCTTTCTGGTAACRTCTTGGCAAAGCTGTCATATACCTACAGGACTGCAGATCTCTCTCCAACCACAGTCAATGCCTTCAAGCTATATCTAGTTTCTAGCACTAGTGTAATAACATTTCAAAACCAAAATCATAAGTGTTTGAAGACTAAAGCAATAATGTTAAAGCTCATTAAATCTATGAAATATTCCACCTTACTGTGTAAGAATGCAGTAAATTAACATGCCTGATTATACAAATAAGAGAGCTAAGACTAAGCTCAGCACTGTTGGTCTGAGCATTCATTAAACCATGCTCCTACTACAGGTCTCCCTCCGCTTGTTTTTCAGCCCTTATAAAAATCTTCAAATAACATGAAAAAGCATTTTTAAAAAAATAAAAATTATGTTTTCTGTTTCCTTGCTGTAGAATTTTAGGCTCACACAGCTGCCCAAATATTAGGGTTACATTCCTGACCGTTCCATTGGCTGCTACCCCAACAACCTTGTGTTATTTTTCAAGTGCGCTATGCCAGGAGAAAGGCAGCGTGTATGCAGGCAGGGGAACAAGTGCAGAACAGACCAGAGGTAGAGAGTACACCAGACGGCGTTCACTTGTGAACACAAGCCCACGCTCCCCAGAGATCCTACAAAACAATGAAATGAGAGAATTTAACCCCTTATTTGTTTATTCCAAAGCATCAGCTATCTACTAATCTTCTCTATATTACACTGCTTTAGCTAATATACTTACAAGCAGGAGGCAAGGAGCGGGAAGAATGACACAACAGGGTGGCAACCTTTTTCTTTTGTTTTGCTCATCATTGAGTAAACATGGTTCACTTTCCTGGCTGAGCATTTAACCAGAAAAGATGATACCTCCCCGGGTAAGAAAGGAAATAAAATTCAATACGTCAGCTTGCAAAATTAAACAAACCAACAGATCCGAACCAAAGAATGAAGGAAGGAAAAATATTTTTGCTATTGTTAAGCAAAAAACATCCRTGCAATGTTAAAACATCCACGAAAATATGACTTAGGGCTTGAGTCATCTCAATCTTATTGCTTAGTCACAGCRTGTATGAAGGCAGTATTCATTCAGTACTGAACTTTACCTTAATACATTTAAGTTATTCCCTGTGTCTCTCTACTTTCTGTGATGAAATGGAAAGAAAAGCAGTGAACTGAGGTCTAGAGTAGAACAGATTTATACACAGTTGTAAACCAAGTTCTAATATGCACCTTACATATGTTTTGTTTGATAGCTGGATAAATTATAAATTTAACCAAGACTCATGGTTATGAAATTTAACTAAGACAAGCTGAAGAAAGTTTATCAACGGTTTACTTTTAAAAATTTGTAGCACCCTTTCCCCACATTAAAATAGGGACGGCATTTGGGAGCAAGAAATCACTTCTTGATATTGAGTTATCTTAGAAATAGAAAGCAAGTACAATGCCAGCAAATTTCCTAACCCTTCTTTGTAACCACTAGCATTTCTTACAACTATCAACACAGTGAGTTTAGGAGAAGTTAAATTAATACATATTATGTTATGACACGATTGCATTTGACACCAGGATGCACGGCACAGGAATGAACTAGCACACCCAGGATACCTGAAAGCCACTATCATTTCTGTTACTGGTCAGCAGCTGCTGCTCCGTGATCTAGCCATGACCTGTCTCCATCCTCCTTAAACGCCCTGTCTCTTGTTCACTGGGACTTGAGGCTGCTCTGGGCAGCAACCATCATGTGTAACTGTGAGCGAGATCCCTGGGGCAGTGGTCTGTACTGCAGCACTATTACAGGAAGCTTCATCTGACACGAAGTAGAAAATGCATGGTAAAACAAAAGGATTATTTTCATTACTTAACAAGATGTTCTCACAAAAAAAATACCTGTTTCTTTTAGCTGCAGCAACTGATTGACTAAAATATCAGTAGGTCTGCTTGTTTTTTTTTTCCCCAACAGAAATTTCTCATCAGAAAACACCAGCAGGTACGTTCCACAGAAATGGATGAGGATTCTTCAAAAATTTCAATAGAAACCTGTTTGTAAGTCTTCAAGTTCAAATGTTTTCACTAATTTGCTGAATTAAGAGTACTGCAAAGAAGGTGCCTTGAGTTTTTCTGCAAAATGAAATGTTTGATAAAGTCATGACTGACATCTGAGGTTTAGTCCACTTGATAAAATTCTGTCATTGACTTTGCTTTCTTCATGAATGAAGAAGAATGAAATTATCTCTGAGCTTTTCAAGAGGGCTGCAGGAAAATTGCTGAGGAACTGCAGCCAGGCTGCAGAGTCAGAGAAGAGGGAACTAGCATTTAGAAGAGCAGCCACATGGAAAAGCATCCACCAAACCAGTGAAACCCCCTCTGGGTTTGGGGAGAAGGGAACCTGGACCTTGTGTGTGAGTGCTTTGAATGAGGAAATGTGCGTGTGGCGTGTGTGTGTGTAGGAGGCGAGAAATCCAGTCCTCCATTATTTCAGCCTGTTAGATGCTAAGTGCTCATTTGCCTTTCTGCAACAACAGTATGGTGTAGTAACACTGATTATCCACTACGCATGTTAATAACTTTCTATTTGATTTAGCAAAGCAACTGGATTCAGGTTTTAATGAAAAAAATACGTTTGTTTTCATGACACCAAAGGTATATAATCATACGTTACATGACTTATCTTTACAGAGGTGTGAAAAATCTTTAGGAGATTCATCTGCCCAAGGTGGGGGTGGATGTTGGACTAGATGATCTTTAAAGGCCCCTTCCAACTCAAACCATCCTATGATTCTATTCTATGATCTCTCTTATTTATTCTGACCTAGTCATCCCAGCCCCAGTCTATAAACAACAGAAATAGGCATTTCTAGGGCATGACTCACCTCATCTTCTTGAGAAGATTTTAAAAAGGTCAGAGGAGTCCTTGTCTAGTAGCATCCATTTCTCTCTACTGACTGTGAAGGGGATGCAGCATGACTACCTCAAATGCAGGCATACAAAACACGTAAGCAAATGCATCCTGCTTCTCATTTGCAGTATAAAATGAGCAGTTCACAAGGTCACTTGACCAGAAACCTAACAGAGGATACAAACAGCTTAATCAGAAAGTGGGATGAGCTTGGACTGTTGCCTTGTTTTGTTTGTCATTAAATACAATGCTACAATGTTTTTCTCTACAAACAGCAAATAAAGCTAACAGGTCGCTTAAATCTTGCCATGAAATGCATCAGTGTGTTGTCCCAGTGTGTCTACCTCAAAATGAGCATGGTTGGGAAGTCTGCATTTGTAAGCATATCAGTTTCCAAAATTCTTGTGGCAGGCAGGAAAAAACCCCACAAAAATCTAGTTAGAAAATGKAATCTCACTTTGACAGGTTACACTGCTGTCTGTCCAAAGACTGGGTTGTGCATCCGCCATCAGAGTCCTGAGGATCACTTTCAGCGGGGCAGAGGAGATAGTGGAATATGTGGAGGCTTCCCTCTGCTTCCCAAGGTGAGATTTGTAACATAAATGTCTACCCAAGACAGCTCAAAGTAATAGCACAGGTCTCTGGGGAGCAACCATGCATATCACCTATGACTGAGGAMCAGAACTTAGATCAGTGAGAAAAGAAGTGCACGCTGCTGTCTGATCTTCTAGGATCCCAATGAGCAACTTCAGCAAAAGTCTATATAGACTGCCTGACAGCAGCATACACAGGATCRGCATCCTTTTTCATACACTGTATAACAAGTAAAGTGAGAGATTCCTCCAAAAATCATACAATAATAGAATAGTTTGGATTGGAAGGGACCTTTAAAGGTCATCTAGTCCAACCCTCCTGCCATGGGCAGGGACATCTTGAACTAGATCAGGTTGCTCAGAGCCCCATCCAACCTGACCTTGAATGTTTCCAGGGATGGGGCATCTACCACCTCTCTGGGCAACCTGTGCCAGTGTTTCACCACCCTCAGCGTAAAAAATTTCTTCCTTATATCTAGTCTACATCTACCCTCTYTTAGTTTAAAACCATTACCCCCTGTCCTGTCGCAACAGGCCCTGCTAAAAAGTTTGCCGCCATCTTTCTTATAAACCCTCTTTAAGTACTGAAAGGCTGCAATAAGGTCTCCCCAAAGCCTTCTCTTCTCCGGGCTGAACAACCTCAACTCTCTCGGCCTTTCTTCATAGGAGAGGTGTTCTATCCCCCTGATCATCTTCGTGGCCCTCCTCTGGACCTGCTCCAACAGTTCCATGTCTTTCTTGTGCTGAGGGCTCCAGAGCTGGACGCAGTACTCCAGGTGGGGTCTCACCAGAGCAGAGTAGAGGGGCAGAATCACCTCCCTTGACCTGCTGGCCATGCTTCTTTTGATGCAGCCCAGGGTACGGTTGGCCTTCTGGGCTGCGAGCGCACATTGTCGGCTCATGTCCAGCTTTTCATCCACCAGTACCCCCAAGTCCTTCTCGGCAGGGCTGCTCTCAGTCCYTTCATCCCCCAGCCTGTATTGATACCTGGGGTTGCCCCGACCCAGGTGCAGGACCTTGCACTTGGCCTTGTTGAACCTCACAAGGTTCACATGGGCCCACTTCTCSAGCTTGTCCAGGTCCCTCTGGATGGCATCCCGTCCCTCAGGTATGTCGACCACACCACTCAGCTTGGTGTCATCTGCAAACTTGCTGAGGGTGCACTCGATCCCACTGTCTATGTCATCGAGGAAGATATTAAACAGTACTGGTCCCAATACAGACCCCTGCGGGACACCACTCATCACCAACCTCCATCTAGACATTCAGCCATTGACCACTATCCTCTGGATGCAACCAGCCAACCAATTCCTCACCCAC
>JAYKAV010003080.1:61249-170402 GCA_035582835.1 Phoebastria nigripes | reverse complement strand
TGAAGTCCCCCATGAGGACCAGGGCCTGTGAACGTGAGGCTGCTCCTATCTGTCTATAGAGGGCCTCATCCACTTAGTCTTCCTGGTAGGACGTAATGTCACCTGTCCCTGCCCTCCCTTTAATCCTGACCCATAAGCTCTCGGTCGGCTCCTCATCCATCCCCAGACAGAACTCCATGCASTCCAGCTGGTCATTGACATAGAGGGCGACACCCCCTCCKCGTCTCCCCTGCCTGTCCTTCCTAAAGAGCCTGTATCCCTCCATCCCAACATTCCAATCATAAGAACCATCCCACCACGTCTCCATGATGCCAATAAGGTCGTAGCCCTGCAGGCGTGCGCACGTCTCTAACTCCTCTTGTTTATTCCCCATGCTATATGTGTTTACATAGAGGCATTTGAGCTGGGCCCCCARTGAAGCTATCTTACTGGCTGGGGTTCCTTTGTGCCGCTCCTCAGGTGCTCTCCTGCTGACCTGTGATCCTTCTCCAGGCTCTGGGCATCTATTGCTGGCACTGGCATCAAACTGGTAGGGGTGGGATGGATTGAGGTTCCCCTCCCCCKGCAACTTTAGTTTAAAGCCCTCTTCACCAGCTTGGCAAGCCTATGACCGAAGATGCTCTTCCCTTTCTCTGACAGAAATACTGTTCATCAAACGAAGGGAACATCTGGGATGGTTTTCTTTGCCATTTTAAAACTCTCTGCCCTCTCAGCACAGCCCATCCAGTGCCTCAGACGTATCTCTCCTGAGAAAAGGGTATGCACCTGAAGTTGCCAGTGCCGAACAAACTGTCTGGCTTCAGTCTAGTTTGCAAAAGCAACAGCAGAGATTTGGCAGCACAGCCTTCAACAGCGGCTAGCAAGCAGCAGCCAGGCACAGGGCTGGAGGAGTGAAGTTCAAAGCTGCACAAYGGATCACTGTGTGCGAAGTGCTCCAAACTAGAAGGAAGCAGATGTAAGTGCTAAGGATGACTTTATAGGACATGACAGAAGATACAGATTTCCATTGCAGAAATACCTTATGAGACCCGAGGCCTCGACCAGTCTTTGTTAGCAATCTGAATTTTTCAAAAGTAAAGGCTACCTAACATACACTATACTATGATACTTTACGCTAAATATAAGAAAAGGATCACAAGCTTTCTCATCTATCCTTCTGGCCATGACCTGTCAAGGCAATTGCATAATATGATACTAGTGGGTGCTGCACAAACAGCAGGAAGACACAGAAGCCCTCAAGAAGCAGCTCCTGCTCTGACACAGACAAACCCTTAATCATTTCTCTTCACTTCAGATTCCCTTTGCTACCATACTTCTCTCTCCCTCTTTCCAGYTAGATGTGTAATTCCAGTGGCACTAGAAGCAAAAGACTTCAAGAACCTGGAGGTGGGCTTCCAGACTTTCTACCTGTCCTAGAGCTACTCTTCCAAGCTTTGGGAAGAACAGGTGGTGGKCACAGGCAACATATTACTGGAACACTAGCTTTTAGGTGAAATGGCAAAAGAGAAATTATTCAGGAGAAAGGCTGTGCAGAGCTGCACTCACAGGATATTAATCATAACTTGACCTTTCTGTAGCAGCTTTCTGCCTCCTTTTGGCCAAGATTTACTCCAGCAATCTGCATAGTAAGTGTTTTGGCCTTTTGATTGCATTTGCAATACAGASAGCTTATGCCACTTGAAATGATACCAAAATCTATCCTTATGTGAGAGTCAAACCACTCACTGGTCTGGGTTTGAGATGGAAAGCATAGCTGATGCACACTTCCAGTAGGAAATCTATGAAAGATCTTTCAGAGAGGGACAAGTAATCTCTGAGATGGTCCAGTGTACACAGAGTAGGYAGCCAAAGTTTGCCAGCATGGAAGGGATGGTGGCTTCATGTCCTCACCTAGACAGCACATCTCTCCAAGATGATGGGGCCATAGTCAAGAGATGCTAATAGTAGTATCTCTTGCCACTGCTGCTGGCTCTTGCTAGCCTACAGCAATCAGCCTATCACAACCTGACCTGTAAAGCCAAGTTCCTCATTTACCAATACAGGTTTTAGAAGCTAAGGATACATTTRTGGAAGCCTGGTTAATAATTTATCAGTGTGAATAGAGTTACATTTTTTCCAGTGATAAAATGCTGGATACCCATGTTCCACAGCTGAGCATTTCTCCTTACATATCATGTGCAGCAACTATAGTTTAATAGATGCCCTCAGGGAGTATATAGGAGTGATAAGGACAGATTTAGCTTGGGACTATTGAAAGGTTAATAAGATTTATCTATTCGATCACTGACTCAGAGCACAAAGATTTGGGGTAGGTTTTGTTATTTTCGCCACATTTATTAGTATATCAGCTTGTTGTTGCACACAGCTCATGCTCTTCAGCCTAGCAGGCACTCTCAAAAGGACTCATGCATGCACCTTGTCGGGGCAGACTAGCTTATCTTCCAACAAAATCTGGAAAAAAATGCCTCCCTACATGATAAACCCAGACGGTTGAGGAAGAGAAAAGGACAGAAGGTTTTCCGTGACTTACTCCAAGATTAGATCAAGTGATCTTCCCAGTCCATTGGTATTGAAACACCACTCACCAGCAAATACTGCCCCACATTTCCACGTGTAGACTACTGGGTACTGATAACCGTTTGGGTCCCCTCAGGGACTGCAGAGGAAGAACCTGTCAGAACTGGAACTCTGTTATTTATGACAGAAGAACAAGCCTCCCCAATTTTAAAAAAGTGCATGATTTTGACTCTATCTACAACTTTATTCTTTCTTTTATCATTATTGCAAATCAGCATGCTCAAACACACATCTTTTCCTCTTTTATTTAAAGCCCCTAAAGTAACGTTTCCAGAAACCAGAGTAAATAAATGCAAACAAAAAAAGAGGTCTTGACAAAAACACTTTCTGATGATCCCAAGTTAATATTCTATAATAGCTCCTGCCTTTACCACTTGTGAATATCAGCACTATTCCAACCTTCAGCAATTAAGCTCGTGTGTGTGCACAAAACCCCTAGGTAATTATTGCTATATTATGAATGCTATTCCTGGAATTCTTCAAGAAACAAAACAAAAAGCCCTAAGCCATRAAGTCTTAGGTACAGCCTGCGGTACTAAATCAGACTTTCAACTGTTCAACACCTTAAAAACGTGTCAATTTTTATTCCACTCACTTGGCAATATGCGAAAGTTTTAAAAATACACAACCACAAATGTTATTTTCCACAGGACTTCTGTTCCATTCAAGACACAGGAAAGGTAACAGCAAGGCAGCTGCCCAAAATTTCTTCCAAATTTCACCATTCAGCATACAGAATTAATAGAAGACTCGACTTTTTCTGTCATACTTGTACACGTGTATCCAAATACCTTACAAACACTGATCTATATAGTATTTTTGATGTAGTATCTTAAGTTTTAGATAGAAAAACAAAATCCCCTAAGTTAATGACAGGACATGAAGGGAAAGACTTTGGTTAATGTAGCTTGTGGCTGGACACTCCAGTTACAGACAGCCTGATTTTTCAAGTATCTTGAGCATCCATAATCCCATATGATTTTAAAGAAACTTATGGCCTCCCAGCACCTTTGAGTGTCAGGCCCTGAAGCATAAAATACTTCACCTTGCTATAGAGAACAAGAACCCTTCACTCATCCTCTTCTTTCCTCGCAAAGGTTTCTCTATGCCCTCCAAAAAGCCACAAAACATCTTTTTTATGGGAAACTCGCCCACATTTATCCATTACATATTTTTATATACATATGCATACATAWACACACCATTGCAGAACTGTAGAGCAATGATTCTAGTTAATATAAAGTGATAGTGACACAGGTAAACTGATAAACTGGAAAACCAGTTATAAGCAACATGATTACGTTTCTATATTCAAATTCAACAGAGCATCTAAAATCAACTGGAAATCTGAAACTGTTCTCCGCAACATTTGTTTAAAAGCAGCATCACTATTGTAAAACTAATAATTTCCATCAAAAGGATAGCAAGAGACACTAAGAAAGTCAGTCCCAGAAGCTAAATGGCCTTTCCAGCTGTGAGATGACATCTTCTTGGAAGACATTAAGGAATACATATTTCTATAAGCTTTTTTTATATGAGCTTTTAAAAAAGATGCAAAAACAAAACCAAAAAAATCAAAGTAAAGTTAGAGTGAATGTTATTAGGGCTGTATAATGCACAAGACGAAGCAGTAAAACCCAGCTAATAACATACATTACACTTTCAAACTCCTGTTTGAAAGCAGAAAATATAACCAAGCTAACAACATAAATGACATAGCTGCGTCTTTGCCCCACACGACCTACTGAACAAAAGGCATAGCCTCGTAAAGAACACAGCTCAGGCTATTAAAAGCATATCAAAAGGATGAAATACTCTCCTGCAATCTGAGGGGATTATACTTAGTAACAGATTATTGAACCTTTTACTTCTCAATCGCTTCAAACAACCGAAAAAACTACAGACCAACCCCAACAACAACAGAGGCCAGCCTGATCCCTTTTATCAACTTGCACTCTCTCTGTAGGGGTAATTCAACATTAAACATTTGTTAAAAATAATATCCGAAGACACCATTGTCTTCAGTACTTTAATCCATTACTAAGAAAACGGCAAGATTTTACTGAAATAGAAGATTAGATCACCCTTAAAAAGGGTAGTTCCTTCCCCTCTTTAATGATGAGTCCTAGAAACTCTAAGTTACTTTTTCGCAAATATATTTAGATTCACAGCCTTCCTCCCTCCACTCCTTCAACTCCTAAATTTATAAATAAACTACCTGTAGCAATACTGAATAGTCTCTTAAAAATGGGATCACGGTACCTTTCAAAACAATACAGAATGGCAGATGGAAGAACTTTCTAATTGAATTCAGTATTGTTTAGCAGCCTGTTTGATCGTGCAACTCTGCGGTGCAGTTATGCCAGTCCATAGGTCAAACACAGTATGAATTCAAACATTCGCAGAGAGACCACAGGATGCAGAGCTGTTTGCATATAACATCCTCAGTAAGGTTTCCTGCCATAAGGAAACATGTGGTGTTCAAGCAGAGAACACCACTCCATTAAACAACAACAACAAAAGTTTAAGCTTTCCTTGAATTAAATTAGAGCTTGGGCACTTCCTTTGGTGCATAACAGGGGGAAGAGAAAAGGGGTGCAGGTTGAAATGTACTTTCCTATGAAAAGGATCAATCTTTAGATCATGGAATTTTATGACCAAGACGTGATAAACTAACTTTGATATATTTTGGCTATGTAACCCAGTAGATTTGGTAAACTAATAAACAGATACACTTTAATTATACTAATGATCACTAACCCATGGAAAACGAGYGGATGGTCTCTCTCTACTATATAGTTCAACATTGCTAGCAGTACACCAAAAGACTGAGTGCATGAAGATACTGAAGTTCAACCAGCTGCAAAAATAAATAAAAAAACTTGCAGGACTGATGTGCATGCAGAGTGGTGGTGACATATTTTTACTTTTTTCATGCTACAATAGGKTTCGAATGTCCCACCGCTGCAATGGGCTACGGGCACTACAGAAAAGCTTAGGGAACAAATTTTTTAGTTTCACATGCATTGGTAGAAAAAGTTATCCCAAGATGCACTCCATCATGCTCATGAAAATCTAAACCACAGATAAGCCTCTTATGCAAGGCTTACTCACTCACAATTCTTCCACTGTCACCTGAAAAATCACATTTTCTGCATACAGCTTGAATGCAGATGCAACACGAATTCCCACAAAAAGGAATTAAGTTACTTCTTTATAGCAATGACCTAATTTCTCAACAGCAGCAACCTTTTTTGAGGGGAATTTTACCATCAGAGATGCAGACCTGTCAAATCTCATCTATAAGATTCATTCAACTCCCATCTTAGGCTCCCGTATTGTTATGTCTCCTTCACAGCAACGKAAGTGCTTTCCCCCAATTTGTGAACTTGCATGAACAAATGTGGCTGGTCAGCTCATCACACACCTAGCAGATGAGATAATAGGGGAGGATAAAATCTATTGTGCTGCACCACAACTTAGCATCTCTCCTGGTCGTAACCCACTAGAAAGCCCAATCCCCAGGTGTAATTTCCTTGTGCAGATCCAATCCTTCCAAACAACCTGATGTGCATAGGAAGCATCCATCCCACAGCTCAAGGCAGAGGTATGTGCTCCCATGACACGACAACAGGCACAAGCCTGCACATCAGAAGAAGAGAAAGCAGAGGTCTGGAGATGGCCTGGGCCAAGGACACCTTGACCACATGTGAGCAAAATCTGATTTGTTTCACCGGGCCAGACTAGCATCTCCCTGGGATTGTAGGCAGATCAAGGAGAGCCTGTCTCTGGCTAATCACTGAGGAGCTGGATGGGAGATGATCTCACCCGTGAGATGTTCTCCTCATTGTTTGTGAAGGGAGTAAGCCAGGATACTGAAAAATATTGTGTTTAAATAATAATAAAAAAAAAAGCTTAATTGTTTATACACAGTCCAAATGTTTGGAAACAGGGAAGTCCTACTCATGAAGGCAAAAGGAGAGGCACAGTTAGATTTCCAGGTCTCTAGGTGTGGACTAAAATTGGTTTAATAAATGAATCCACTGATCCTAGAAGTCTTGAGTGTAGGCCTTATTGCTGTTACAAACCACCTGACAAGAAGATTACTCACGACCTATTGTGGAGACAAAGGGAATAGAAGTATCTGAATGCTTTTAGACACTGGAACATACCCTCCAGCCTGGAGAAGTAGATGAGAAACCAGGATTAGGTGACCGCTTAATTGCTAGACACAGATTACTCATTTTCCATGCTGCCGCAGAATTGGGTAAGTAGGACTCAGACTGTCAAGTTCACCAGAACGCTAGGGAATACATAATACGCATCTTATATGCGTTTATGCATATGATATCACATGAAACTATTCTCAAAATCCATCCATCAATTTACCTGCTCTGACATCTTGCTCGTATTGAGCGCTCTGAAATTTTCATCAACTTTTCAAATATTCTCTTCTCCTGTAGTAGCAGGCAAAGACTACTACAATTCGTTTAAAGGCATTTAAAGATAAGAGAGGTTTAATATTATTTGGCTCTCTTTAACTTTTCAATCAGATTGTGTCTCCTCAGTAATTTATTATAGAAACTTCTAAAATAAAAGTTCCATCTATACAAGCAATTTCCATGTAAATTATTATAAAACCCCAAAATCTTGGGAAGTTTCTTAAACACTTTTGTTCTGTGATACATTGTCATGTAAATCATCAGTTCACCACTGCTCATGAGAATCTCCATCACCATGTAAAAATATGAAAAGCAATAATCCTCYGAGAGGAACAGCAGACTGCTACTAAGAAGAAACTGTTTCCACCACATGTAAACTGCAGCAAATCTCCTAGCTTCTCTATACTTCAGCTCCCAGCCTACACAGGGAGAACCCCTTCTCTTCCCTCAAGAGGTTATCTCAAGGAAAAATACATCAAGGATCACGAGGCTCACTGATATTATGGGTATACCAGACATTTCACTAAAATGCACACATTATGTCAAATTGCTAAAGTCCTCCATTTATTTTCTGTGGCAAATAGGGTCCCTTCTTTCTTGGTTTGCATATAACATTAGGTGGGCCAGAAAGCCTCTCCACTAAGAACTAACCAATATTTTTTTTCCATTATAAAAGGTCATTTTCCTAACAACTTTTCCAAGTTACCTATCAGAGATGAAGTTTTCCATGGTACTCACACTGATGTTTTGGGACATATTTTAGCTAAAGTTTCTGAAAAGAGCAAGGAAAAAAACCTACCACATTGCTCTTACTTTGTCATAGGTGTAAAAATTTCCATTTTCACAAATTCACGTACAAGTTGTAGGACAGGGACTTCAAACTTAACAAACAGGATAGGGACATTTTCTATCAGGGAATATCTTTTTGCAGACACTATTAAAATTTATCTGGTTAAAACCACATTTTAAGCTTGTGGAGGAAGGCATAGCTCATACAAGTTTGATAAAGACTTGCTGGAGCTATCAGATACAAGATGACAGAAATTTCCCAAGGGTCAAATTTGGGCTGATTTTGGGGGAATGGGAAGGAAAAAAAAAACAACAAACAAAAACAAACCACAAAATAAAATAAATACAAAATGAAAAACACCCTATGTGAAAGACATACCGGGCAACCTGATCTGTAAGAATTGCTGGTTATGCCACTTACATCCAAATCAAGGAATTCCATCTGTTCTCACCCTTACTAGAAGGGAGGGTCTTTCAAGACGTTTCCATGAACATCTGTGTCATCCCTTAAGCAATGAAATTCAAGTTTCTGGAACAGCTGAAACTATTTGCTTAGCAAAAAGAAGGAACACTACACACCAAAACAAATAATTCATTTGATTACTTTCTTGTCTAAGTCAATACTATAAATGGTTTAAAAGTTAATTAAATGGGTAGATTGAGAGAGCAAGGCACTGAAAGCTAAGACTAATACCCCAGGGTGTCAATAAAGAAACAACTCCGTTGAGCAGGTTTCACAAATTTAGAAAGCTTGCTTTGATTTCTAGACCTCTGTCAGGTCTATTAATTGCAATAGTCCAGATACAAACTTAACTGAGGAAGCATAGGGGCAGTAGTTCCATTTAGTTATGGATAATTGTGGGGAGGAAAATGAAGGTATTATTTGGTATTTGCCCCATTCCTTCTGTTCTTTCATAGTTAGAAACACCAGCCTCGCTGGACTTTTTTTCTGACCTAACGTGAGCGCTCTTATGCTTTGCTCTCAGAGAACATGAAAAACTGCACTAGCACAGGTCATGAAGCCTCATTGCAAAATATCACGGTTAATGGTTGTAAGCCTTAAATACTATTCTGCTGTTTTCAGCTTGGCTGACTGCTCTCCTTCACTAAATGGGTAACCCGTCTTTTGGTTTTTTTGGTCACAGCTTCCCCCCCCGACCCCATGAGGTCTCCAGACACATACATACTTGCAGTCTTTTAGGGTGGGGAAGGTGTAACAGTATTTTGGTAAAGCAGTCACTCTGTCCTTCGTGTTCTGCCAGAATAAAAGTGTGAAGAACTATTGTATTGGGGGTTGGAAAAGGGACTCTAAGGGTGAAATAGAGCTGTGAAAAATTATCTGGTTTTGCTAGACCTTGAGGCAATTATTTTCTTTGTGTTTCAGCCATTGTGACTGCAACATTCTGTTTGAACTCACTCTAGAATAAAACCTACTCAAACCCATTCAGTATAGATTTTGTTCCAATCCAGAACTACCACAAACCTTGGAAAGCCTACTTTGATTTTCAAGCTTGTCATTAAAATCTGCCCCCATGAACATGCGCATATCTCAGTTTCACATGATTTGAGTTTTCATAGAAGATTGAGAACCACTCACTGGCCTCCTGCTTATTCCCTCCTGCCCCTTGAGACATGATATTGCATAATCCTTCTGCTGCTACTCTTTTGCCTAAAAACCACTATTTGGGTATGCATGTTAATATTACAGTAAAGGAAAACACCTTACGATCCCATAAAAGGATGCCAGAATTATTCATCCCCAGGAACCCAAACATAACACACTTTTAAGACCTCATATATGTATTTTCAGTGCCTTTGTTCCCAAAATGTTGTTCAAATATCTGCTTACAATACTGAAAGAAGAATATCTTGCTATGTATATTATCCTTTATAATTTACAGGTCTTTCCATTTTCCTCCCCAAAACCAAAAAATAAGTGGAAAGATAACAATGGGGGACCTTACATTGACAGCAAGGCTTAAGAATATTTGCAGTAATGGAAAGAAAGCTTTCAGCCTTCTCTCACATAATTTATGCACTAATAACTGAGCATTACTTCATTGCTGTCCTCAAGCATAACTGTCTGAAGACATTTGCATAGTTATCTAACAAAAAATTCTGTTTGTGAATTAACTTGAGGGAGTTTTCTATGTATATGAACATATACTTATTCATTCTTCTTGAATAAAGCTACAGCTTTCATACCATACAGACTACAGTTAAACTCTAATACCGAACTTCTGAGTGTCTTTTATTGTCTTGACCCATTTCGTGCTTGCACTCTCCTCCCTCTGAAGTCAACATGACATGTTTCAGCCACCTGGGGACATGCCATAGACCCCAGCATGTTCTCTGCCCACCATCACTGCATCTTCACCTGATGCAACGAGACACAACAAGACAACAGGAGGAACAGAGCACTCTGAAGCCAAGAGGGGAAAACCACTCTTATTTTTTCTGGCTTCAGCTTGCACCTATGTAAGTGAAAAGTATCTCCACTGTAAAACCACTGACAACAGCAAGACAAGCAGCTCCGCTCCATTTATCAATCCCTGCCTTGTTACCKGTTATTTTGTCATTTGAATTCCCTATTAAAAAAAAGAAAGTCACATCCCTGGCTACATGAGGCTGCCACATGGTGATACGTTGTTCTGTCCTTCTTGCCATTCCTCTGTTCCTCAAATGTCACAATGAAAAACTTCAACCTGGTCTCATTCCCTCACCATTAACAAGAACCAGAAGGTCAAAAGGGGCATTTTTGAGAATGTCAAAAATAAAGGCAGTTTCAAAAAAGTTCAAGTTTATACATCAGGTGCAAGCCACTTCCAAGCAGAATCAGAAGGATTGTTTCAAGTCAAAAGACAAGAGTCAAACGAGACTTTAATTACTTCTAGCTTTTGAGCGTAGGGCAATCAAAAAACCATGTACTACACACAGTACTTACAATAAACTATTCCACCATAAACAGCTTGTGCAATTAAAGTTCTCTCTTTTTTTTTTTATTAATTCATGGGGTTTTCAAATTTGAGATCAGCTGTTTGTGTGCTAGTGATACAAATTAACACAAACACACCCCAAACAAACTTGCAATCCATGCTATATTGTCTCTGATGGCTATGTTTTCAGTATAAAATTAAATATGATGTTGCCCAGATTTAAGGTTAAGAAACAGTTATTGCTTTTCTAACATTACTTTTTCAATTAAAGGGAGGTCAGGCTAATAAAACATCATTTGTGATATTGCCATGCATTTCAGGGTGGCATGCTACAGACACAGAGAGCCTTTGAATTGATCCACAGTATGTTTAAAATTAAGTTAAAGAAATTAATTTATCTCTAGTAACAGCACTGACTCAGATCAATCTCATCAGAAGCCAACATGTGAATGAGTGCAGAGGTTCAATGAATGAAAGCCAGAATCTTCATGACGGGAACGGGCACAGCAACAGGCCAGAAGAAAGCCTGCACCTGTTCAGAAAGAGGACTTTCAGCTAGATCATTTCAGTAGAGCAGTAGAAGGCGAAGACTTTTAAAGCAAGATAAAAGAAGACCCACAGCTCTTTTTTTGCTTTTACCCAGGGGCAAGTCCTTCAATCTTCAGTCTGGGAGAGAAAGAGCAATCTTCAGAAGGTGGCAAACTGTTTGGAAAACAATTCTACACCATTATCTTTGAACCGGAGGTCTTACTCTTAAGTGTAAAAGCACCAAATATGTAGAGTATTTCTAAATATGCCCAAGGCTTAACTCTGTTCTGAAAAGTGATAACTTAAAAACAGTACCTTGTGACTGATTTACAAGTTTTATTACTGGATGTTGTGCATCCCTGATTCATGCAGGGAGGTAGATTGTGACTGAGTTTCCTTTCCTCACACAAGAGAGACACTGCTACTGGAACACCATTCAAAGCAGAAGCAGGATTCTGTCCAGGCTTGTGCCTGGACAACGGTCAAGCATTGCCCAGGCCACTGTAGATGACCATCTATATTGGCCATTGTAGATGGTCAATTAAAACCATCTACAATCTCACTGGAAGCTGAAGGATGTGGACAACGAACACAAATCCTTTAGAACATTTCTTTTCCCTTGTTTTCCTCAAAACCCAACTTTACTCTGAAAAATGACAACATTAGAAACACCTGTAGCAATCATCAGCATTATTCTCACTAAATTAGCGAGAAGGGTTTTGCAGGTATCAATGGTTCATGTCTTCCATCAAGCCTAAAGCTGAATGCTTAATTGCTTTTACTTCCAAACACAGTCTTTTCATATTTGGAAACATGGTGTGGCAAACTAACGTTAAAACGTTTGCACAAAATTCGTCAGAAGCGAGCTCATAATTTCAATTCAGTTATAAACAATATTACATTAATTATTTAAACACTTAATTGACAATGTGCACTTTCAAAACTCATGTCCCACAAATCATTTTGACATGTTTCTGCTCCCTTCCACAGTAGAAATGAAATGTTATCAGCAAGGTCACGGTTCAGAGTGATTTCAGGGCAAACTGCAAATTCCTGCCAAATCCGAGATTGTTTCATAAAAAAAAAAAAAAAAAAATCTTAAGAAAAGGTTTGATCAAGAGGCACTTGTACCTTATCATGGACGATACTGTTTAAACAATTCCCTTAAAGAGTCTCACAATCATAACAAAAAAAAAAAACCCTGCCTAAAGACATTCAGGAAAAACAGGAAATTCAAAAGAATATTATTTCTAGTGTGAAACGCTGATGGCCCAAATACTGGGAGAACGCGCAGTTAAATTCACCTAAATGGCCTCCATTTAGGTTCTGCACTTAGAAAAGCCAAAGCCAGGCGAACATATACTAATGAAAGCACAGGGTTTACAAATATACCAGCAGCACCACGGCATGCAGAATTCCTCACACCCTAGTCTTYCAGTGCACTCCTTACTCACTCCAGCACCAGCCAGATGACGCTTGTGTTTGCACAGGTTACTCATACTTCTCCACCTTTCTTTGCTGCCATAATCATTTCACAGCAGAAACAGAAAATACCAAGGAGGTATAGCCTTCTCCTTTATTAGTTTTCTGTCTTACCTAATAAATCATTATTCTCCAGTGAATTAATAATTTTTCTTCTCCTGACTGCATCCTACTTGTCCATATTGTTCTGACAGCAAGGGTTTCAAAACTAGACAGGGTTAAAAACAACAGTCCCATTAAAAACTTAGCTATGGCTTCATTATTTTTTCCCCTCTAAAACTTAACACTGGTAATAACAATGGAGAGGGGTCTAATCTAGATACAGATGCCAACAGTTAATAGACATTTTCACTACTATACCGTCTTAGTCTACTTAAAATGTATCTATAGACCAAAGGGATAGAAATACTCCTGGAGAGAAGTATATACTTGTACTTTAACTCCAGAGCATGACAAAAGTCAAAGAAGCTGTTTTATAGTTGGCAACTGTGAAAAATATTACCAAAACAAGAGCTAGTGTAGAAAAAGCTGTTAGAAAATGTGCCTTCTGCAATGCAACATATCACTGCAGGCAGCCGTATTGCGATTTTTTACTATTAATCTCCAACGTAAAACCCAATATGTTTCGAACGTACGGGTTTCAAGAATGCTCACTTTCATCATATTCCAGTCTTCTGGATTACTTTACACAAGATGAAGATTCCCCATTGCCAACTCTCATGTTCTCACCTGTCCATGTTAACACACTCCATAATGCAGTTAGTACCATTGCTGCACTAATGCCTACAGTGAATGGATGGTAATTCCTACACCAGATCTTTATTTACGTGAATGTACGACTTATGCATCTCTTAGCTTTCTGAAGTCACACCTACGTATAAGCACCTGGCATCCTTTGTGTCATTAGCCTATTTATTATCGTAAGTAGGTTTAATATTGCGAGAATGGGAATTCAGTTGCTTATTTCCTCCATTTTCGTCTTCCCCAACTCATCAAGCACTAGGGATTTTGTGCAAAGATTCAGGAAAAGGAATGAGGTTTTAGAAGTGATATTAAGTACATCTCTTCCTAAGTCTGACCTTTTCCACAGTTCTGCAATGCCCCCAGAAGTAAGGGGACAAGCTCAGATTCAGCTCTCATACAAGTGCTCAAAAAGCCATCGACTGTGCCATGTACTAACTGCAAATGAAAAATATCATCTCCAAATGACAAATGGCTTGCTTTCAAACAGTGCTTTCTCCCAGAAGTTTGTCTCATAGCAGACTCCTTGGAAACAATGTTCCCATGGTCATGGACATTTGCTTCCATGGCATTCAGATAATACCCTTCAAGTTCCATACCATACATATAAAAAAACCCATTTCCTTCAAGCTCCACTCTCCTGTTCAACCCCTGGAAACACATTGGTGCTGTATACGATTCCTGCATTGTCCCCATCCCTGTAATACCTTATATAAAAACTTGGAGACATTCATGCTGTGAACATGTTTTCCTCCCATCTGGTGATACACTGCTACTTCCACAGTTTGCTAGGCTGTACAGGTGAAAGGTATTAGTCTAATCCAAAAGTTACCAGAGTCCCGGTGGAGAGACACTAATAAGTTCAGCTGCATTTAGATCACAAGTTATCCCAACATATAATGCAATCACTCCTAAAAGCACGGTCTTCCTCACATGAAATAGCTGTGGTGAAAGGTAATCTCTCATAAAAAAAAGCAATAACAAATTCATCTGGAACCAAGACAGAGCAACTGAAAAGAGAACTTATATATCAACAACGAGGGATGCCCAGATAATTTAAATATTCCAGAGATGCATTGAAGTGAAGATGCAGAGCAACTCTCTTAAAAATAAATAAATAAAATAAATGCTTATTTAAGGAGATTCCTGTTAATACTCATTTGTGGAATATAGTACAAACCACAATGGAATTTTGTTTCATTTCTGATATCCATTTACGTTTCTAAGCAATAAAAAAAGCATACCCAGGGAAAAGTTACAGTGAAAATAAAAAGGTACAGATTAGAGTAATTGAATTATGAAGAAATTTCAGTGCAGGCTGAGGTAAAGATGAAAAAAAGCAGACAAATTCTGTTCCTGAGCAATTCATTCTGCTCTGAAGCTGTGCCTCAGCATCTGGAAAGCCACACAGAATGGGACCACTCGGTCACACCCAGGACAAACTAAGATGCAAGCTTAAAAAGACCTTTTTGTACAGCAGAGCCAGGCTGTTTGGAACAGGAAGAAGGCAGAAGGCTTCATTGGCATATATAGTATGTATATGTTATGTTCATTGGTATACATTGTATGTATATGTTTATATAGTCCTTCTATATAAATAGATGAGAAAAACTACTCTAAACATCCAGAAATACGCACAGCTTCCTGTGCCTACCACAAATACACCTCCTACCTACCACCCTTGGACTCAAACCCACACCGTTCTTCAAGGTCTACTCTTCCAGCTGTTCTTACCTATTCTGCTTTCCTAAGTCTCCAGGCTCTGGGACAACGCATCAGTGCGTGCATCCCTGGTATGAAGGAAGTTTGACTAGAAGGCAGAGTAAGCGTAGGCAAGGCAATAGCAATAAAGAGCTGGGAAACAAAGTGCTCAGTCACAGAGCAATCCTGCACTGCAGCTCTCTTCAGCCGTCGCTCTATCAAACGGATTCCCTTCCTCCCTCCCACCCCGCAAGACCAAATGTCTTACTAATAGACAGCAGCTAATCATCAGATGTGAAATTCATCTCTCTTGATAAGGAGATTTAGAGGAGAGAACATTATGTAATAAGAACATGTTTTGTAGAGAGGCAAACAACTAGATGACTGCAACATCACACTGACAAYTGTTTAATAAGATCCTTCATACCTACTGTTTTTCCACTCTAAAAAATACAGCTACAACCCAAAATTCACACTGAATTTTGGTTAAATAAGCACTTCTCCATCCCAAAAGAACTTAAGATTTCAACTACCATGAAATCTATAAAAGTCAAAACATGCTAATAAGCATTTCTTAAAGGTAAACGTAGTGCTGAAGACAGCTTAGAAATGTTAACATGTTAAATCACTTCAAATGTTTAAACACACTGATATTGTCTGGAAATCATACCCACACCTTCAGCCTTACAAACCACATTCCTCAAACCTTACTCAGATCCATGAATGCTCATCACAACTCTCACCTTCCAGGTCTTCACTATAATCGCTTAGATGCAAAACAGAAACACAGAGACCCCTGAATCTAACTGCATTTGGGGAATAATTTATATTAGAGATACACAGAAAAGCATATAGCCAAAAGCTGACCATTAATATTATCGAGCCCTTTTACATCAAGAAACTTGGGGGAGCAAAGGGAAAGAAAGAGAGAGTATATGGAGACTGTGCTCTCAGAAATGGCACAGCTTTCCTGATTATATGCCTAATAGAGGCAATAAGGGTTCATTATGATCACCTGTTGCAGCCTCCCCTATGTGTAGCCCATAAGATTTCCCTATACTAAGTCCTGTTAAAAATAGACCTGCCTTTAGAAAAAACATCCTTGGTGAAAGTTTTTTAATGATGAAAAACTTTAAGAATTTCTTAGTCTAATGAGTGCTGTTACTTTAAAAAACTGCCCCCCCCCCCCCGTCTAGTCTCAGGATGTCCAACTTCAAATTTCCAATGCTGGATGTTGTTAAACCTTTTCTGGCTTGAGTTAAGAGCCCATTATTCCTCACCTTGGCATTTCTAGGCAATGATCCAATCACTTCTTTCTTTCTTTTGGATCCCCTCAAGAAAACATATGCTCTGAGTGGCTTTACAGCAAGGGGCTTTTAAATGTTTTATGTATACTGCAGTGGGCTGCACCTTGCACACAAATCTCTCACCTGAAATGCATACAGCAAAACAGTAACACTTGTGCACCTCACAGGTAATTTTCCCACCTGCTCCTCTATCTTTTCACATTCACGTAAAGGGCTACTCCCTGGCTGACTACCCATCAACCCTCCCAAGGCTTTCCAAAAATCACTAACTCTGGGGCGCAGAATCCCCAACTACCTGTTCCTTGTGGTACGACTCCACACTTGGTATGCTGAAATGCATATTGGCTATCTGCACTCAGTAGCTACCAAGTAACCCAAACTACTTTATATGAGTGGTTCTCAGTCTCCATCTTTTACTCCTTTCTTTGTATAGTCATATAATGAAATTTAAGCTGTACGTTAATAAGTAGACTACATTTTTTAAAGCAAAAACCTGGAAGAAAAATTTAGGCAGCACACAAGAGCTGATCTTCACCTGAGTGCCACAGAGCCACTCACCTGCTCGGTGACGAAGAGGACAATTAAGTGCCCGTTCCTTATCATCCCTTCCACTGGACAATAACCACAAACGGTATCACTGATGGGCAAGATCCACCACCTTCAATTTTCATAGTAGTGTATGGTAGAAAGCATTAAAAAATAAAACCCAACCAAACGTGCAAGCACCTTCCGTCAGGTTATCAACGCCAGAAGCACCCGCTCTCTGCCGGACAAGCCCAGCGCGGCACTCGCTCTCCACCGGGACCGCGCCGCAGGTTCCCTCGAGTCCTTCTCACGGGAAAAAAATACCCAGAACAGTTGCTGTTAAGAAAGAGGGACTTACCAGGAACCTCGGCAGGAGAAGAAAAATACATGCAAGCAGCAGCATCCATCCCCGCCGCCGCCGAGGCAGCTGAGGGCTGCTGATGTCAACTCCGCAGCTCGATGGAGCTGGGAGGTGAAGTCCCACTCCCGCCGCCGCGGGGCTCAGCTCCACGGCTCGGGCACGGAGCGCACACACCGCACCGAGGACACACAGACCCGCACTCACACACACACASAGGGTACGGGCAGACTCGCACTGACGCCCGCAGGTGCAGCCCTGCGCAGCCAGCCTCGCCCCTTCCCCGCCGGCAGCACCGCTCTCCTCCCGCAGCCGAGGGCTCCCACCGCGCTCGGGGAGGGCTGGAGCCGCCCGGGGGTGGCTCTCCGCCCAGCCCTCCCCGCCGGGAGGGGAGCCGCCTCCACCGCCCCGCGGGCGTCCCCCGTACCTCTCCGGCTGCTGCTGGGCAAGCCCCGCCGCCGCTCCCCAGCGGCCGCCCTCCGGCAGCGCAGCGCAGCGCAGCGCCGTGCCGTGCCGTGCCGTGCCGTGCCGTGCCGTGCCGTGCCGTGCCGCCCGCCGCCGCCCCGCAGCGCCCCGCGCCGGCGGGAAGCGGCCGGCTGGGGGCCGGGCCGGAGATGCGGGGCGGGAGCCGGGGCCGCCGCCGTCCCGCGCTGCGGGGAGCGGGGCGGAGCAGCCGGCGGAGCGGCTCCGCCGTCCGGAGGCCGCGGGGCCGGGCGGGGGCGCCTCCGCGGCGGCCTCTCTCCCCTCCCTCCCCCTTCGCGCACAGGAGAGCGGGGCTGCCCGCCCGGGGGGCCCCGCCGTGGGGTACCGTTCGCCGCCCCGTGCGGGAGCCCGGCGGGCCCCACCCGCCAGCGCAGGTCTCCCCCTCCGACGGGGCTGGGGAAGGATGCGCATCCCGCGGGCGGGAGCGCAGCGCTTCCCGTTAATACCATCTCCTCGTTTTCAGCGGTGTTTTAGTTGCATGGAGCTCGCAGCTCAGGGGGCGAGTCAGTGATTTCTCAGAATGGGCTTGGAAGGGGGGAAAAAGGTATTTACTTTACAGTTTTATGATTTTTCAACCATTAGGAAACAGTAGCTGTATCTGTTCTGTGCACTGGGTGAGGGAAGCATCCAAAGGGCAAAACTTACCCAAAAGGGTAAGTGTATAATAAAAGGCACTTGTCCTAGCTGTCCTCCCTACAGCTATATACGGTAGTTCTTAAGCTTTATGACCATCACTTTTTACGGTTCAAGTGAGCTAGATTTATCAAACAGCTACAAGTATTACAAAATATTCCAAATTTCAAAAGTAACCAAGCAAAACAGCATCTTGATTCATCCAGATGAACTGAATGATTCATTCACCCTCATAAGCATCCTCGGGTACCTGAAGAGCTCACGTGGCAGGCATCTAAGAAAGATAAGGAAACTAATTTAGCACTTATGTGTATTTCCTAACATGTTAAAATACGGTTTTTGAAACTGGTGCAGTAAACAGAGGTAGGCCACATGAAAATACTTAAGAGCTTTTCTTTTTGGCAGCTGTAACTGACTTCAAAACTGATCTAATTTTATCGCTTTCAAAAAATTCCGATACATGCAACCAAAATCTCCTTCTTGGCTTTCACATGTAAAATTCTAGCATAAAAATTGCAGTTTATGCACAATAGCAACGTAACATTACTTGTTACTTTCAAATTCCTAGTGTTGCATTTTTAAGAAACTACAGTGCTTGCATTTTTCCAAATGATGCGTATGTTGGGAAGTTTATACTTAGGAGGTACAATGTTTACGTGGTCAGTATATAAATACAACCCCTTTGAAGGCTAATTTGAGTCTGCTACATGTTATACTCACAACATCGTTCTTTGACTTGTTCAGGAAAAGCTATTGAAGGGATCTGCTCTAAATTAAATGGTCAGGTACRTCATTTGTCTGTACTTATCAGAATAACACATTGGTCTCTATAACAGTGTGAATCATTATCAAAAAAGATACACAGGTGAATGTATTCTGTAATGCATCATTTAATTTTAAGTATTAAAACAACAGCTTCAGGTTTATGTGTTTTTTACAGTTTCATCTTCTAAGTGTTGTTTGGGGGGCTGGTGAAAGGAAGGGCTAATACCCGTTTGCACAGCAGCCCGAGAGCTCAGATACAGCGTTACCAACCAGGATACCCAAGCACAAGAATTTCTGAGAAACATCACAGACCTTTTGTGTTTCTGCTGGGATAGAAAGCAGCTGCTCTTAGAGACTGGAGGCCCCATGTTATTTTGGTAGCACTGCCCCATACCAATCCATATTTATTAAGCGCCCTTTGCAATCCATAACAGACCGCATGAACCAAGGGCTTTATACATCAGGATTACAGAAATCTGTGGCCTGTTTAGAACAAAGGTAAAGTATTCATGCTATTATTTCTTTGGTGACTTCAATCTCCATCAGTAACACTTGCATCACTGAAAAGAATTACCCCACTATGGTCCCAGGCTGCAGCTTTGTTAGGAATGACTCGTAGTACTCATGGCCCTTTTCCAGAGAGCTATGGCAACCCTCTTGTCTGCTGGGACAGCGGTTTTCCAGTCGCTTTTCTTCTCTGGATACGGAACTGCTAAATCCACGCACCAGAAGTCAAGGAACTTAAACATTTATTGATATCCTGGTTCACACAGCCACAACATCTTCCAAACGTGAAGAACTTGCACAAATTACACAGAGTTCAGTCCAATAACGTTAACGAACAAAACCTAATTTGCTTTCATTTCAGGTAGCATTACAGAGTGCTCTAAGCTTTTATTTCTCCTCACCTTAATCTAATCTATCAGTAAATATCAGAAAACTAGGCTATTGATGCAATTTGCTAAACCAAAAGGTTTTGAGTAAGAAATCATGAGGCATGAAATAGAAAAGAGATTTTTTAATAAACACCCATAGCTGTTAACAGCAAGAGCTGTTGTGGGATAACTATTTATATTTCACCCCGAAATAACACAGGTGCTAGGAGCAGAATTTGAGAACAAAATTTTAAAAGAAAGCTTTGTCAAGGAAGCTGAGATATGCAAGTTCTCATCGTCCAGTTGAGCACTCCCTGGGCTATTTTCCAAAAGTATAATTGCAGCCCTAATGAAGAGAGAGGAGTGTGCCTTTCACTAACTCTCATTGCTCGAGGTTTTGAGCTGTCACTTGGTGGAAGTCTTCGTAAAAAAACCAGAGACTTCATCAATGCCTTCCATCAGTCAAAAAGTTGTGGAAGCTACTTCAATAGAAGTGTCCCGTTTCTGTGTATTTTTTTCAGTGGTTTGAGATCTTGTATGTTCTGCATTTTAAATGAAGAACTTTTTGGCATTTCTGTAAAAAGGCTCCCTGTTCAAATTTTAATGTGGCTTGTAATACTGGTGTGCTTCTCTCCACTGCCAGTTAAAAGGGGAAAAAAGTCAAATTTATGTTTTGAAAAAATGCCTGTTTTGATGCACTAATGAATAATAAGGCAAAATAACATTTCAAGAAGAAATACAGTAACTGCTGCAGAAGCAATAGCACCACTATGTTTCTTTAAACCATTCATCAGCTCGTTCAGCATTCCTTCTTGGAAGAAGGCAGATTTATTCAATCAATGTTATTATGCCTGCTATTTTAATTTTATTAAAACATTTAATTTCATTTAAGACTGTTCCTTCACAATTCCTGCTTGATGAGTGTGTGACATACGGGGTTTGTTGGAATTCGACATAACCCTGTCAACTATGGTTTTTTCAGTGAGAATCATGAATGTTCATGAGAGCAGTGCAACCAAGTAGCCGTGGGATCCGGACCCACCTGCTTGTCTTAGGACTTGGAATTTGTGTTTATAACAATTGTATTGGGCTGCAAGTCAGAGGTTCTTGTCCCTGAGCTTACTTGCCCCACCATTTTTACTTATGCCACATGAAGAGGTTTTCTTATTACAAAGCCAAGAAACTTACCTCTGAGAGAAAAGTAGTATTTTTCACGCTTCATTCCAGTTATTCACTGTCATCTTAGCCTTCTCTTCCTCTCCGTACTGAACAAGTGTTGTCAAAAGCAGGATGAGGATGCAGAAAATGTTACACCAGAAGAATGAAGCCTTCTGTCGTAAAAGAGGGCAACATTTTGAAAAGGCAATCATTTAAGGTTTTTCTTAATGTTAGTTACTACAGGAACAGGAAAATTATATGTCACAGGCTTAGAAATGAAAAAGGGGGAACCAATGTCATTAGCTGTTCTGAGGCAAGGCCATTTCTGTTTCAGCCAGTGAAAAGATTTAGAAAAGCAGGTATTTACAAAAAGCTTTTCAGGGTAATTACAGTGTCTCCTGTTCTTTTTAAAGGAGAAGTTAAAAGCAGACTTAGAGATATATCAAATGCAGCAGCAACACATTTGTACTTCTCTTTCTCACATCATAAAATGAGGAATCTGTTTACTTGCTCCTGCTTTTCTTTAGTACATTTAAAAGAAAAAGAACAAGAAAATGCACTTACTGGCATCTTGCAGTGTTATGTTAAGCCAATATTTGAATTACCGCCTAGAGTGAACTTATGCAAGCTAAGGGAATGCTCTTACAGCCCCCATTACTGTGTGTACTATTTACTTAGACAATTATTTTGGTGTCAGCTATGGCATTCTTTACACAAGCAAGAACTACGCAAAGTGAGTAAGAGCTGTAGAATGAAATGCTGCATAAAGAAATGTTCAGTTAACATCCAGGTGCCCTGTGTTCCACAGTAGGATATCGACAAGTGTTCCTCGAGGCCACACTGAAGGAACCATTAAAAGAACTTGAACAAGTATGACGCACCTGCAAAGCATAAACTGGGACCACAACATACGATTTCATCGTAAATGTACCGAGGTACTTTTTAGAATTACCGTTTTACTTCAAAATAGCTAGCTACAGTTCTATCAATCAGCAAATCCATCAGTAAAATATCTTATTTTTCACAAATGCTTTATTGCAGAGAATTTTAATGGCCTCTACAAAATACAGAAACATTTCACGAAACCAGTTGATTTCCTAAATAAAAAATCTGTGAGGTTCATCAAGAAGATAGCTCAAGTCACCTAAATGTTAGTGATCATCTAACTAATTGTCAATTGACAAGATTTAGGACTTTTGAGAAGATGCAGAGGAAAAAACCAAAACCACCCCTAAAATTCCACACAACAGAGAATGAGCAGAAACAGTCTTCTCCTAGCTCATTAATTTTTTTTTCTCACACTTAACCTCTACATTTTTGCTGGAGCTGTGAAGAGTTATGCCATTTCTTCTAACAAAACCTCCCTAAAACTCTACAAGATGACTATAGTTACTTTGGCTGAAAATGCATACACAGGACCCTTAGAGCCTGTCAATAATCTGTGGCTTGCAAAAATTTCTAGGGTTTCAGGCAAAACTCTTCCTTTTCCTCTGTTTGCTGTCACTGAATACTCTAGGGTCAAGGTATTTCACCAATGTCTTTGCACCATCTTGACTCACTGTACCGCTTTGATACATGCCAACCAGAAGATGAGTCTATAAAAGTACAGGGTTCATGCACTGGATTAACATAGTGTACCAACTCATTGATCCTCAAATTTGTCTTTCATCTATGGAAGTACTCTGCCGCAAGGAAAGACATTTGTTAACACCAACCTCAACCATTTAAAGCAGGCTTTATACGCCAATGCTTTCCATTCTGGTCAGAAACTGAAAGGACATTTTAGCTCAAATAAATTGGTTCAACTTGTCCTTGACAAGAAAAACTGCTTAGGAAGCGAGAAGCTGCATTCTGCATTTGAAACAGGCTTTGGAAAAATAACTAAGGCGGCAAACTTACATCTTCACAGTGAAAAATGCTTCCATTTATTTTATAAAAGAATTCTTCACCCTTTGGAAAACTCAGTGACAGGGCAAGAGTCGCTAATTTGTCTTTCTTTTTCTTTTGCTCAATGCACTTGTTCACAGTTGTAGCCTTATGAGGTGATTTTTCCTAAGAGAAAAGCTGTCATCTTGAATGAAGTGTTTCTTCAACATGGTTTAAGTGACTTACAAACACAGCCCAACTGTGTTGCCTTGAACACTATGGAAAGATAATTGTATAGGCACTTTTCTATGCGGACATCCAGTTTTCTCTCTGTAGAAAGCACGTTTTCCAAAGTAAGCTCTGCTTCTTAGAGTCCTTAGGGCACAATCACATCTCTCTGCTGGCTGTCCTTCCCTTAGCACATGAAGACAACTGCTAGTCCCCATATTTCCAGTTCAGAGAAGTCCGTTAGTCCAAAAAATTAGTTTCTTCTCATGCTTTTCTGTGGTATGTTGGACAGTAGTTTGGACAATGGTTTTTATTGTTTCAGTCAGAATGACGAAAAGGGGTGTTCAATGTCTCTTCCCTTTTAGCTGGAATAAATGTTCATTGCCTTAAAGCAGGACTGTGACAGGCAAGAATCATTAAGTAGCTCCCAGTGCAGGTATAGATAGACAATTACTATATAGAAAAGATTATTAAAAAAAAAAATCTTTCGATACCTGAGGGAAATGAGCTCATGTTTGGTTAAAAGGCTATGTTGGTCTAATAACCTGCAGGCACTGAAAGATGAAACCCGCCGTTTACTACTTTTTTCTCTATTCCTCAATGGTGTCCCGCCCTCTCCCTTGCTCTGCTGCCTGTCTGACCTCTTAGCAAGCCAGTGCAAAAAACTAGCAGAAAGTTACTCTGTTGTTGTTGCTGCTGATTTAGTGAGCACATCCCCAGGGTGAGGAGTCAGTGGAGGACCTGAGCCTCTGCCAGGGAAGGCAGTGTTGTGCTGCTGAGGAAGGAAATGGAGGGGAGAGGGGCTGGACCACTCCATATGCTGGCACTGAGCCTTCACATCAGCTCAGCTGTCTTGTGGTGTTTGCTCCACCTTAAAAGTAATGTGTGTTTGGGGTTTTTTTTTTCCAAACAACAAGAAAAAAATAAGATCACCAAAATGTAAATGCATCCATGTAACATTCTTGCCAGTTTTTAATTCAACACCTAGTGGTATGGCATTTTATATCAGCTGTATTAAGAACAATATGCCAGGAATTCATCCCAGTCCTATAATGGTTATCTTCTCCTCAATAAAGCAAATAATAGCTTAAAAGATAAGTGCTCTGGTCATGGTAAAGACCCACATGTTTTATTTAACTTTCATGCAATTAAGGTCTTGCATTCAAGAAAAGGATAGCAGTGTGCCTGCTTTTAGCAGCTGATACTGCAGCATTTCTAAACTATAAAAGACTGGGATTAAGAGGTTTTTATGCGTAGTACACAACAACAGAATTCATAGAGTAGATGTTTTTAAACAAATACTTTTTAGAACAGTTCTTATTTTTACTTAAATGTTTATACATCATAAAACCTGTCGTCTTCAAACATGCACGTTGTAGGAGTTTTTGGACACAAGCTCTCATAATTTATAATCTTACAGCAGCATTATGATGGCTGCTTGAATAACATTTAAAATAATACCATCTTCCATGCACTTTAAGATATTATTTAATATCATTTAACGGGAGCAAATGAAGAGTTACAATCAAGTGACCAGGCAGCCTTGGCATGCTCTGATGTTTACCCAATAAGCTCACTGAAGGTCATCTTCTTTATCACACATTACCATTTTCAGAAATCTTGACAAATAAAACAGTTGTCTCAGAATTCATTCAAATTTATAAACCTTCACAGTCATATGAAAAGCCTCACTAAAACTTCATTTATTTCGGTTCTCTGACTTCGAAGGTTACCCATGTACCTAAGTAAACGAAATAGCAATTGAGAATTTCAATACAGGGATCACACATTGTTTATTAACCATCTGTGGTGAATTTTGATTTGTAGGAGGAAGTCATTCAATAAATTTTGAACAAATAGGTCTGGAATGATTCTAAACTGAACCCAGCCAATTTCTGTTTAAAAAAAAAATATGAATAAACTCATGCAATTTATTTGCTTTAAGGTATTTATTTTTAAATTTTGATCACCAGCAATTCCCACTAAATTGCCTTGCACATTGTTTTGCTAATGTTTTTGGGAAAGTAAAATATATTCTATAATGCTTATTTGATCTACGTGGGAAATCAAGTCTTTTCCACTCACACACAATTATATATTGAATTTCTAAATTCAGAGTTGCAGCTATGATTGGTCCAAAAGATGTTAATGCAGAATAATGCTTTATAATAGATGTAAAAAATTAGTAATATGTCCTAAATATAGTGTCCCTTGCCTTTGACCAGTTAGATATATTCTCATTTCCTTATCTTACTGGAACAAAGGCATCACTTTCAGAATAAGGAAAAAAAGACATAGGATGGAGAATGCCTAGTCCTATCACCTGTGCTAGGTCTTTGCTTCATCGTTCTGCTCTTTAGCTGTTCCTGCTGTTCCTGTTTGGTATTTTATCAAATCATGAGAAAAATGACTGAAGTGGAACAAATGATAAACAGCACATGTATCTTCCTCTCACGCTCCAAGAAAGTTGATATTCAAAGGCCTTCAAATAATACCTTCCACCCTTCTGCTTTTTTTGTGTCTTTAATTGCTGACTATTACTGAGTAAAACCATGCTGACAGGTATTCAGTAACACTTACAGAGTACAGCTAGCGGTTTGGAGAAACGTGCCGCTTTCAGATGTGCACAGGGAGCCCTGACTGCCGTAATCTTGGGTGGGAGGTGTGCTGGGCTCGCCCTGGCCGCCTGCCAGACCCCCACCCAGCCCCTCCATCGCTCCCCCTCCTCAGGGCAGGGAGGGAAAATAATACGGAAAAGCTCATGGGTCAGGGTAAAGACAGGGCGATCGCTCACCAACTACTGTCACGGGCAAAACAGACTCAACTTGGGGAAAATTCATTTAATCTATTGCCAGTTAAAAATAGAGTAGGATGGTGAGAAACAAGGACAAAAGTAAAACCACCTTCCCTCCAACCCTCTCTTCTTCCCAGGCTCAACTTCACTCCTTTGTTCCCGACTCTTCTACCTCCTCCCCACCGAGCAGCACAGGGGGATGAGGAACGGGGGCTGTGGTCAGTTCATACCAGCTCCTCTCTGCCGCTCCTTCCTCCGCACTCTTTTCCCCTGCTTCAGCGTGGGGTCCCTCCCACGGGATACAGTCCTTCACAAACTTCTCCAGCGTGGGTCCCTCCCACAGGCTGCAGTTCTTCAGGAACTGCTCCAGCGTGGGTCCTTTCCCAGAGGCTGCAGTTCTTCAGGAACTGCTCCAGCGTGGGTCCTTTCCCAGAGGCTGCAGTCCTTCAGGAACAGACTGCTCCTGTGCAGGCTCCTCTCCACGGGCCACAGCTCCTGCCAGGCGCTTGCTCCTGCATGGGCTCTCCATGGGCTGCAGCTTCCATCAGGGCATGCCCACCTGCTCCAGCATGGGGTCCTCCATGGGCTGCAGTGTGGATATCTGCTCTGGCATGGTCCTCCATGGGCTGCAGGGGGACAACCTCCATCACCATGGTCTTTTCTGTGGGCTGCAGGGGAATCTCTGCTCTGGCAGCCGGAGCATCTCCTCCCCCTCCTTCTTCACCAACCTTGATGTCTGCAGGGCTGTTTCTCTCTCATATTCTCACTCCTCTCTCTCACGGCTGCTGCGCAGTGGTTTTTACCCTTTCTTAAACATGTTATCACAGAGGCACCACCAGCTTGGCTGATGGGCCCAGCTTTGGGCAGTGGCGGATCTGTTTTGGAGCAAGCTGGAACCAGCTGTATCTCGCATGGGGGCAGCTCCTGGTGTCTTCTCACAGAGGCCACCCCTGCAGCCCCCCAACCACTGCCAGCACCTTGCCACGTAAACCCAGTACAGAAGGTTTGCACCATTATTTGGGACCTCTATGCCAGCACACGAGGAAACAAAATGGGAAGTCAGCTGTGTTAAGCTGCAAGCGTGTTGTTCTCTCCCTAGGTAAGAGTTTGCCTATTTCCTAAAAGCATCAAAGAGAGAACTGTTCTCAAGGACCACCTATTAATTTCATCAACAAGCCTGAAACCCTTTGTCTCTTCCTTTGAGGCTAACATTTATATTTAAAACCTAGAGAGATTAATTAGATGTGTCACAAACTTTTCTTAACTTTGGTGCCAAGGAAAATATTAAAGCGCTTGTTCCAGGAAAGCTCTTCTTCATATCCCCCTCTCCCCCATTTTTTTTCTCCTCAGCTTTAATTTTGGAGAGGGTAGAAGGTTTTATAAACACAAAAATACTGCAAGCATCCTTAAGGGCAGCTAACAGCTTCTCCTGAAGTAGTTCAATGAACTGATGAATTACTGCCATGCACAGCATCATTCATTTCTTCGTCTCATTCTACATTTTGTTAGTGCCTCATCTCATATTCATGCAGCACTTTTTCTTCTTTATTGCCAGATATGCTTGGTGGTAGCAGTTGGGTGCTAGCTCCAGCGTGTGCATGCAATATTGAGCTTTGACATAGATATGGACCAGTGCAAGTTGGTTTGATTGTGGATTGTTTTGTCCTGTCTTGAAAACAACAACAAATATACTGCCTTCAGTAAGCAGGTGACCAGTTCCCACAAATTACATTTCATTTTGAAATTTGAACTTCTGCCAAAACTGTAAGGTCTGAAATGTCAGCATTTCCCATGGAATAGAAATTCAAAATGTGGATCAGCTTTTATCCCAAGTGAAATATGTTTGTATAGTTGCCTGGGCACAAGGACATGACACTGTTCTGTCTGCTTCATGCTAGAATAATTTTCAAAGCTTAGAAGTCAAGGAGGCAAGCGCTCGGCTCCCCTTCCAGCTCGGCAGTTTCTATGTTGCGTAGGAATAGTGCTTCTGACTTTCCATATTAGAACAGCTGCAGCATGAGTTTGTGATAAGCCTTTATAAGAAACTCAATCTTAGGGTTGCAAGAAGGGGTGTGACTTTTTTTCTGTGCTAGAGTATCTTTCATTTTGCCAGTGGGATTCGCAGCTGTTTGTTGACCAGCAGCGGCATTTTGAAATTCAGGTACACTGGGCTTCATGTTGCAAAATGCTCCATGCTTGCTGTCAACCTCTTGTCCCCTCCCCACCATGCTTCTCCTCCCATTTAGTCTGTCTGCCTCAGGCCTACCCTGTCCATACCATCTTCAGATGTAACACCGTCCCTCAATTCTGTTTCTCTGATGGTGGCTTTTCTTTTTAAGCCAGCGAGGTTACTCCCCACTGGTTGCTCTCTGGTCGCCTGAACATACAAAAGTTTTCAGGAGTGCTTGAGAAAAGAGCTCCAAGTGCTCTCTTTTAGTATGAAGTGCCACAGACTCACCTGCAGCTACCTGTTGATGTCTTGCAGCACATTACAGGGGCCCTGGTCCACCAATCRTGCAGACCACTGCCCTGTTTATCAATGCCACAGTTTTGCCTGGGCAGCGTGCCCAGGGTGCTGGGAGGCAGGGGATCTGAGCATGGGAAAGGGAAGGCATTTATTTAGCACACTTACTCCCGAGATGAAATAAGGATGCCACCCAAGTACCCATCGATACCTGGGAAGCAGAAGGCATTCCCATAACAGACATAGTCCTAATGGCCTTCAGAAGCAGCWGCTGAATGCAAAGCCCTGTTGTGTTCACGTAGCTAACAGGTAGAGCATAAACCGGCAGCATATTCAGTACAAATAGAATTTTTAATTAAATAATGATGGTGACCTCTAACAAAGTTACTCTAAAAATGTGCAGACCATTTTCCAGAGATTTATAATTGGACCTGTTTGGGTGAGTTTTCATAAAACTCTTCTAACAATTGCTCTTTGGATGATCTCCTTGCCAAATAAGTTTTTTTTTTTTTCTTCTAGAGTATAAAGGTGCTAGACTTTCTAAAAATAAAATGCTGTAAAAATTGTCTGTCTTTTTACTGTGATGAAAATAAAATATTTTTTCCTTAGCTTCATTTTAGGAAGTATCCTAGCCAGTTTTGCACTCATCTTCCCAAAATACTCAACATGAAGTAGCAAATTACACAGACAGGTTTTGACCAAGTAGCTGACGTTTGGAAGCATTCTCAATAATTAAATGGAGTCTTGCAATTGAAACTCCTAAACAACTAGCAGCAGTACTACCAAATGATATATAAAAAATAGAACATTTTGCATATCAACACATTAAGAAAGGAATTAATTATTATTCCTTCTAAAGCTCATAGTACCATACTTTCAAAGACAAACAGCACATAAATCAAAGCACCGCTTAATGCATAGTACAAGTAAGCATGTGCTTTTAGTTAGTTCCTTTTAAGAGATCTCATTAGATCATCTGCTTTTACCAGTTATGATTTCATTGCACGTTTTAAAAATGTGTAGCATCCGAAAATTCTATCTAGTTAGAAGAGATATCTAACTTGAGTAAAATATCGTTGATTCATTCTCATTTCAAACACATCGTGTAAGCTATGCTTACAGAAAATAACATTATAAAAATCCAGGTAATATTAATTGTCAAACAGAATTAAAACTTCCTATTTATTCCTTTATCAGATGTTATAACACTAATGTTAATGTTTTGGATCATTTAAGTGGGTAAGCCACTACAGTGGGTGCTATGCAAACTTACTAGCACTGGAAAATTATTCTACCATGATGTACGTCTTAAACACTGACTACAGACAATAAATATTTAGGGCATTTAACATTTAGGGCAGCTGGTCAAGGTTAACCCTAAAATCGACTGTGTACATTGTCATATCACAAAGCTCATCTGACAAATCAAATCAGCCTCTAAGGAAGCCAGCGTGGACTTGCAATACAGCCACTCCAGTTCGGGACTGAGCAAACACCCTGCTCTCAGCAGCCGAACAGACCGAAGGCAGCACCGGGCAGATGCGGTAGCAGAAATTCCAGCTCCATCCTTTGTTCCACGGGGCTGGGCTAAGCCGCTTGCACAGGCTCAGTGCTGTACTCCTGTTCTCACTCATGATCGCAATGTGATTTTCCAGCACCGTGACGATTCCAAAAATATAGGATCTGCTTTGACAGACCATTTGTAGCTATGGAAATAGCGATGTCCCTGACAATTCACTAAGAATTTTTTAAACAATTGTTGAGTGGCCATTCAGGTCTTCAAAGAAGTTCTAGCAAGTCCCTGCAGTTAACATTAAAACAACTCTCAGGAAAAAAAATTCAGAAAAGCAAATCATTAAAACCTCTGCTAGGGCCAAGCATCCCTGGTCTGGCCAACACAAAAGCTGCCATATCGATTAGCCCAAGAGTCCATCTAATCCACCGCTCCGTTCCCTGGGGTACCGAGCAGTGAGTGCGTAGGAAGAGAGCAAGAACAAGAGCAGCACACGCCAATCCTTCCTCCAGCATCTGGCCACATGTAGCTCAGGAACTAAGTCAGAAAAATTAAATGCCAGAATTCTACTGATTTCGTATTCAACAGTTTAAGGTAGATGTGAAGGTTTAAAATGTTTGCAACAGTTTAAAGGAAAAAGTGAGAGAGGAGGCACACTATTTTAGCTGCATTGGTATTCACATTTTTTACTGCCTCTGCTCAAGCAGCGGAGGATCTGCACAGCCCGTACAGACTGCCACCTCTCCAGTATGCCAAATACTCTTCAAATATTTGCTTTTTAATCAACAAATGATTTGAGCTGCTCTGTTTATTCTCTGTCTTTTCMAGAGCTCCTGTTCTGCATTTGAATGATGAAAGCCTACAGCTCTTTCAAATTTAGCGTTGTATTTCTGAGCCGCCTCTTTCAGCACTTTTCGCATTTCCTATTACAATTCACAGAACTAATTATACTGCCAATCCATTTGCATTTTCCAGTTTACAGTTCACAGTAGTGTAATAAAGAATTAAGCAATGTTATCAGGTAACTCCCCTTGAAAAGAAGTGCACTGGCTCCTTGTTACAATTTAGCATTGCTCTTATGAAATCAGTAATAGCATTACTGAGTCATTCTCAGGAAAAAAAAAGGAAAAATACTGGTGATTTTGGTTATTGAAATTAGATAAAAGGTGAATCTGTTARGAAAAAAGGAAAATAACCACTCAATAGTTGTGAAAGTTGAATAAATGTAAGTCTAAAACTATCTCAAAACATGATTTAATACCTTCTCCTCTCTAAAGGCTAGCTGGATGCCTGGCAGATGTTATCTAATGTGCTATTGATCCAGCGAAGGTGATTCCAAACCAGGTCTGCTTCAGTGCTTTATTACTCTTATACTTGGATTTTTTTTCTAATATTTAACATAAATCTCCCAGAGTTCAAATTAAAGCCATTATTTCTTGTCCTACCTTTCATCATACATTGGCCCGTTAATCACCTTTTTCAGTAAATTGCTACACAGTCAGAGACGTTTACAAGGAAGACTGGGCAAGGGGTGTAAAACAAATGCAGTTCCTCCACAAATCACATTTTCTAAGCTTCCTTTTGGTCTTGCTGCCTTCGGGAAGAATTACTTTTCTGTCTCTGCTCCGCCATGACACTGGGCTGAGAGTTACATTCGATGCCTGATCAACACCAAGTAGAACAACATAACTGCCTTCTGTGCCCTTCATGGTGTTCTTCGATGTATTTAGTTATTTATAACATCATACTTGGGTTCCTATTGATTGTAATTCCGTATTTTTTTCTGCGGCACTACTGCCTAGACAATTAGTCCCCATTTTGTATTTGTGCATTTGATGTCCTGGTTTTACAGATAGTACTTTATATTTTTTATGAAATTTCTTCTTGTTAATTTCTCCAACTTATTCAATATTTTTAATTTTGATCCTGTCATTCAATGTGCGTGTAACTTCTTTCAACATGCTGTCATTAAAAAGCTTTTATAAGCACCATTTTTATTCCACAATTCCAGTTATTGTGACTGTCAGAGTGGTTCCAAAGAATGTTTATCAATATGGTGATAGGCGCTTTATATATATAAATATATACTCTGACACTATTATACTGATTAGCTCTTGGGGCAAAAACCCACCCATCTTCTTGCATTTATTCCTCCTACTTTGATAACCCTTATTAGGAATGATTGGTTACTTTTTCCCTAGATGATATATTCTTATGTGGGAGAGCATAAAAAGACACATTTACTATAAACTAACACACCTACTCTTTATTTACCCTTCATCCGTTAAACCAGCTGTCCTACCAAAGAATAAAATCAGGTTATTTGACATATACTCTTGACAAAYCTGTGTTGGCTGTTCATGGGTGATGCTGAGTGTTTATTTGTAAACACTTCCTGGATTAATATTGTTTTGTCATTTTTTAATTTTTCTAATGGCTCTCTGGATGTTGAGCTGAACCTGATGGACTCAGAATTTCCCCAGGCCTCCTGCTCTCCTCCTATCTGTAAAGGGTAGTGGGGGAGGAAGGATAGGTAATCTTTTTGCATTAGGACCACTCATGGGTCATTCAGGAACCCTCTCTATTTTCTGTGGTTCACTGAGATAATTGTTGCTAATATTTCAAGGAATGTATTTCTTTGAATATTTCTAAACAGAACTGAAAAGTAGTCTAGAAACTATTTTCGTTTGGTAGTATACTGCATGCAAAGATACAGATGTAAAGATGCATGATCTCTGAAACTACAGAGAATAAAAAATGCACAGGATGCAAGGGTAAGTTATTTTAGCACTGTTAGCTTTGTCTACAGGATGCCAATGCATATACAACACATGCTTCCACTAGATCTTATTTCTTTAAGAATAAACATGCAATTTTATCCCTAGCTTAGCCMGCGAAAATACCGCAGAGGTCACAACACAAAGAACTTCACACTGAGGAGATTTTGTTTCATGTGTTTTCCTATGACCACATCCATCTGCACCTGCTCATAAAGATCTGCTCTTAAAGAGATTTAGGCTTCATGTTCAGCCTTCTCCTACTACAGCCATCAGCAAATATTAAACATGAAAGCTAGTTTGAGAGCAAGGCAATATAAAAATGTTTAGCTTTGCTTCCCCCTGTACTTTCATGGTTTTCAAACAGAGTATTTCCAATGAGCGTACAATTAAGACTGAGAGAGAGAGACCCTTTGTAAGGTAAGCGTAGATCTGTCCAAACATATGCCACCCAAACTGAAACTCGAAGTGGGGCAGCCTTGCTCCTCTCTCTCACGTTCAGTCTGGTTTAGAAACACCAGGTATCATGGGGGGGGGATCTACACAAGACCTTCTCCCAAAATAATACACCCACASACACACCATTTGAAAATTCTGCATTGTTTTGTACGAGGCATCTTTCCTGTTTCCCAGGCAACTTCAGAGAGAGAGAAAAGATCTGATGCATTTTTATGTATATGTATTGAGTCAAAACTCAGGATCAATTCTTTATAGTGAAGTGGAATTAAAAGAACCTAAAATTGCAATTTGCCATTATTAAAATCTAATGGCAACTTTGTGTCAGATAATTGACACAGGTTCATCCAGAAACCGAGGGGAAAAAAAGGGGGGTGGGGGGTCAGGGGTATTACTGCTCCTCTGGAGGAACCGCTCCTGTATGAATTCTCTATCTCCAGCGAAGGGCAGATAGACAGCAATGAAGTTACAACAGACGCTTCACCGCTTTTCTGCGGGACTGCAAACACCGGGCCGCGGTCCCCGGCGCAGGGTTGCCCCGGCGCTGCCGAAAGCCGGCAAACGCCACCGAGAGGCGGCACCGCCCGCAGGCCCTGCGCCTGCCGCACCGGGCGGCCGAGGAGCGGCCCCAGCGCGGCGCAGCAGCGGCCGCCTGGCCAGCCCCAGGGCCTGGGGTGGGCTATTACCAGCCTCGCTGGACTTTGAGAGCAGCCAGTCACTACTTTTCGGCTCGGCTCGGCTCGGCACGGCCGGCTCCAGGTACCCGCCAGCCCGGGGAGACCCGGCCGCCCCTACCCTCCGCCCCGGAGCGGGCGCCCCTAGCTGCCCGCCGGCCGCTGCCGCAAGAGACCCCGCCCGGCCCGGCAGAGGCGGAGCCGCGCAGGACTCGCAGGCGCCGCCGCCGCTGCCGGAACAGCCGCCGCCCGCGCCGGGGCCATGGAGGAGTTTCACCCCCACAACGACGAGGTAGGGGCCGCCGCCCTCCGGCGGGGCGGGGGGCTGTGGGCTGTGCCCGGGCGGGGCGCGGGGCCCTCCACCAGCCGGCCCCCGGAGGGAGCCGGCCGAGAGCCCGGCGGGGGGCGGGCAGCGCTGCCGGGGCCGCTGCCCCTGCCCTGGCCGGGGCGGGCGGGTTGAAGGCTGTAGCTGTACGGGTGGGCTGTACGCGGGCACCGCCCGCTCCCCGACGCTTCGGGCACCCCCGGGGCCCCTGCAGCACCTGGCGGCCCGCCCCGGGGCGGAACGGGGTTCCTTGTGCAGGCCGGGGGCTCGGCCCTGCCCTCTGCCTGCCGCGGGCCTCAGCCGGTTCTGGTAGCTAAAAGTTCCCGCAAGGGAAAGTGGAAGCGGTGTTGGGGGGTGCTGCCGCCCGCTGTGGAGCTGTCAGTCTGCGGCCATTTTTCTTATATCACCCCTGGAAAAAAAAACAACGAGTGCTGGGCCCGGTCTGCGCTGCAGGCTGATCCCTGCCAGCCAGAAGTGAGGAGCCTTTCCCTCCCCAGGGGCCTTACTTCGGGTCTCTAGCCACCGGTTTTCATCAAAAATAAACCTCGTAGAAACATGATTGTCCTTGGGGTTTCTGTCCGTGCCCAAGTGTTTGAAACTGATGGATGCGAAGAGGCAGATGGCAGAATGGCCATGTGCTGTGTTTCCTTCGGAAGCCAAGCGAAACGCTGACGGGTAGGAATGAGCAGAAACTAGGAGGCATTAAAACTTCCAAGCTTTTTCTGCACTTGAGAAAGTTATTTGGGTAAGCTAGTGATTATGGAAACCGGTCTTTTTGAAACGAGGGTTGCAAAACCTTCTGTTACCATTAGGCAGCAAGACGTAACCCATGGGTTAGTAAGTCTGTGACTCCAGTAAAATCCAGGATTAAGACCCAGAGGAAAAGATTTGCCATTTAACTTTTTGTCTTGGAGAACATTCCCATGACAAGCGTAGACAGTGGTGGAATTTAATCTTTACAGAAAGTGTAAATTGAACCTGTTTCCGAGCTCACTGAGGCCCGAGCTTTTTGGACCCTCTCAAATGTGACTAGCAAAACAATACTAAATAACATATGTATGGTGCTGGGGAAAAAAGTAAGATTTTAGAATTATACTAACAGACTACAAAATGCAAGTAACCAGACACGGGGCCTGATCATTACGTGTTACTTAGAGTAAAACTGCTTTATTTGTTTACTTTTCTATCAGAAATAATAATAATTAATTTTTATTGCAGATGATCTTCAATGCTGACGAGGCCCACAACATAGTTAAGGAGGTAGGTTTTAGCTAACAGCTGTATTTCAAAGAAGGTCTTTACCGTACCTTGCACTATAGTGAAAGCAGTTACTTTCATTGACCATCCCAGATAAATTCAAACATATATGAAACTATTATTTATATCAAATAAATACGGAGTTTCATTTGGAGCTGCTTTAACCTTCATCTAATTGCTGTCTTCAGCTGCCTAAAGAGGAGAAGGTAGATGAGAGAAGAGAGTGCCAGAATTCGCATTACAGTGGAAAGACGAGGGGCAGCAGTCACAAGCTGCAACGGAAATTGACTCTGGTTCTATTTTTTTTTTCCCCTTTATCCAGCTAGAGAGTAGGTAATCACTAGAGAGGTCGCAGGGAGGGCATGTGGAGTCTCCATCCTTAGAGATTTTTAACACTTGACTGGACAAGGCCTTGAGCAACGTGATCATATTTGGAAGTTAGCCTTGGCTCGAGCAGGAGGTTGCATTACCTGAGCTCGTTATTCTAGCAATGCTTTTGAAAAACAGTTTTTACTCAAAAAAAGCAGGCTGAAAGTGAGTAGCCTGATGGTCTAAATGAAATACCTAGTAACTGGAACGTGATTAGTGAAGAGCCTGTGGCATACAGATGCTGTCAGGTTTTGCAGGGAAATAGCGTTTTGAGAAAGGAATTCCTAGAGGGGCTCTGCAGGTCCTTTCCCACCTGCCCTGTCTGGAAGGGAAAGGGCTGGACTGTTAGAGCTGCTCCGGTACACAACAGCAAGCTCTTAGATGTCAGATAAATAACAATTCAACCCTTTATATAACTGTCCCTGCCTTGAAAGGCCAAATACGGTATGACAGAGTCTCTTTACTTTCACACCAGGCGCTGGGAGTAAAGCCAAGTGTTTCTGCCTCTGATTGAAAGAGCCGAGCAGTTCTAGCACTGGGTACACTTCTGGAAGGACCAGAATCCCCGAGGGATCTTGCTGTCCCTCTCCTGTCTTCTGTTCTGTTTTGTGAATGTTGGTTTCCATTGAGTCCTTTGTCCAGCTTTATACACTGTGGTCAGAACTAATCGGGCTTTTTAAGATCTGGGGCACAAGTCTCTTACACAGCCTGTTAGTGGGTGGTTAGTGCGCGGGACTCATCTCACTGAATCAGAGGAGAACCTAGTTTCATTTTACTTACCTTTTCCAGGTGTGCATTTCTTAACCGAATTTCTCAATTTTAAGATTTATCCATCAGCACATAATTCTGAATTTCTTAGGAGTAGAGAATGCAGTTTAAGAATTACAGTTAGAGAGAAGGCTTTCTGTTTCAATCATTTTAAGTTTAAGCAAGGGTTGGCCAATCTGTAGCTGTGGGAGAACATGCAATTTTCAAGCAGTTCAGATATTTACTGTGCTGCAAGATATGACCCTTGCGTATCTCTCACTCTCATATCTTCCTCATCKTTTAAGCTGGGGTATGCATTTCACAATTGTCGCTCTAGCTCTGAAGATTTTGGTATRTTGCTTGCAGGCTCTGAAAGGTCGGCCAGCCCAAGCTGACATTATTGATTTGCGTTGTACCATTTCCATTACAGAGGCTTCTGAAACCCAAGGTGGAGTAGGCAGTCATTAGGAACAGTGGGATGTGTTACTATCTTCACTGGTAAATAGATCCATTCACTTAACTTGGTACTTAAAGCATATGGCCGAGGTCTTTCCTACAAGAAACGTTCAGTCAAAGCCTCATTTCTCTCCATGTAATAATGTGGTAAATACGTACTAAAAATAAGTTTCCAAGAAGGCTCATTTCACTTGCCATTCAGCAACTGATACCTGATGAGCTCAAGTGATTTAAAGTAATCCAATTGCCAGATAAAATTAATCAGATTATGCGAGACATTTTAAACCTCTACGTTTTGAAGTATGTTTGCTGTAACTTTTTTTTTTTTCTCTATTTTAGTGCATAGAAAGTGTTTTAGGCAAGGCAGATTATAATCACAACAAAGTCAACCAGTGGACTGCTGCTATAGTAGAACAGTCGCTGACACATCTGGTAAAACTCGGAAAAACATATAAGTACATCGGTGAGTACAAGCAGTCATACTTTTACCACATATAATCACAATAAATAATTGCAGAAAGGTTCATTTGAATGCAGTGCTATATTCAATAGAAAGTTTTAAACTGTAAACAAAGCAGAGCAGAAACCTGAACTCTTCCCTTATATAGATTTTTAGTAATACCTGTGGTAAAACCATGGCAGTTTCACCTGGGCTAAGCATGCTAGCAACACTTAGCACAGAAGATGACATGTTACACAGTCTTTCCTGACTGTTAAGCAACCCCAAAACAATTGTATCAACTTTTTGGTATCAGTTCAGGAAATAATTGCTTATTGCTTATAAAATTTTCAGAAGGATTAAGCTTCCTATAAATACAGACATTTGAAAGGCTTTAGTCCTGTACGCTAAGTCGCGTCCCATTATATTTATATGCATACCTGTTGAAGGGAAATGGAAATAAGTAGTTGTTTAACCCACTTCGGTCCTTTTGTGGAGTGTTCATGTAATAGCAAGTGTTTGCACTCTGTTCTGTTTTGAAAGTCTTGGATTCAGATTGTCACTGGTTTTATGACCATTGCAGGTCAGTCTAGAAATGCTGCATATTATTAGAGTGTGGTTTCAGAGAGCAGTCAACCAACCAGTACTTTTGGGAAACAACTCTCATCAAGCGCGACTTCTGCTGTACCTGTGAGGACAGCACCTGCAATCCCGTTCTGAGGTGCACATGACACAAGCCGTATCTAAGTAGTTTAAAAGATAAAAACCATAATCCTATTAGCAAGCATTTTGTTAAAGCCGTTGTCTTTATGCGAGTAAAAATAATTGTGAAATGAATAGCAAGTTCTTGAGGAAAATACTGGGGGCAAGGGGGGTGTCAAAAAAGGTTTTGACTTAGCTGAGTGCCACCTGCCAGCCATTTGAAAATGTAATGCRGGCTTGAGTTCAGAAGTACTGAATGAATCACCTCTTCTGCTTTAATAATTAATTCCTTGATTTTATGACTGTATCTTGCAGTAACCTGTGCGGTGATGCAGAGGAGTGGAGCTGGTCTTCACACAGCAAGCTCATGCTTCTGGGATACCACAACTGATGGTAAGTTTCCTCAGTCAAATTAAAAATTTGTAGTAAAAGAAATGTTACTTATTGCTCAGTTGTAATAGTTAGGTTGAACATTTTCAAGAGTGATTGTAGAAGCAGTAGCTTCCAGGATTAGATGCTCGTTTACAATCCCAGCAGAAATATTTTGTTAGCAGTCAGTGCCTGCATTAAGAGCGATTGCTTTGTAAATTATGAGAAGCAGGAGTAGAAATGCCTTCATTCTGAAACAAGAGTCAAAACATTTAATCTCATCAGTAACCATAGATCAGTTGAAGAGGCAGTAAAATGTTGCTCACAGTAAATGCAAGTGGTTAGTCCTAAACATATCTGCCTGTCTGCTGTAAGGGGACAGTGCTACTTTGGAGGAGAACAGAACTTGGTAAAAAATAGAAATAGTTTGACTAACAGTATGTGTTTCAGTTGCTTAACTATCAGCTAGGCTTTGGATTTGTTTTATTGCTTCTAAATTAGTTCTAAATGCATTTTTCCCAGGTTCAGAGTATCATGGGGAAACAAGATTAAAATAATCTTATGTCTGTCACAGACTCAGAAAGATCTTTTTAGAAGAGGGCACCAGAATGTAACTTTAAAACAGAGATGGCATTAGAAAGTCAAGCAAGGTTTAAAAAAAAAATCATAAAGTGAAGTTAAGTAAACAAGTACAGTTTAATCTTCATGTTTTCTTGGCTTGGGCATTGGTACATTGATACAATAGAAGAGGAAAAATCACAGGAAGTAAATACACTAGAATGTATTTGATCCAGTCTTTTTTCTGATTTCTTGTCTGATCATCTTGCCAATTTCAATATGAGATTTTCAAGGATTTTTGCAAGTCCCGCTTTTAAAGAGAGATACTGAAATTGTGCTTTCCTGGAAATTGTCTTAAGCATGCAAGGCTCATGTTAGGTAGTAAACAATGTACAAGTTAATGAAAATGTTTTGAGGAGCGTAGTCTATTTATAGCCAAGATGACATAATAGTACTTAGCTTAAATCACAGCTGAATCATTCATACTATTTTGACATAATTTACACTGCAATAAAGTGAATGTAGTAAAGACACTGGAATTCTGTTTTCATTTTGTAATAATCTCTTCTAGGAACCTGCACAGTGAGATGGGAAAACCGAACAATGAACTGCATTGTCAATGTGTTTGCTGTTGCTATTATCCTGTAGCTGACTGGAAGATAAATATAAGCAACACCGAAGCCTTTAAAAAAAAAAAAAATCATCCAAACWCATGGCTAAATATTTCAAACCATTATTTGTTTTTGTATGAGGAGCATACAGAAGTTCTCTACAGAGAGCATACAGTCTAAGCCAGTTCTCATAGATTAATTATCTGAAAGCTAGCAAAAAATTTAAAATATATATGTATCTATCTAAAGAGAAAGTTTTAGTGATTTAAATATTCAGAACTATGTTAATGAGAAGATGCCACAAAGATCAATACAATTTATATCAAAGCTAATATCAAAGATACTTTATTCAAGAGGAACAAACACGTCAAAGGGCAAGCAAGACCTCTCAGGATTATGGTGCATTTGGGAACAAATTATGAACGCAATTCAGAGTGGATATACTCTAAACAATACTGGTGCTTCGTGTTTGATTAAACAAAGCTAACTGTCGCATTGAATGCTGGTGCTTGTGAAATTGCATGAGTATCACATTTCGGTCAAGCATGAACATTTACATTGAAATTAAATCCAGTTAAGCTTTTCCCCTGGAGGCAGAGGATGACTTCACTGGGACAAAGGTGAAATATACCCAGTCCTAGCAGAATTCTAATTTATCTTCAGAATGAAGAACATAATATTTGTAATTGATTCAGGGAAACATGCTGGGGATCAGACATCAGCCCTTAATTCATAGTTTACAAATCTGAAAACATTCTGAAGGTACTTAAATTTGATTTTATTCCATGACTGCGGAATTTGTGACAAGCACTTTATTGACTCCTCATGCAGTAACCAGGAGCTAGGGCAATAAGACTGGACCCACATTACTCCCAAGTAGGATTAAAGTGTTCGGAGAGAAGGCACACACATTTCTAGAGGCTCTTGTTAGCTTTGAAAGCATTTATCTTAAAGCAACATATCTGTTCTTTATAGGAGAGTTTCCTACGTTCTCTAAGTCTAGAATTGGATCTTAGTCCTGTGAAATAATACAGTTAAGTTTTAAGCACTAAGAATTCCCCTCCTGTAAAGATTTATGCAAGTTCTTAATTTGCTCATCTGATGAGTCTTAACTTGAAATACTCCACGTGGAAGAAAAGCATTTGCACACATGCAAGTATTTGCTGGATTGGGGCCTACATTTTTGTTGATTAATGCACAAAGTACATGATAAAGAGATGTGTCAATACCAAAAATGCCTAAATGATTGCTGCCACTAAGTGGCAGCGACATTAAGTTGTTTTCTCAGATGCTGCTTAAGGGTAGAATTTTTTCTTTATTACTGCATGTCTTTGGAAGAGACTGGTAACTACCTAACAGCTACCGTAAGGCTGTTTTGGATTTTAACAAATGAATATTAAAGCACTATTACGCAGTTTTGTTTGGCTTTTTTTTTCAGATGACTGACTATTAGGGCATGTAGCAAGTGTCCTGTACAAAGAACAAGCTAAAAACCATTTCATTGCTTAAATTGTGTATACATATAGCTAGTATGAGACTACAGAAGGAACGTGTATATGTCATTCACAATACTGTTCAGAATCTCTGGCTTTGCAGACAAATAGACTTCTGCTTTTACCTAAGTGCAAGTAAAATGAATACTGTAATATTGCATTTGCCTAACAGGCAAGTGTAGTGTGAAGATGTGTGTGTATGTTGTACTGACCTTCAAATGTATAGTGATTTAACATTATTTGGGTTAGGACAGCAATTTGTGAACTAGGTGCCAGCATCCAAGAGTCGAGTTGTGGAACTGACAAAAATGCAGTAGTTTCACTGATGTTTGGGGTTGCCCAAAGTGAAAAAATAAGTGGGGTAGCAACTGGAAGAAGGATTGGTACGATTGACAGAGCATAAGAAGTGGGTGGTTAAAAATAGTGGTGGCTGTTATCCCCCTTTAATGGGCATTCAGGTGCCATGGTCAGAAGAAATATTCCAAATAGCCGTTGTAATCTCATTTGGTATTTTTGCTTTACTTGAAAACAAGGTGCACTGAGTAAGACTGTCAGTTTAATGAGGCTTGGTGAAGGTTCTGCTGCAGAGGAAACCCAAAAAATACTGCTTAATTATAAGACTGCTTCATTTTCCTTTCTACCAAAAAAAATAAAGTTTTGCCTTAGTTGTACTTTTGCCTCGTGTTCTTGATCAATATAAATAGGAACTGAGAACAGTATTTCTCTTACTTTCCTTCACTTGTATACAATAGTGAGAACTTGGGAAATTTATTGCAGTTGTGCGTTCATTTTAGAGACAAGACCTCTTCAAAGGCTAGTTCCCAGACTTGGCCTAATTGCTCACACCTCTTGTCTACTCGGACCTCTTCCTCTAACTGCTTGTCTTGATGATGCAAATTAAAGTTTTTTTGCTCCAGAAAGCTTATTATGAAACGCTGGGAAAAATATCCACATCATACCCCAGTGAATTTAACTTCTTTCCCATCTTTCCATTCCCCATCCTCTGTGGGTACAAACAGTTACTTGTATTCAATATAACTCTCAAAATGAATGCTGAACACTGCCTCTTGCTTTTCCAGGTAGCTTCTTTTCAAGGATAAAACTATGGATTGCGGAATATGAGAATGCACAACACTTCAATGGTGTTCTCTATCAATGTAACGTCTTAGTTGTTACAATCAGGGGCTGAGTCATTGTTAACAATGGGGGTCTTATTAATGGGACAGAAGAGTTTGCATTAAGGCATAGCCTATATATATGGAGCTATATGTTCCTACATATGATTTCATGACGAAAGACACCTGTTATTCCTCCCATACAGAGAGGTGTATAAGAATTTTGTTACCTAAATGGAAAAGTGTGAAAGGGAAAGTAAGGGAGCAGATTCATTACTTTCCTTTTCATTGCCTGCCAGATGTCCGTCAGTAACTGTCACCTTTCTGATGATTGTCTTCCCATTATACTCAACTTGATGAAGGAAATCTGGGTCTGTTCAATTTAGATTCATGCAATCTAAAGCACTTCACAGAAGCCACTGAAATCCCAGCTTGTAGCTAGCCTATTTAGAGTTAGACATGAATGTCAGAGCACTGGTATTTTAAATACATCATAAAAGAGAGAACATTAACTACTGGTAGCCTATATGCATTAGTACAGTAGCTGCCATATAGAGAAAATAGGGCCTGTTCTAATACAGGCAGCAGATCCTGTAATGAGCAATTCTTACCTGATTATTGGGATGCACCTTGCTGCCTCCTGTACAATCTGACCAGGTCGTTTTGCTCCCATTTAGATCGGAGAGGGATTTTTTAGCATGCTCGCAGTGCCACACAAGCACAGAGCCAGACAGAACCCCCCATCAGAATATTCTGGGCCAGGAAGTTCCGCCTGCATGTCTGTAGGACATTCCCAGCTCGAAGCCAGCACCAGTCTCTCGGGGAGTATCTGAGCTGAAATCTGGTATTCTGTAAATACGGCAATAAACCCAGTTGCAAAGTGGCTCCAAAGCTATGCAGGCACGTTTACATTACACGTGAGCTGCTCTAGCCCGTTGGGTCTRTGCCAGGTAAGGGGTCTGTGGACATTGGCTTGTAGGTGGAACGATTTCTCTCTTCCCCCCTCAATGGAAAGAGGGCTGCAGCCAAACACCGCGTRCCCACCGAGGGAGGTTTTCCTACTCCCATGAGTCTAAATCACTGTCGAGTAACTGGAGGTTTTAGCTCATATGTTCCAGCAAGTGTCTGTTTAAACACAGGAAACATAGTGTGACAGCAGGTTTATTTGTTACGTAAAAGTTTTCTAAAAAGGAACAGAGTGGTGCTAGCGTGACGGCTACAAATACCCTTGTAACTCCCATCCCACCGTCTGACCTAAAATGACTTGAAAAGGAGAATCAGGGTTACAGAGACACACCTCACTGGTCATTACGGTTTGTGTCAGGTGCTTACAGTTACGCTCTCATRCAAAGAAGCTACTGGGGCCACATAGCACAAGTGCATGAAGGAAAAGAGACAGAAAGGCAAGTTTTGTCCTGGCACTACCATTTTAAATAGATGGTTTTACCGTATCTGTAAGTTAATTACAGAGTTTGTAATCTATGCGTATGTAGCTTCACAGTGTAGAGACCACACAGAGTTCAGAATCAAAGCCATTAAAATCCCCAATCCACAGGAGAAGGTGGCGAGATGGAGTAGCTGGCTCAGCTGCAAGAAACTCAAACTTCTTGCTAGTCAGCAGGTTCTCCTCCTCATAGGCCTATATTGGATATAGTTAGAATAATTTCTGAAGAGCACCTCCTAAATCAGAAACATCATCATATCTGCAAAACCCCCCATCCTATCTGTAAACACCTTAGGAAGAAATTAAACATTCTCTGCTATCTGTTTTTGTACAGTTTACTGAAGTTTTTGAGGCAGCCTTTATTCRGTGCTTCTTCACGACCACCTGGGTAAAATTAGAGATTGGGGGGGAGGGAGATGAAAGAAATGAAGTCCTTGTTTGACAAAAACAAGGGTGATCTTTCTATATATACCCTGTGACACACACATATATTATACATATATTTATAGGTATGTTCATACCTTCTATTTATCCACTTCCCTCACAATTTTGAGACATACACAGATAATTTTGTTCATTTAGAATTTCATCTCTTGTTGCTTATTTCCACTTCAGCAATGACTAGGTATCAAAACAAGGGCTCCAACAGCGTTTGTACAAACAAATGCCCTGGCCAGAGATAATACGATTTAGCATTTCGATATTAGCCAGCAGAAGTGAGAGGGCTAGGTAACAGCAAGGATATGACTGCCTTTATTGGYACTCACAGCACTCCGCTTGAGGCAGTCACTACTTTATCCAATCTCAGGCAAGAACTTGTTTTCTGTGGGGGCTTCTACAATGGCTGTTGAAACTGGTCTGACCAAATCACACAAGAATCTACTGCAGGGTTTCGAGTGATGGCATTTGTTAGTTTGAAATGTCTTCAAAAATATGTAAGGACCTCACCTCACAGTGCTGTAATAGCTATATAGTGTTCATGCCTGAGTTGAACATTTTAGGAAATTAATCTTAGACAAACTGTGACCACAGTTGTAGCTAGATGGTCTGCTAATTTTGGGAACAAATTATAGTTGCCTGTTTCATGGCACTCATTATAGGTCCCCTGGATGATAATTGAAATGATTGTTTGTAGGGAACAACTTTGCAAAAGCTGGTTTTGGAAGGGAAGAAACTGAGTAGTTTTAATTTAAGGTTTAGATCTGAATCAGCTGAGGCTTAGGGATCAGTGCTGAAATCTTCCAAGCTCAGGTCTTTGTACCATCGCTCTGACATCTTAAGCAAACTTACGCATTTGCCTCAATTTCCCCCCCCCCTCAAAATTTTGGCTTTATTTGGGTAGGAGCTGGTAAACACATGCTTTCCAGGGTGGCCTTCATGAGTTGCTCCACATGAAGCAAACACAAACCTCTCTGAACATGCGGTTCTGCTGCCGCTGGGGGGGGATGTGGCAGGTGCTGGTGCTGCCTTTAACTTCGCTAACGCGGGCGGCACAGTCTTGGCAACTCGGGCTTTAGCCGAGGCTGGAGGTGCCCGCCCTGGACCTTGGGTGCTTACTCTAAGCTGCCATCCCATACCGATTTCCCAGTTACGGCAGCTTCATGGCAGTACACACTGAGCGGGCTGCGTTACAGCTTGAGCGCACACCGGCCGCCTGCACCTCCGGATTTCACGGCAGGCACAGCCATCCCAGCCGCTGGCATTCGTGATTTTGCAAGGGCTTGGGTGCGATGCTCCTGCAAGGGAGCCAGGGAGGCGCGGCCTCCTCACGCCTCCGGGCACCGCGGGGCCGGGGCCGGGGCCGGGGCCGGGTCGAGGGCCGAAACCGGCGGCAGGTGGCGCCGCGGGAGGACGCGGCCGAGCTCCCCGCAGCGTCCCCGCCCCGCTGGGGCGCCCGTGAGGGGATGGGCTGTCCCGCCGCCGGCCTGTGGAAAGGCGCAGCCGCCGGGCCCGAGGAGAGCTGTACCCGGGAGTCTCCCCCGTGTGCGGGGCCTGTAACGCTCCGGCGGGTGGCGGCGGGGCAGTACGCCCGCAGCCGGCAGCAAGCCCACCAGCGGCCGGGGCGCCTCGGGGCCGGGGGGGTCGGCCTGGCCCGGCTCTGCCCGGCGGTGGCTCAGGCGGGAGCACTGGCAGGGCCCGGGGCCGAGCGCCCGAAGCTCCCCTGGCTCCCGCGGCCGGCCGGTCACGGCCCGGGCACCCCCGCTGCGAAGGAAGGAGAGCGCGGCCTGGCCGGGCTGGGCTGCGGGTGGGAACGGGCCCGTTGTAGCTGGCAGACACCGTTCCCGGGATGAGCACTGCCCTGCTCTGCTGGGTTTCACAGCGCCCGTTAGAAAAAGCCCCGTGCTTCCCTGCCTCGGGGGCTCGTTGGCAGCTGCTGCCGAGGGGGCTGGCCTGATGGGGGACCTCGGGGCCCGGGCCCAGTGCCAGCCCGGGCAGTGAGGAATCGTGAAAAGGAGAGGTGGCGGGAGAGCAGTCAAGCCCAGTCACTGGCATGGGAAACAGCCAAGGTGGAAATGCCCCGACTGTAGTCTTAGAAGTAGTAGTAATAACACGTAACAGTCACTTTCTTACAAAACAGCATGGAGCAGTTACGGTTATGCCATTCCTCTTGAAACATTTGCTTTCTGTGAAATTGTCGTAGCCTCCAGGAAAYGTGAGTCTGCAAACTGTCTGTCATTGCTAGCCGACAGATACCCCACAGGTGCCCTTCTTACTTCCCTACTGGGAATTTGGGAGTTACGGCAGCGGCAGCAGCTGTGAGCTGTGCATGCGACAGTCACCCGCCCATCTTCTGACTTGGGCTATTTTTGTATTAGCTGTTGGGCCTCATAAAAGTAAGCTTTTTGTACGCATGCTTAACTGTATATATGACATACTTTTAATTTCAGTGTTGCTACTATTAAAAATGCTTTCTCTTGAGAAGAGACATGGGACTGCCATTCATATATTAGACCGCAACTGTAGTGGTATCTATTGRTACTGAACAGATGTTGGGGAATTAAAAATAGAATTGGTGTTATATATTGCCAGCCTCCTTCATTCACCCACTGGAGCTGATCGAGGGGCTGTACAATCTTGTAAAAATTTGCATGATGTTTTTTCTTTCATAAGCAAAACTTGAAATGGAGAAAAGCAAAGAGAGGTGTGAAGGGGCAGGGAGAACACCAACAGCTGAAACAGAAACTTAAGAAAGAATACAGATCTCCAGATTTATTTATTTTTTCCACACAGGTTGGTGATTTAAATGATAGGAAAACTCCAAATCATAGGACCAACCTTGAAATGCAGCTGAGTTTATGAAACCTGGTTTCCGTCTCTGCCTTTTTCAATATTTGTTCCTTCCCTCAGCTCCTATCTCATTTCTTTAGGAAAACAGCTTAAACAAACCTAGCTTGGAAACCTAGTTTAAGAATTGCTCAAACAATAGCAGTGGAGATACGTGATCCTGGTTCTCCATAATAATAATAGTAGTAGTAGTAGTGGTGGTGGTGTTATTTTAATGATATTATGACTGGATCACCTAGAAGCACTAAGTTGGGAGCAATGCCCCACTATGCTGGATGTTATTCAAACATAAAACAAAAGCCCAGCTACTGTCTGAAAGCTGTTCAGTTTGACTGCAAAGAGAAGACTGCAATGGATGGACGCAGGCCGTCCTAGGCATGCAAAGAAGCATTAGCCACCCCAAGACCAGTGGGGGTCTGACCAACAGTTGTCTCAAGATCAGGATAGGGATGAAGATCTCTGAGGAAGATCATGGCTGAGCATGTTGATGCTGACTGATAGGTCAAGGACAACAACAACAACAGAGGGTTAGGGATCTGCATACTTAGAAACTTTAGTCACAGCATTTTGAGTGTTGCACTGAGTTAGAAGTCAGACAGGAGAAGGTTTAAGATGAAAATGGGAGCGTCGGCAATCGTATAAAATACTTTCTCAGTAAGAGATAGATGAGAAGAAGGGCTGGTAGTTATATTGGCAAGAAATTGTTTTGATTTTTTTTTTTAAAGATGAGCGTATTCTTGAGTTGGGTGGAGAACAAGACAAACAAGGTGAGAGGTTCCCTTTGCAGCTTGTGTGGCATTTACAAGATATGCAAAGGCCAGTCCTGGGCAACCTTTCCCACTGACACTTTCCTTGGCAGGAGTAAATACCTACTCGGCACGTGAGGCAGCAGTTTGCTAGCTTGCTCCGGCAATGTTTTCTCTGCTGATACAGCTTCCTTGTGTGGTTACAAAATGCAAAAGCTGTCCCCATTAGCTGGCGATGAACAGTGTTTTCGTCCATTGGTAGGGGGAGAAGGGAAGGCCCAGCATCTTTAAACAAATTAAATGGCTGTGGATTTTAGCTAAATAAGGAGGGAACATCTGTTACTTCTAAAGGGGAAGTGGCCATCTTAATGGGTTACAGCTTAGTCTTTGCAAATGACTTGAAAGTAATGTGAGGACTTTCATCATTTTCTTGGTTTTGGGCCTAGTTTCTGTTGCTTACATAAATGTAAGTGTACCGGTTAAATTTTCCTAATAGTAAGTTGTCTGTATCTATCACCCCCTAAGTCTGAGAAATGCAGATTTTTTTGCACCGTAACCGTTAGGGGAATGCTGGTTTTTCCTATCGAGCCTCACAAGTCAAGAGTCATATAGTGGCTCTCATCGTCTCCCTCCCTGATTACTACTGTTCCCTTTCTGTCGGCCCCAAGATCCCCTCCCCAAATGTTACTACAGAGATCTTATCTCCAATCTGTCACTGATAACCTGTATCCTGCTAACTTATRGTTAACCACCCCACCGCCCTGGAAGGATGCCTTTGCCTGTCAGAAAAGGACCTGGGGGTGCTGGTTGACAGCCGGCTGAACATGAGCCGGCAGTGTGCCCAGGTGGCCAAGAAGGCCAACGGCATCCTGGCCTGTATCAGAAATAGTGTGGCCAGCAGGAGTAGGGTGGTGATCGTGCCCCTGTACTCAGCGCTGGTGAGGCCGCACCTCAAATACTGTGTTCAGTTTTGGGCCCCTCACTACAAGAAGGACATTGAGGTGCTGGAGCATGTCCAGAGGAGGGCAATGAAGCTGGTGAAGGGTCTGGAGAACAAGTCTTATGTTCGGCTGAGGGAACTGGGGCTGTTTAGCCTGGAGAAGAGGAGGCTGAGGGGAGACCTTATCGCCCTCTACAACTACTTGAAAGGAGGTTGCAGCGAGGTGGGTGTTGGTCTCTTCTSCCAAGYAACTAGCGATAGGACGAGAGGAAATGGCCTCAAGTTGCGCCAGGGGAGGTTTAGATTGGACATTAGGAAAAATTTCTTTACTGAAAGAGTGGTTAAACATTGGAAGAGGCTGCCCAGGGAGGTGGTGGAGTCACCATCCCTGGAAGTATTTAAAAGACGTGTAGATGAGGYRCTTAGGGWCATGGTTTAGTGGGCAYGGTGGTGTTGGGTTGACGGTTGGACTCGATGATCTTAGAGGTCTTTTCCAACCTTAATGATTCTATGATTCTATGATTCTATGATTTAGGGCATACATGTTCCTACAGAGGAGTCGTCAGTGCATAAAGGGCTTAAATAGGATATTGTCTTCTTGCAGGCTATCAACAAGGAACACTGGCAAATGCTCTAAATATACTAATGTATTGGCCCTGTAATACAAAGCTCAGACCAACACTCATATCACTACGGTTATCCTGGAGGAGAGCTGTTATTCAGAGCGGTTGCTTGGGGAAAAGCTGCTGGTATGCCCCAGGCAGGGATGTGAGGGCACACAGCATACGAATCTGCAGTCCCCAAATGGTCACTTCATTCATTACGATGGCTTTTATAGTGGTACCAGCTGAACGTCTGACAGATTAATGCAAATAAAGGCTTTGAGGCATTAATTAAATTACCAACAGCAATGACTAACTTGAGGCAAGATTCCCCGGTTATGTTTGCAACACGGGCTTTTCTGCCTGCCTCAGAGGGTGTGAAATGGCAGGGAAAGGACTTGCTTCCAGCTGCAGCAATAACTATGGCAGATACCATAATCTTTAGAGGTTTCCTGTAAAGTGAATGCGAAGTAATGTTGGGTAACTGAGCATCAGATGGTCCTCTGTAAGCAGGATTTCATTGCAACCTGTGTTGCTGTCCTTTAAATGCTATTTTTATCATTATTTGTTTTGGTTTGCAGCATTAGGTCTTTGCTATTGAGAGCTTAATTTATGCACGTGAGACGGACAACAGTGATAGACAATGATCCACATATTGACTTAACCATTTGTAGCCCTATTACAGTGAGAGTATTTCATGAATTGTTAACAGATGGGAGGAACCTTCATAATTTGAGGCAGAAGGTAGCTGCTGACAGTCTGCAGGGCTCTTTTTCTGTCTCCTCAGGGGGACTGGCTCTAGAAAGTGTTTCTCGCAGTTGGTTTGTCAGTCTTTGCTGATTATTTCCTTGCTGCTGTCTGAGCAAGGTTCAGGTCTCAGAGGGCTTGTGTTAATTCGCCACCTGAAAACARGCTTGAGCTAGCATTGGTTGTCACAGATGAAAGGGAAGTATGAGAAAAAGGCAGAGAGGGCGATAAAACCACAGCAGCAGCTGTCTTCGTTAGCTGTTCATGGGAACTTGCCCAGCCTTGGGTCATCCTGCAGGGATATTCACCTTGCCCTGGCTGCACGGGATTGCAGGGTAGAAATCTCTTTGGTCTAGAAGGGTGGAGAGTCTGTGATATGAAACTGGGCTCTTGCTGTGCCAGAATGCCCTGCTATTAACACCGGTATTGACAACTACATTTTGGCCTGTTAACTGCAAAGAGATGATGGCAATTGCCCTGTCCCAGTTCTTCCCTATGCCATTTCTGCGCCCAGGAAAATTCCACCTGAATTTTCTCAGTGCTCTCCATCATTCAAAGAGAAACCTTACAGACCCGCAGTGCAGACCCTGGACTTTTGCATAGTCCAGTCTAACTCACAGGAGTGTAAAAAGACAAAACCAGCATAACAAGCATCTACACATTACTTCAAAGGTGACTTGACCAAAGATGTCTCTGCAATCCATTTGTCCTGAAGGCCATAAAACTCATGGTGAATGGTATTTGCATATTGTCTGGTCTTAACACCAGTTGACCTACAAGTACAAAACAAAATCAATGAAAGAGTTTTTTGCAGGGCAGTTTGCTTTGTAAACTGTTGCCAGAATTATAAAGCATCAGTTCCAAGGGAGAGAGATGATCTGACTTGCCCTTGGCTGGCCTTTCCCTCCCTCCCTCCCTCTATGATAATGCTCAGCAGGGTGGGCGGGTGTTTGGGGGGGAGTGAGTTTTTTGGCCATTTCCCTCATTTCTGATCAATACAAATGAAATATAGGGTCAAATGCGGGTATGTTTTACAGGATAAAAGTACATAATTTGATCCACACATACTGAAATACTAGAACAGAGCAGCTCATAAATTTCCTTCATTGTAGAATTTAAAATAAAAATCATTAAGCAGGGGGAGAGAATATTACAGGAGGGGACTAAAATAGTCTGTTTGGGCAATGCAGAGGTGGCTACAGCCCTGGTCTATTTGTAGTGACAGGGGAGGTTGCGGCTGAATCATGTTATGTGAGACGCGCTGCACTGGTTGGAGCTCAGAGCGAAGCCCTCGTGCCTCTCCCTGCACTTGCAGCGGGCACAAGCACTTGCAAAATTGGCAGAAAGATTGTGGGAGCTGGAGATTTTCGGGAAACTTACAGAGCTGGGGAGCAGGAAGGAGTGGGTGAGTGAAGGGACAACAGCAGCAATTGGTAGAAGAGGATGAACGGAGAGAAATCGGTGGTAGCTGAGTGGGCAGAGATACATGAGTTAGCCAGGCAGAAGAGTACCAGTGGAAAGGGAGGGAGTGGGGCTAGCGGACAGCATTTGTAAACTTTCAGCAAGTCTCTCAACACTTTTCCACTCTACTGTAATTAATTTTGCTGCTAGTCTGGGCTGGTTTGTGTGTAGTGAATGTAAATAAGACCAGCGGGCTGCTAGGGTCTGTATGAAATGCAAAAATGAATGTGTGGCTCATGACAAATAACCACACTGGCTTGTGTCTGTGGAACTGACACTGTTGTACGCAGTCAGACGTGAGGATCTTGATCCTGCCAACRCTTACAACCATTAGCATCTTAATGTATGCTCCTAACTTCCTTTAAGCTTATATACCTATGTGTTTGAGGTGTCAGGGCTTACACCTGGCTATGAATTCTACAAAGAACTGATTGAAAGATGAAAAAATAAGAACAATCAACATTAATTTGCTAAGAACACTCCAAAATAGAGCAGGATCTTGAGAAAAAGTGCCATAATGAGACCCTAACATTAGTTCTTGTTTGTTCAAAAGTACCTTGTGTTTCACAGGCACAAAAAAAAATGATGAGGACTTGTGTCCTTGTGTTTTTGTTTGTTTTTTTTCTGTTTCTAATTTGGTTTAATCCACCATTTGAGGACTGAAAGGCAGAAAGTCCCCACCCAGCAGAGAAAGTCTTACAAGACTGAAGAGAGGAAGACCTATTTTGCAACCAGGGTGGTTTCCCCCGGGACATACATGATGGTGAACAGGCAGAGTAGCATTTTTATTGTAGGTTAAAACTTACAAAAACTTGGATTTCATTTGCCCGTGTGCACGCTTTGCAAGTATGTACCAGGGAAGGAAGGAGGACTAGATGAGAACCAGTACATATCAAGGTCTTACTTGAATATATTATCTGGATACGACCAGGTGCCGTGCCCCCTCCAGAGCCCCCTTCCAGTTTCCAAAATCAAGATGAGGCCAATGGAAACTGGAGCTGTCCAGCATCCCGGAGGATCAGGGTCCTTAACTGTAAGACTAAGTACAGTATACTGGAAATCAAAGCTATTGATGAATTAATTAGCTGCTTAATTCAGATGACTACATATGGGAAGACAGAGAAAATACTATGTAAGAAGGGAGGCAAAACTTGCTGAGCTGAGGCCATAAGTGAGACCAACTTTTCTCTTCAGTCACTTTGAATTGAACTCCTAATTGCTTCCAATAGTTGAAGCAGTTATTTTAGTAATCCAAGAGCAGCAATTGGCTTTTCTTGCCATCAGCAGAGCATTCTTCATTTGAATAGGGAATTTGTGGAACTGGATGGAGGGACAGATCAGACGTCAGTCCACTTTGTAAACTCGGGTACAGCATGAGTTCAATAGTGCATGTCACACAGGCTGCGCTCCTGTCTCTACTGAGGGTGTCAGGAGTGCTAAGAGGTTCTTACCTCTTTCAGAGTCATCTCTGCAGATGAGGCAGAGCTAGGACGAAAGGTTACTGTTAATGGGAGAGCTGCTTGTAGTGTTCGGATCCCACTGGAAGTGGGGATGATTCTGGAGGGTGCCTGGAGACCCCAGCAAGTGTGGGCAGTGGCAGAGCTCTGCCAGAGCAAGCACAATAGCTCATTTACTTTGGCACCCAGCAAATCAGGAGCTTAGTAAAGATGGGAGGAAGAGTTCTGTGGTGGCAACTGACCCTTGTCAATGAGACATGGAGCTCCCTCAAGTCCTGCCTTCAACTATTCACTGCCATTCCCCTCATGCTGCTTCCCCACGCTGTCTGCAGAAGCAACCTTGAGACGTCCCTGCCTTTCAGAAAACCTCGCTGGTGCTACTGCAGCAGGGTCATGGTGCCAGATAGCGTTGCCTAAACTGCTGAGTACTGTGTGCAGTTTCTCAAACAAAGGTGAGAAGCCACCCTTTGTTTCCAGGGCAGGCGCTTTGGAGCCAGCAATTTGACAGCAAAAGAATTGGTTTATTGTGAAAGTGACCCCTTCCCCTGACCCCAAGAGAGAAAATCCCCAAATACACGGAAGGAGGAAATTTTCAGCAAGAGGCCCAGCTGATAGCAATGGTCAGATTGCAAGCAGTGGCATTTGGCCACAAACCAGGACTGTCCTTTAAGCTCACCTGTGGCCTGCTGCCCTAGCCTTCTCCTCCGGGTGAATGAGGAGCACTGTATGTCCTGCCTGGGAAGCTGTGCTTGTGTCGCAGCCACAATTGTCTAAGAATTTAACACAGGCATGGGCTTTATATCTAATGTAAGCGTTGTAAAAGATGTTTTATTAAGAAAAGGTCTGTGTCTAAGGTGGCTCACCAGTTAAATCACTGATCTGAGGAACTTCTATAGACCAGGCAAGCATTTGGAGGAAGGGCTTTACTCCTTTACCACCCAAGAAGACAGCAGCATTGACTTAGAACAGTACCACTGACATCCCTCTGTGCTTTGCTGAAGGAGGGCGTAAGCTAGTTTGTTTCTTATCTTTGTATTTCAGTGCTATCTGTTTCACTCATGTATCCTAGATTTTAAAAAACCTTCATATTCAGACCATGACTGATAATGCATGGCTTGCTATTTTAGCAGGATTTAATACAACAAACCTTTGAAAGAAACTGAGAAGCTCTCACCTGCTTATTCTTTTATATGTTTTAGGAAGACAGTGGTTTAGTAATAAGCACAGAATTCCTTTTTCTGAGTTCGAGGACAAACAACCCCTGGTACAAGTGTGCAGCAGGTCAGGGAGTATCATTACAACTGGCTAAGTAAGGAAAGATCCCTGGAGTTTTAAGAACAAATATGGCAATGTTTAGAAAATTAATGAGTGAATTAAAATACACACCCTCCAAGACTCTTCACATGATAAATATGCTGTCTCCATTAGACCCCTTGCAATTCCTCTTTGCCCACTTTCTAACAGCATAGAAGTCTGATCGCATTTCCATTAAAATCAAAGCCAAATATTTCAATGCTCTCTGCACAGGATGAGAGCCTTATTGTTTCAGTAGCATTTTTTTTATTCCACAGAAAAAGTTTCTTTTATTCTGCTTAAGCTCTATTCTGATTTAATAGGTGTGTTTCAAACAGAATTATGTGGATTTAAATATGGCCCTTCTGAGGGAAAGAACTGAAAAATTCCCCACCAAGAGTTGATTTTTGCTAGCATTTGCCAAATGTGGCTTCCTCCCCTTCAGATGTTGACATAATTCATTGTGTCATTTAACAGTTCACAGAAACTGATATTAATAAATACAAACTGGTAAGCTGTCCTTCTGAAGTAGCATGGAGTGCTTAGATAACATTTAAAAATCATGTAAAGGGAGGACACATCCTGTCTGGCAAGTTGAGGTGTAAAATATGCTACATGCAACCAGATGGCTGCACAAACTTGTCTGAAATTGCAGGAGGAGGCCACCACTTTCTTCTGTGACTACAAGAACCTGTCAGCAAGGTCTCGTGCTGTGTAGGAGCTCTCACAGGGCTTGGCTGCCGAGTTTAAAAGGCAGTAAGCAGCTGACTGGGCTGAACAGGAGACCCATGGTATACTAAACTGTGGCTTTTTCAAGGCTTTTTGCATTTGTTTTTTCATTTTTTTCTATGCTGCTGGTTTTAATGCCTTTTTTTTTTTCTCTGCTGCTGGTATTAAAAGTTTTGGTTCCTTTTTTTTTAAGAACCTGTTATCTGTAATGTACATACAGAAGTACTGTGCTGTGTATGGGTGTCTTGTACACATCAGAAACCTTACTCATAGCTATTCCAGATACTGCCCACATGATCTTTGCTTTCTCAAACCTGTTTCACCATCAAAGAGGAACAGCTGAACAATAGGGCCAAAAGCACTGTATGCATTTAAGAATGCTTCAGAAAATACCCATTAAATCATTTAGCAACAAGTTTTGTCAGCCTTGAAAATCAGAAACGGCAGTCTTGAAAGCACAAACCTCTTCTTGTTTGGATCCCTGCACCATGAATTTGAAGAAGTGAAACTGAGAGTGTTCAAAGCAGCTGAGCGACGGCTTACGTGCCAGGTGTGGGACTTGGTTTGACTCCGTCTTTGTCATCCCCYCGCAGCTGGGGTGGGGGTGGCACTCAGAAATCCAGGTGATTCCTTTCCAGTTCTCCAATTTCCTAAAGAGGAATGGCTGCTTTTCAGCTGCCTGCACTATCTCTTGGACAAGATGTTTATGCTTGTATTCGGAAGCCTGAAAGATGCTGGTGCACAAAGGAGATTTCCTCTTGTAAGGAACAATCTTTCCCAGTCACCCTTCCCTAACCCCGGCTCATTCCAGGGACTGGCTGTAGCCGGGATAAGCTGTCTCCTAATAGCAAGCATTATGCTAGAACGCTTTATTGTTTAATAGCATTAAGCTTTATCCGTGTGAATTGGCTCCCAAATGCATATGGCTGCCTAGACCCTTCAGCAGTCATTATGAATAACAGGAGGATAAAGGCAGTTAATTGAGGAGAAATCCCCTCACAGAGACAAAGAAAATAGATTTCTGCTAAATTGCCAGCACATGGAGGGCAGTGCACACTTCCCCAAGGTAAAACTTGACTCTTTTACTCTACCAAAGCGCCAAAATCATTCCCAAGAAGCAAAGGGATTTGCGTTAGTGTAGCTGAGATTAGAAGCTGAGCTGTCCTTCCCAGACTCCAAATAGAAAAAGAGATCCAATCTTTAGACTTGGTATTGAATGACTCCCACATGCTTGGGAGTTAGAAATTTTCCTTGTTAAAAATGAAGTGTACTCCTCGTGGGTCAGCTTCTGAGTTGCTGATGCTCTGCTTACTGAGTGTGTCAGCTAGGCCCTCAGGTCCACAGAGAAAAACGCCTATCCTGGAGCTGTTAAGAAAATGAAAATATGGTCAGGAACTAGGTATGGAGCAGCTGGATGTTCTTCATGTAAATCAATCTTATGTTCTATAGGTGCATGGGTTTTTTTTCTCAATTACAGGAACTAAAGTAGAACTGGATGCTTACCCCTTAAAACTTACAACCCCTTAAAACTTGCAAGACACTTACTGCTGCTTCTAAAACAAATGGTGGGCTAAATCTCAGCTCAGCAGAAGTCAGTGAAGACAGGTTTATTGACCTCAATGGAATCAAGGAAATAGAGCTTCAAAGAGCATACAGCACAAATTCTGGAAAGGAACTGTTCTGTTTTTTTCCTACTAATTTTGGGTGCTCAGCTAAAGGTCATCCATATTCAGGTTTTGTTTTTTGAGGTAGAAAGTGTTTTTGGAGGTATTTAGACGTCACCTGATGTTCCTATCTATTTCAGCTGGAATGATGGGGTATGTTTTTTCTAAAACTTCTGCTAGTAATTAGACACTCCATGCAGTACCTCACCAAAAAGGGATGATTTTTTTTTTTAAATTGTAGGTTAAAACAATTTGGTCAAGACATAGCTCATGTCCATGGCTGAAACAAGAATAGAAAATGCCTGGAGGTTGTTAGAAAAAAAATGCTCCTCAAAATTTATCAGCCAAAGGAACAAGATTGTGCTATTATGGCATTTAGACAGAGGAAGTCCAATTTGTACAGGTTTACCCAGGATGCTGCCCTGCAATAGTTTTGAACTCGTTTTCCCAGTTAGGTCTTCCATACAAGGTTTTCTGTTTAAGGCCTGTAATCACATCTTTCTCTTCTTCATGATGCACTGCGAAATGAGTGGCCTGTGGGAAATGAAACACAAAGGACAGCGTAAAGACAGAGTTAGATATGGCAGCATTATGTCCTGTTAAAAAAAAAAATAATGTCAATACACACTGAATTATTTCCAAACCAAGAATGTGGAATTTATGGTGTTTAGCAAGGAAAGCTAACATTGCTAAAGTCCTGACTATCAGTGTCTATCATCTCCCCCTTTTCTCCAGATTGGGTGATCTCAAGAGGTAAAGCTATGAAGCATTGAACACAGCAATTAATTACATTTCTTTTGCAGTGAACCGGTTTAGTCTAAGAACTGTAAAATAAAGCTGTAAGTTAAAACAAACCTTTCCCTTCAGGTACAATAATACAACTGCCTTGACCTTAATGAAGTCCTGCCAGTTTGACCTCTGGAACGTTTGATCCATATGAGGAGATCTTGTCCACCTCCCTGTGTAACTTTCACCTAGACCAGCTGAGCTAAGTAGAGCCAGGAAGAGGAGAAGATGTGGTTAAGGGCATAAGTTCAGGCCTTGCGGAGTTCTGCAGCATTTTTATATGCCAAAAAGTTACAGGTAACTTTCTCCCCAAGCAAGAATTGTGTGACTTTTCTTTTTTCCTTCCTGTTTTTCCATTGCCTCTGTGATAACTTCCTACCTTACTGCTACCCCTCCCTGTCCGTCTAGCTGAGCTACAGCACTTCAGGCACATGGTGAATTTTGCAACAGTGAGATATAAGTAAAATAAAACATCACTAAAAGTAATAGAGTGAGCACCTTTCCTGACTCATACATTATCAAGTGGCTGCTCCTTTGTATCCCTACGGTGACCTACATGCATGGGATCAGATAGAGAACTCATGAGAGTCCTGAAACAAATATGCTGCCATCGCTCAAATCTCGTGCTTAGCTTCTCCAGTCCCAAATGCTGTTAGAGATACTTGCATGGTCAGCTGAGGTTGCTGCTGTGAGGAAAGACTGCTTCCCAGAGTGCACAGCCAGAGTAAACCAGAAAGGAAGTGCACATTAGCAGCTGATCCCATGTAACTTCTGATTGATAATGCCTGTCTGCATTTAAAACCTCTGAGAGCCAGATGGAGGCTCAGGATAAACACCATTTGAACATTTATCAAAACATAACACTCTAACATCAACCTCAGTGCATATGGAAGTGATATTTTCCACCGTGTTGTTACCTGAGATTCATCCCAGCCTGTAAGGTAGATGTTATAGTTGAGAAACTCTGCGTTATTCCTCTCCTGCATTTGAGCCTCCAGAGATTGCAAGAGGTCAGCAAACCATTCAAAGGCATGAGTGTCCCTGCAAAGCCAGTAAAAATAGATCTGGAAGAGACAAGAGTGAGGCGTCAGGGGACATAGGCACTTATGGTTTCTGGTTTTATGTCTGCTGACAGAATGAGGATTGTAGAGTTCTTGTAGAAATTGCCCTGACCACTTCAGTAGATGGGTAGGCTGGTATTGAAGCTGTTCAGGAGTTCTGACGCTGGGAGGGTTGTGAAGCAGAATGAGTGACTGCAAGAACAAGGAAACATCTTTCTATTTCTCTTCCACCAGCAGGTTACATTTTTAGTTCATGATGTTTCCCCACTTACATCCTTGTAAAACAGTTTGTTAGGACATAAATGAATGATTTAGAGGTAGACTCTATCTTCCTGTCTGTTGGCGGGCAAGGTAAATTAAAGCAGGTAACAAAACCAGTTCTATTCTCTGAATATGACCATAACTGCGGAGTGTGACCCTGCACCTCTGCACAGGGAGTTTCCAGGGGCAGGAGGCGAGAGGAGGATGGTAGCAGTGCTTTTCCACTGATGTAAAGTTGCTCTCTCTGTACTTAGGGAAGGAATGCAATATTTGCACGGGCTGTATTAGTGCCTTGGACTTTGTGTTTCTCACGCAGATTGAACAGCATCTCCACTGCAAGTGGAAATCCCCAGGGCCACAGTCAGGATTTGCATGTGTGATTTTGCCCGTAGGCCATTTCTCCTTTCATTAGGTTTTTGCTTTTGACCCTCCCTCTTCCCTGCCTGCTAGTCTTGTGAGATAACTGGACTCTTCTCACAGGACTCATGCATGTCTGGAGCCAGACCACCTTTGCTGGGCCTGTTTTGATTTGGGCTGTCGGCCCTTGAACAATTACATGGGTTCTGGGAAAGAGGACACGCACCTTTTTGAGTTTTAGGTTGGTCGCATCATGGCAGTATTTGTACCAGACAGACTTGAGTACCGATGCAAAGGGGGTGACCCCTATTCCAGCTCCAACAAGCATAACAGTTTCATAACTGAATACGTCCTCACTCGCTGTTCCAAAGGGGCCGTCCACAGCTATCCTGAAATTGGAAGTACGCTTAATACATCAATAGTGAATATTTATTAGCACCATTTAAAATAACAATAAAAAGGTAAGGTATTTGTCTGCTACAATGCACATTTGGGTTGAATACTAGTTAGCAAAAGAGGTGGGGTTGATTGGAGGAAACTGGAAAGAGCCATCTAAGGCCCACATCTATGATGGAAGTAGTTAAGGATTCTATCACAGGTGCTGCCAAACTGGTTGAGCAAAATTTAAACTGTCATAGGTGTTGGTTGACTTTACTGTGGAGACTTGTTGTACACACCTGGGCAACTTCCATGCCTCCTGGAATTCTTGCTTATCACATCCGCAGGCATTGAACAAGCCCTCTGTCCAGTCCCCTACAATACGGACGTGAATGCTGAAGTAATCCTCTTCTGGAGCAGAGGTTAATGTGAATGGATGCCATTCCAGTTTAGACACTGCTGGACATTTGACAAAAATGTATTGCCCGACCTCCATCTTGAAGCCCTTCTTCATCATCTGGAGCTCAATTGTCTTGAAGGGATGAATGACTACCTACAGTGGGACAAGGGGAAAAAAGGGAGAAGAAAAAGTCTGTCTTCACTGTTCACTGGATGTATCTACATCCTTCATGACTAACATAATCCTCTGCTATGTGAGCAAGGAAAGAAGGTGAAACTTTGTTCCCAGCAGAACTGGGAGTGAGGAACAGCACCTGACAGCCAGATGAAAGACTGCAGAAGATGCTGAATTTTTCGTTGAAGTATTTTTYCACACCATGCTTGCAGTTACTCCAAAAGGGACAGATCAGACTGGCACATCTTGTAACACATCACCAGATCTATGTATGCACATTGTTAATTCCAGATGCACCTTACACAGTGGCACAGAGCACAGCGTTAATGAATTTGACTGTATATATAGGGGCAAAACCATAGGGCTATCATACAGGTAGGAAATTGGATAGATAGTACCACTGGAAACTGATGTTTTCGTGTTGTAGCTGAGTAGGACCTATAATATGGGCATTTGCATTCTGCCTATCTTTAGCCAAGTATAAATAGAAGCAATATTCTAGAAGCAAGGCTAGAATTTCTGTCACTATGATTTTTTTAATCCTAAAGTTGTCTGCCAAGGTTATTTTCAGCTTTCAGAAGAGATTTGCAAGAGGGAGAATCGAGTCTCTCTATCTATTAATGTAGGTATTAATAATAGTGCTTAGGATTGTGGAAGAAATTTTCTGCCAATGGGGAACTAAGCAGACGCCATAGACATATGGTGTAGAAATGGCTCAGAGATATTTTGGTAAAATTACCAAAAAGCACACTAGTATATAGGAGCCTTCCAACATGTCATCATCGTGCCAGGGCACAGTAGAGACATCTAATGTCATTCCCCAAATCCTGCTATGACCTGAACAGGGTATGTCCACAAAATGCAGCACACTGCCATGTGAGGAAATTACACTGGGAAAGGTCAGGGTGGTTTTTATACATTTGAGCTTAGTGCCATGCTAATTTGGCTGTCAGACTTTCAGAATCAGCATTAATATCTGTGCAACACACCATGAGGAATGGAAGCGCAACATTAGCTTTGGCTGCACAAAATAGGCACCCCCCCCACCTCTCCTTTTCAGGAGTCATTTGTTCTGCTGAAAAATCAGAATTCCTAAATATCTGGTTAGTTTTGAAAACAAAGATTTGGTACCTTAAATACTCTTAAGGATGTGGAATTTCTACATTGTGGAATTTTTCACTCAATACAAAGAAAATTAATTTCTCTTTACTAAGATTCAGTCCTGTGTCTTAACTAACTTCCTCCTCTTGCTCTCTTTTAGAGACAGGCTACATTTAGATGTTAGAGGTTGGCATTATTTTTGCATGATAGCAGCCAGAACATTCCTGAGAGGCCTTTCACTGATAACTTTGTCTGTCATGTAGGAGCCATTGGCGTTGCTGCACCRTTTGGAAAAATTGGTAATGTTTTGCCCGGTGTTAAGTGTAGCATCAACACATACCTTTGTGATAACAACCTTCTGCTGTGACCTCCAAAACCGCACCAACCTCTCACACAGGTACAAAAACATGGGACCTACTACCCACTTCCATGTCTGTAAGCAGAATAAAAATGAGAAGTCAGATAATGAAGATGGCAACTTAGATTAAATCAAGTCCTGGAAATGCTATGAGCAGACGTAAAATTCAAGTGATGTAGGTCCTTTATCAACCAGAGTAGGGAACCCTTAAGAGATATGACACCTTCAAAATTACTTCTGGTCAGAGAGGGAATTTCTTTCTCTGTTGAGAGTTGCAGCTGGCTTTTTAGTTGCTACTAGAGTTACAGCAAGGAATTTTCCTATGAGTGATTTTGTCTCTGTCTAAAAATTAAGGTAACTAAGTGAAATGTGGAGCAAAGCTCTGAATGTATTATTGACTCAGGTCTGTATTACTGCAGGAAAAGATGTGCTTTCTGTTAACAGATCGGTCTGAAATGTGAATGAACAACCAGCCTGGTTAGTCAATAAAAGCTGAAGTTTCAATGTCACCTTTCCAGAGGCATTGATTTTCTGTTAATGATCATTAGTCCATTAATAATGTGAAACTATTTATTATGTGGATTATAGCACTTTCTAGAAATCCCCACAAGCCACAAAATACATTTTGGGTAAACAGTTCTCAGATACGATTTGCTCTTTTGCTTTGCCTGTTAATTGTGCTCATTTTACGGCACACTGGAAATGGGTTGTCTGTCTGTCTGTAGTCCATTTCTGCTTATAATCCATTGTGTTGAAATCTATCACTTTATGTAAAGAAAGCTGCCACTGAAGAGTGCTGGGGGTTACGTAGCTACTTTTCTACAGTAAGTGCATATGTTATTTAACAAAAAGAGTAAACTGTAAACATTTTAAATTGGATTTACACTCAAGACAACTGTTTTTACCATAGGAGGATTCCCTGAAAACTGGGGGATTGGGCAAGCCCCCTTCTTTCCCCAGTGAGTGAAGTTCTTGTAGCAAATCTCTGGATCATGTTCAGCCAGACTCTCAGCTGTCTGCCCCCGTACAATACGCCTGGAAAAAATAAAAATCATTAAGGCAATGAAATGAAAATGAAGGTATCTGTCCCTTATTGTTATTCTATTTATGTACTACTCTGTTTATGTGGAGTTGTGGACTTCTGCAGTGCTACAGCTTTGATACAGCTTTACTGTTTTAAAAAACCCACAAAATCACTATTAAAATGATAAAAATGGGGAGGTAAGCTTGAAGGGGAAAATACTGACTACAAGATCAGGCGAGGAACTGAGAGGTGTGTCCATTACCATTTCCAGGAGAGTGGTCTCAATAGGAAAGCTTCATTCTTTTCAGAGTTATCCTACCTTTTCCTTCAATAAAAACAAAACCTGGAGTGGGCAAGGTAATCAATTTCCTAGTGACCAGTACAGAAATTATTTCTGTTGTTTATCTTAGAAATTTGGAGAGCCGTTTCCAACATACATTCTTGCTTTGACCCTTTCCCTCCCTTTAAAGCTGTGGAGTAGCTGTTCGGTTGGTGTGAATGAACACAGATGCTTCTGATGCAAAGCAGCTATGCCAGCTATACCAGCTTATGTCAGTTGATGATCTGGCCTCTATATTCTTGCTTGGTTAGGGTTTTTCGTTGTTGTTGTTGTTGCTGTTGTTTGTTTTATTATAGAGAAGCCTGACTGCTCCAGTTCAGCTGTATTTCCAGTGGCAGAGCTAGTGCTGAAAGACAGTTTCAGTTTTGAGGGGAAAAAATATATTCTGATCTTGTTCAGGGTTTCTTGCCTCTGGCTGGAGTTCTGCCAACCTCAGGGGTGTGTGTGAGTCCCAAAAATGATGGTCATTAGTAGGATGAGGGTCACAGTGGAGAAATTCAGATTAAGATCTGCTGATTTTCCCTAGAAACAGTCTGATTCTGATCAGGCTGTTCAGTTTTACACCAATATGATTCTGTTGATATCTTCTTCCTATGACTTCTCTTTCTGCTTTTCTAGCTCAGTTCCATGAACTAGACTATGTTTCTGATGTTGCAAAAACCCATGGTATCTAAGTCATATGTATGCCTAGCTTTAAGTGACAGATTTATCAGAGGATTATTAGAAAGCCWGTGCACAGTCTTGAAAGTTAAAAGATTGCACTGCTCATAAATATTGCTAATGAACCTCTTCCTCATTAGAGGTTTGATTAACATCCTGCCTGAAAAATAAAGGGAAGGAATGACACTGTCCCAGGAGCATCACGAGTTGCAGTTTGCAGGAACATCACCAGTTGCAGTTTACTTCCCCACTAGTGGCAGCGGGTTCGGCTGAGCCGCCCTCTGGGGTGAGTTACGGGAACAGGAGGAGCCCATTTCCTGCCACTCCTCACCCCATTGCTTAAGGGAAAGTGGGCCTGAGGGCTTTTGCCTTGCCCTACGCTCCATGCAAGGTTTGACAATGCCAGTACCCTGTACAAGAGAAAGAAAAGACTTATTTTCCCTTGTTACTCAGTGTAGATGCTCTTCCAGTACTGTAATTAAGCTTTCAGTAGTATAGCCTTCTAATTACTTCTTTTTCGGCTGAAAGTTTTACTTTAGCTTCCAAGGCAGGGTGATCTGAATCTCTGTACTCTCTCCTCTTTACATCTACTATGATGGGAAGTTTGKGACATTTGTCTGTCACACATAGCTCATGCACAAAAAACGTCAGTGCTACAAAAATGCTGTAACAGCTTGTAACAGACAAGAATCTGCCCCTCCGATTCTATTAATTATCTTTGGTTCAGTTTTCTGTATCTACATATATGTATGTATATTACGTAAGTATGACACACAGCCTTCTGTCTCCTGAGATAAACTGACATCTATGCTTCTCTCTAACATGTTACTTTGAGACCGTCAGATCATACTTATTCCATAACATCCGTCTTTGTACACCTAAGATGCCTTCCTTGAGTGTAAAAAGCCTGTCCAATACTTTTTAGTGTATTGGTATTTTCTCTAAACTCAAAATGTCATTCTTGCCTTTAAGGCCAAATAAGCGGGGCCACTGAGTTCACAGCCAGAAAGCATCCTTCCCTCTACGCATAATAATATTCCTGTGTTTATCTCCTTCCAAAGGATAGCTGAACTTCTCTGACAACCACGTTCAAGCCCACTGCTGCCCAAACTCTTGTCTTTTCAGTACAGTGCAATTAAAATGGTGGAAGTATACTGAACATCCAAGTAAATAAAAAGTCCACTTTTATGAAATATATGCTCCTCGCTGACCTCTAGAAAGAGCAACGCTTGCTTTCTGACAGCATTTTTGGCAAGTTTGGACATTTTGTCAGTAACTATACAATGTTTGCTGCAGGAAACACGAACCACTTGTTCTTTTTCTTCAACAGGTTTTGCTCAAACCTCCTTCTTGTTTTGGAAGTTGGAATGGACAAATATGCTGGTGGTGATTCTCATTTGCCTTCTATTTTTGTTCTTCCTGTTGTACTCTCATTTCTGTCTTTTTTCTGGCACTACTGGACTGAGAGGAAGTGTTTTTGAATAGTCATTTTTGCTGGGCATTTTTAAAGCACACTTTCTAGTGCACCTAGAATTTCCTTTAAAATGGACAATATAGTATAATTATGAACTATGAGATGTGGCTTGGATACTTTAGCCTTTGTTTTTTCTTTATGCATCAGTTCTGTGGTTTTATAAAATTGAACTAAAGTTCTTTTTTCTTAGCTAAAATTGTGTTTGTGTAGTGCTAAAATTGTTTCATTAGGCTTTTCAGCTATTTCAGAAGGAGGTATGGAATAAGCCAAGAGTGGAAAAAGATGTTTGGCATTTGGAAGTTACAAAAACTTACAGTTGCCTATATTTGAGCTGCAACAGCTAAAAATCTATTCTGAAATACTGCTGATATTAAAAGTTCATCCAAGTCTGAAGGATAAATCTGTGTTATTATAGTTTTCATTTACCCAACAAAATCGTAGACTCTATATAATTTTTGTGCTGAGGTCTCCTTACATGCATGTGTGTGATGCAATTCCTTTTAGGAGAGAAAGATAAATTAACAATGAGAAACAGGAACCTTGGAAAAGAGCTTTCCAATTAAAATATCAGAAGTTGAGTATCGGTGAGCTTAAGTATGCCAGAGCCTCATAAAGCCTCATGCATGTGGATAGCTTGTTGCATGTATCAGTGAGAGCCTCTTGGCTCTCAGAGCCTGTATTGGCCCATCATTACCATCAAAAATAACTGCTGCTTAGTGACTTAAGTCCCTATACTTATGTGTGTAGAGGGCTTTACATTAGTTATCACGTATTGTGTGATAAGTGCGAATACTCACCCAGCACCATGGATGACAAGGCCAATAAAGAAGATGACAAAGAGGTGGTGGGTGTACCAAAATACTTCGAAATACGACCTTCGGATGGTTTTGGTGGATGACGTGATGATTAGTATGAGGGCCAGCGTGATGATAACGCCAGTGAGACCAGCCAAGTACGTGAAYGCCACATATAGGCCCCCCACAGGATTCTGTGAAATAATTGCACACGTTGGTCTAAGGAAGGGGTTGCATCAAAGCAGAGCCAGCTGAACCATCAGTCTGTCTCACTCACCAAATCCTTTACCTTGTTGTAAGTCTTTAAGTCATCCTCTGTGAATTTGTATGCCAACAATGCCAAAATCCCACTCCATTTTTGTTGCACTGCAGATTTACCTTTACTAAAGTAAGTGGACGTAGAGAGGAACGGTTTTCCACTGATTCACACACTGAACATTGTTTCTTACTCTGCCACTGCTCAGCAGTACGGGCTTGGGGAAGGTGAACACATTTGCACTGCTCTGTTGTTAAGAGCTGGAGTCCTACATCCATATTTAGGGAGCTAAATGGAAGATCTCCTTTTCAGTGGCGTTGTGCAGCTGTGGGTCTCGTAACTCATAGAGAGATTGGACACTCGGTGCTTCTGAGGAATGGGGAAATTCCTTATTTTGGGTTTTTTTTAACCAGAGCTTAAGCAGCCCAAGTTCAAAACTTTTGCTTTGATTTCTGTGTACATTTCTGTGTGCGTGTCTACCTTAGTCAGAAGACTGCTTTACGGGGTATTTGTTTTTACATAATGTTTTAAAACTACTTCGAAATCCTCAGGTGAAAAAGTTTAAAGTACTACCAAAATTCAGCAACAATATCACTGACAAATACAGAAGAATGAATTATACAAGGTTTGCCGCAAGATGGCCCAAACGCAGATTGTGCACACCAGAAATAGGCCCTCTGCTCAAATAGTCTTATATGATCATCTAAACAAATGTAGTAGTGACTCTTCACAGCCTGATGTCACTTACCCCAATAGTTTTTCTAAAAAAGTTGATATAGCTTTCATTTGGGTTATCACCAAGGCTAGAAAGCACAGCTGCCAGAGTTCCTTTCTCTTCAACACGGGCTTGCACACTCCACTCCACGTTGAATAAGTGTGCGATGGTGTGAATTGCTAGGAGCGATAGGAAAGAAAGAATCGGGGTTAAGCACAAAACAAGTACTCAGTGGTTTTGGGTAACATTTGAAACTCTGTAACATTTGTCAACTGCAGCTTAAGGCCTTTGCCACTCTCACCCTCTTCATCACGATTTCAGGTCACTGACGTGTTTTACTGTTAAAGCTTTACCATCTGAAGTTTACATCTGTTTGGGTGGGGGAAGGAAAGAAGTAAAGGGTCTTTTCCAGCGCGTCTTTGTTCAACAAAGGCTTTCAACAATTCGAGTGACAATACCCTAATACATGGGAAACCGAAGCATGGGATGGCTTAAATTATTTGTCAGGATCATCCAGGATTTCTGTAAAAGAGCCAAGAAGTGAATCTGGATCTCTTTGGTGTCACATTTGCTAGTGCYGCTTTCTTCTGCTGTATTGCTAGTAACCACTAACAATGTTCTTGCTGAGCTGGACATGTCCATAAACCTGGTACAGCTGAGGTGTTTCACACTGCTTCCACTACACATTACTGCAGGGGTAAGCCGTACAATGCTTTTCAAAATTTTTCCCCTTTTGTACCGCCAGATACTTATTCACCTTCAAAACAGGGCCTGATGGGTACAGTTCTAGCACCCCCAAACAATCCATCTCTGCTGCAGACCTCCTCTGTGGCCTTATGTTAACTGCATCGCCCTGCTCCTTTTCTATGAAGTGGTGGTGAAATTTCAGCCACAGCTCAGAAGGGGAACCTGCTCAGCTCAAGTAATCTACTGATATGAAGACTGTTCTAGGATATAGGATTTGTAAGGTACTTGCATTGAGAAGTGACAAATTTAATGAAAAAAAAAAGACAGAAAACGCTTAGTTTAGGAAATGAGAGAGAAAATATGAAAACATTTCCATGGCCCGCCCGAGCCTTTTATACCCTTTTCTTTCATCATTTCTATTATTTGTGTCAGACATGCCAGCTAAGAAATACGTCTAAACAAGAATTAAAGCCAGGGTATCTGGTTCTCAGGGCATTGCTAAACACCCTTTATTAACCAGGGTCATAAATGATGCTGACAGTTCAAGAAAAAAGTATTCTTTCTTATTTATCTTTTGCTCTCTGCCAGTTGCAGAATAATATTTGGAAACTGATTTAAGCCTTGGCACATGCTGACTCCTTTAGGTTAATGAAATCAGGTCTCTGCCCATATCCTTAAGAACTTGAATCCCACCTGGATTCTGTGTAAAATGCATGAGAAAGCAATAAACAAAGAAACATTTGAGTACCAACCAGTATGAAGGGCGATCATCCATGCCACCATTTTGTGAAAGGTGAGGTTCCTGTCCAGCTGTCGTCTGACATGGGTAGAGCAGCACTTCAAGTTTGAAGAAAAAAAGTATTTGAAGACTATTTGTGATGTCTATGCATACTTATTTAAATGCAGGGACAAAAACAGAGGCCCTGAGCACAACAATTGGTGGCATTGCTAGTAAAAATCTAGAATTCCTAAATATAGACAAAAATATTTCCCCCCATACTTAAGATTACGGGAATAACAGATTATGTTTTAACAAAAAGTTGAAACAAAGTATTTGATAATGAGAAAAAACTTAACATCCAATATGACAAAAGTATATATCTTATCTGTGTTAAATTACACGTTTTAAGCAGAAGGAGGGATCACAGTCTGCCATGGCAGGGTGACTGCTTTGGTAGAGTCTCAAGTTGCCACCTAGCATCAGGATCCTGTTGAGGTTCACACTGTAGAAATGGACTGTAAAGTTTGGGTATAACTGTCTCAGGGAGCTCCCGCCCCAAATGTGCTAGTCACTTATGGTTGGTAATATGAAGTGATTCCTGCCCCAAAATACTGGGTGTACTTGCCGGGCATTCACTTACAACTTGTTGCTGGAGTTACCCAAAGAGAAACAGAAAGAAAAAATCTCTGCTGATACAAACTGAAGAAGTTGGTTCTTAAGAAAAACAGAATGAAATTTTCATTAAGAATGATGACAGGTTCCTAACAGGCCCCATCTAAATTGTGCTGTAGTCGGTGGGAGTTTTCCTATAATTTTAAGTTCCTGTAAGGCTAGCATTTGCTGTCTCCACACAGCAGAAAGCATGATTATCCTCTATTGTATCTTTATATTGCTTCTGCTGACTGGCAAAGGGAAGAAAACACTATGCAAACTAATACAAACATTTCCTCACAGGAACCATGTAGATGTTTTACACAACAAATTAAGACAGACCAAAATACTCTCCARAGTGTTTGCCGGACATTAACTTTGTAGATGGCAGGGTAAGGCAACATATCTTCCCAGCTAATAGGGTGGAGCTGATCATCCCAACCATCCAAGAGTGAAGCAGAAGAAGGGATGATGAAACACCAGAACGATTTAATTTCTGATTTGTTCTTTACTTAGTGGAGATATACCAGCAGTGGCCTTACTCTTCCATTCTAAATATCCCATGAGTATTAACTGTACGGATAAATAGATGAGCAGGAAACAGTTCTTTCCTTCAGTTATTGTCCAGCTGTGACATTGATTAAAGGGCAAATTCTAAGACTCTGGGGCTATTGCAGTGACTTCAGTAGACTATAACAGCAGCCAGGAGAAATTTGGCCTTCTCTGTATCATGTATCTTGAGACACAATTAAAAAGATGGTAGAATAAAGTGTAGCATAGTGAGGAATTGCCAACTGTGCTTGACTGCCTTGCAAAAAACACTTGATCTTTCTGTTTAAGAAGCAGAAGGCCAAGCAATGGCAAAATGCTGTAGCTGGGTTCAGTAGTGGGGCTCATTAACAACAGTAATGAATACCGCAATAAAGGGTATGCAAAGGCAACACTGCTGTTCTTTCAATTAATAACAAATAACTTCATAGCGTGTGATTTCTGGGTGGCAGGATGTAAAGGGCAAGAGTTTCCAGCACATTCCTATTGAACAGTGGGTTTGAACAATTCTCCCCTCTCCTTAACCCCGATGACATTGCTGTTGGAAAGGTCACTACCCTTTCAATAAGTTATTTGACATTTAAAAATCCTGATTTTTCTTAAGAGATCCTCACAGGTGTTACCTGCAGAGCATAGCTAATTAGAGACAACAGCAGAACAAGCATAAGCAGCAGTACCCCTCTGCTAAGGCCACCACAGTCCTGACACTACCACTGGCACACTGGGCTGTGCGTGCTTTGCTTTTAAGATGTAAAATTACCTCTTTCCTGAGGTATAGCTTTATTGCAAAAAGCAACTGAAGTTAAACAAACACCAACTGTCTAACAGTCCTATTTTACGCCCCTCCCTCCCCTCCTTGCTTATCCTTAGAGCCTTTCGCTGCTTCATACAGCCTAGCGCTATCAGCAAGATAGCGAGCTGCAGGCAGGTGGCAGAAATGGAGCTGTAGCTCTCTGCATGGTTCTCACTTGCAAACGGGGTGTAGCCTGAGTGACTCTACCACAGTGCCCAAGGCAGAAGGACTTTGTAGCTTGAATACTGAGATAAGAGGGAGAGCTTCATCAAGATCCTAGTTAGAAAAGTTAAGCTATAGGTGTTAGGAGATGAGCAATTCAGGACAAGTAGCATAAAGTCCCCGCTGGAGTACAATTCTCAACTCTTGGAATCAGTTTTTAGCCTTCCAGTAATGTCTCCAAAAGCGTCTTCAGCTCTTTCATTGCGTTGACCTCAGAAGACCTCTGCCGAACCTGCTGGACCCCCGTGGAATCTATTTCAGACCTCATGAAGGCCTTGTATGACCAAGAGCTCATCAATATTTTCCAGTTGTATTCATCCAATAGCAACATTAATTCTTACTAAATTTATGTTCATTATTGACTTCTGCAGCCTGGGGAGTCAGCTCTGAATTTTGGCAGGTACTAGTTGATCTTTCTCAGGGCAGGGGAAGAACAACTTTAACCCTACAGTTTTACTTACTATTCTTTTTCCTTTTACATACATGGGGGGTACAGCTGTCTGCTTTTGTAGCATCCCAGAATCTGAAGGGGTACAGCACAAGACTGAAAGCCTGGTYTGTGTAGTTCCAACTTTATATTTCAAAGGGTTATGCCTTAAACAGGCAATTTAGGAGCTTAATGTGGCAGATGTCTCGTTTGTGTGTGACAATCAGCCACGCTGATTGTCAGAATATTTGTACTAGATGGATGTACAGCCTGGGTTGTCTCTGATTATTTTCTTATTACTTTGTATCCCACTCTCTTTCCCCATGAAGGACTCTTGAAACACTGCATCTATTTTATTGCTTCCTCTTTTGCTCTGCTCTTTCAGCCCCCGCAGGCTGTCTCATTTGCATGGAAGAATTTATACTAGATTTACAGATGAAAACCAACTTCTGTGAACGGGTGTTGTTGACCATGTGTATATGAAAGAGGCTAGAAAGAAAGGAGGAATCATTATATATTTGGAAGGACAGTTCATGAGCTTGAGGAGAATATTGCTTTTTCACTGCCCCATGGCATGCATTGTCTGCATGATTTCTGCTGTAACAGCCAGAGATCTAGATTTCAGGAGTCAGTCAGTGCTATCATAGGAAGCCTCTCCAGCTGTCACCTAGCATCAGTTGTCCTTTTCTAAATGGTGGCTYCTCGGTGCTGTATATAACATTTGCATTTGGGAGCTAGAAATGGTCAAAGGCCTGCGAACTATTTCAGCCTCGGACAAGAAAGAATGTTCTTTATGAACCAGCTGAAAAAAGTCCCATTCTGAAAGTCTGTGAAAGACTGCATTTACTTTAAGAAAGAACAGGTAAAGACAGAAGCCATGGGGTGATATCTCCTGCTATAAATGGGTGTTGTATCAGTGACAAACAAGGCGAATGTGTGTAAGCACCACCTACGGCTGCTGCCAGCCAGAAGAGGGACTTTGCATCCAGGGCAGCATGATGCCCAGGAGGCAAGAAAAAAGGGAAGACTCAAAGGAGGCTAATTCAAGGCTAAACCTCTCAACAGAGCTCTAGGTACACCATTGGCATATAGACCTCAGTCTTGCTCATAGCAAAACTCCAGGCTTATCTACTTCTTAAAGGAGGACATCCCCAAAGTTCGGTATATTTGGGGAACTTGGACGAAGTTGCTTGGTATATTTGCAAGGCTGCTTGGGTTATTATCTTTCACAATTCTGAAATTCTGTCTTCATCTTACCGCACTTGATCCTCTGAGGAAGGAGAGCAAGTTTCGACATACTGGCAGCAGAATCAGCATGCAGTTGAAATTCAGACAAGCTGCAGGGGCCCTTGCCAGAGCCAAAGCACGCTGTAATTGGAGAGATGCCATTATTAAATGAATTACCTATGACATTATCTGGGACACGGATAGGCACAGATTTCATTTATGCATTATATCACAACTTTTCATGAGTATGAGATCTAGAGTTAATTAACAATGTTCACATTTTAGAGTAGTCATGCTCTGAACAAGTCAGAGGCACATATGCAGACAGAACACATTCCTCCAGAAAGACACCTTCTATTTCCAGTTTTGAAATAATATGGTTGTACAAAAAGCTCCCTGTCATGTCTGACAATCAATGGCCAAGCACAGATGCAAGTCTAAGCCATTAGTAGAGTTTTCTGTCCCAAGGCTATAAAGATAGTTTCCTGCTGTGGTTTCAGTTGGCTGGGGGGTTATGGTAGACAGAAGGACAGCTTATGAGGGAAGTGGTTTTATGTTCTCTGTTGTCAATAAAGGCAGTCTAGGGAAATTTGTTGCCTCATCTTTTAGGAATATATTCCCTTAACATTGCTCTTTGCATCCTGAATGATTTCAGATTTTGACAAAGACTGTTTGAAAGGAGGGAATAATGACCATATTAATCCAAACACACTGAAGGGAAGGAAAAGATAATGTTTGCTCTCCTTGCATTGATTGGGACCCTTTCAGGTTTCAAACCACAGTAACTGACTTGGGGTTACACTGAGATCTAGTTATCCAAGCACAGGTCTCTGTGACTTCAAAGGCAACTGCACCATGATTGCAAAGGACAGAATTTGATCCATAGATCTGAAGCTGTATGCAGAGTGGGATTTCATGCTTTGTTGAATTAAACCATGGCTTTGCAAACCTTTTACGAAGTGACATGTTCTGCAATTTGAAGCTTAGATTGATTTTTATGTCTGTGATCAGGCTTTTAAGATATGTGAACAATTGAATTTTCTCTGTCAATTGGTTATGACCCATGGTACCTTTGGAAGCAAGTTTGTGGTAGGACACATAATGCTGCATTAACCAGTTGGGTTATATTAAATAGCCCGGGGTGCAGGATCACTTCACTACTTGACTACTATTCACATGCTTGATGAACGTATGAATGATGATTGCTTTTCAGAGCTAACAGCTTTGTAAACTATTCATGCTATGAAAAATAATTGCATGGGGAAATGATTGCACAATATTTCAATGGCAATATTTTATTCATCTTTTGCTTAATAAAGCAGCCAAAATGCACATTCACTTTAATTTCCAGGAGCATAATAGTTACCTGAAAACATCTTTAGAATGGGATCTCTCTATTTTGCTTACCAGCTTTCTATTCAGAAGCACTGGACAACTGTCTGCATTCAGTTATCTGTTTGCACGTGACTTTTAACCCCGACATACACCTGCTGCTCCAGCCACTTGATCCTGTTTCAGTCRAATAAAACTAGGGAAAAAATGCTATGTGCTCAGCCTATGCCAAGATAATACATGTTTTGTACTTACCCCAAGGAGTACTCTGGTGTAGAAGAATTTTGGTGGGATATCATATGCAAGATAGTACCACCAAAAGAGGAAGACATTTAACCCCAGCCACACAAGCTGAAAGAGAAACAAACAACAAACTTTACAGTTTGTTGTTAGAGATCACACCTCTGAATTTACACAGTTCAGATAATGGTCAGTTAGTTCATTGTGCTCCTATTTGCACAGARAGGCATACTGTAGAGTATGAAGGGTTCAGCAGGGGCGATAGAAATTTTTCTGGTGGAAATGGGCTCYGATGTGTGCACACAGGCATACAGGAGTGGCAGTAAACCAAAATACAGCAATGGGTAGCTGAAACTTTTGCATAGCTCAAAGCGTTTAGACATGTAGATGTGGCACTTAGGGACATGGTTTAGTGGTGGACTTGGCAGTGTTGGGTTTACGGTTGGACTCGATGAACTTAAAGGCCTTTTCCAATCAAAATGATTCTGTGATTCTGTGATTCTATGATTATATAAGGACTGTCATATTACAGGTGTTTAGCTAAGCCTGCGAGTCTAGTTGAATCTCCAAACATCATTAAAGGTTAGGGCCTCTTCCAAATGGCGGTTACCCAGACATATTAACCTATGTAAGAGGAAGACTTAGGAGCCATGCCAAAGGACAAAGAAGCTTGAGATCTAAATATAGGTGGCCTAAATCACAACTAAGCACTAATGTTTTCTATTGAGTAGGAGGCTCTGAAGGTCTGAAATCAGCCAGCAGGAAATATTCAACACAGGCACTTTGGTAGTGTTTAGACTACCCAAAACTGGGCTTCTTTGTAGCTGTACTTCAGTATTCTCTCACACTTGCATATCTTATTGTGCAGGTTTCTTTAGGAAAAGAGAAGTTATGAGCCCTTCTCAAATCTATCTAAGGCAGCTACAAGCCTGTCCGGCCACAGAGATCATAGTGAACCTGGCCATTCGCCCTTCTGGAGCTGGTTGGCTGATTTCACGTCCCATAGTGAAACCAATCTGTATCAGTGCACCCTCAGTCTAAGTAGATTTACTAGGTGGCGCATGAAAACAGAGGAGAGAAAGTCTGAGAACTGGGAAAAAAACCCAGTTAAGGGTGCCAGAAACTGTGACATTACAGTCCCTCACCCCTCCTAACCCATGCATTTTGCTAGTTCTTTGGCCCAGCTGACACTGTAAAAAACAGGATTAGTTTAGATCTTGAATATGTTTTACCCTTGTGGCATAAATACAGGGAAATGGAGGGATTTCCATCAGGGTAGGGCAGTATATGGGAAATCCCCAAAACCTCATTAAAAAACTATGCTTGTCTCAGGATTAAATGCTTAGGATATGCATTTAAAGTGAGAGTGTGCCACTCGCATGTACGGTAGCCTGACAGCGTGCCCAGAAGACGAAGAAGTTTGGCATGATTCTTGATGTTCTGTCACAGTTCTTCTTGGTGTTGACCCATATGGAACATGGACCCCTTGAAAAACACTGTGACACCCTCTGGCAACTTGGGTTGAGTTGCAGAGTTAGCAGCCATCCATGCTTTTTAGCTAGGGCCAGTGAAGGCAGCATTGGCTGGGGTTAAGGCTGCCATGTTTCTGTTTTGTTGGGGTAAATCAACAGGAATTGTGGCTGTCCTGTTTCTGTCAAGCACTGGGTAACCCTCTACCTAGTCAGTGTGCAGTAAAGCTGTAGAGGACAATGCAGAACACTTTGGCAAGGCTTCCAGTGAACTGTCCTTTTAGCTGGTTTCTTTATCAGTGACTTCTTTAGTTTCCTTCCCTATTAGCTGACCTTGTTATACCTTTGAGACTCTAAAACCAAATTCCTTATTTGAACAAGATAATGGCCTCTTACTTCATTCTTTCAATATTTCAGTACTGTTGGAAAAAAATATGCCAGAATTCACCTCTTGGCAGTTTCAACTTCCTCAATTCACTGAAGGTGACAGCAAACACAGTTACTCCTTTTCAAAGCACTAAAGTGCCAAGGTTATGTTCCTAAACTAGAGCTACACATCCACAATGTAAAGGTAATATGTAAGTATCGATTGTTCATAGCAGCAGAAATACCTTTCTGAATAAAGATGTCCACATTTCAGTCACCGCAAATATAGAAGTTCTCTCTCTTCTTTTTCTTCCTCTCAGTACTTACATATACTAACCACGCTTGGCAACAATCGCTTAGCTGGTATTACATTTTGGTGTCGTGTATCTATATAAAATTGTATACCTATAGMTCTTGTATCACACTGTGAAGTGAAAACAAGAAAACACTGAAATACTAACTTCTGCCTAAGTTTTCTCCAAGGAGGACTGCCCTGCCTTACTATTTAGCGCTTTTAAATGTGWCTGGGTTTTTCAGTACTTTTAAATCTTGCTCAGAATGAATTTAACCTACTTTCACAGCTATTCTATGCAAGTTGTCTACAAACTCAGTTCAAATGCTAGTTGTCTTAATGAAGGATTCATGAATCTCTGCTCTGAATTCTGGAATCTGACTCTAATACAAATTTTATACCATCAAGACACTGTGCTTTCAGTTACACCCCCTTTTGTTTATAAAAGTGCAAGAAAGGCTTGTTGTTGTAATTGCTTTCTCTGTTGAAGCGCTCATGGTTAAGTGAGATGTAATGTTATTTGTTTTCTTTAAGTCACTATTGCATCCAAAACCCCCAGATATTTAAATATTTCTAACAAAGCAAATGAAAGTTAACATACGATCATTTCTCAGTTGACAATGAAGCCTGCAGCAATTGAGATACCAGACGGAGCTCCATAAAAATTATTCTCTTGAAACATTTCACTGCACTTGCTGCCCTAGTTTCTGAATAACCARATGCATCCTTCACTGGCACGGTGAGATCTGCTTAGTACAACTTTCTGTAGAACTTTTTACTAGACACAAAGCACAATAAAAATTGTACTTACAACGACGAAGATGGACAGTCCTTCATTCTCCACCCAGTTACCCATGATTGCCTGAGACGAGCGTGCACAACAGCCCCGTTCTTTCTGGGACAGCGTCTATGCCTTGTCTCATAAGGAAGTGAGAGCAGAAGCTTGCAGCAACCTGTTTCCTTTCTCATTCATTTAGGAAATAAGTTAACCATTGAATCATGTCCATAGTTCTGTTTCAAACATGTTTCTACCATCTCTACATATAACTTTTCATAATTCAAATATATATAAACTGTTGAAATAATAGACTATTTTTTCCTTGTGATACAGAGGATAAAATAAATAACTGGTCAGGTTTTCTGCTAAAAAATGTATTGCCACTTTATATAACTTTCAATGCTGAAATGTAATACAGAATGCACAGAAGAGTTATCTCTTCCTAGCCTTGTCTTTTTTTATCACCTCAGGTCTGAGTTGCCRTTCCTGCTGATCCTCTTTGCTAAATAATCACTAGAATTATTTCTWTTCCAGTAATTCAATGTCCACAGAAGCTTCCAAATGTAATCTAACGTTTCTCTTGTCCGGTACATTCAAGCCTTGCTACTTCCTCTCTGCTCGGGCCAAAGCTGAGGACATGTGTCACTAGAGAGGCTATTTTTCTTATTTTGCACTCTCGCGGAGTCCCCAGCCCCAGGAACCACATCATTATATAAGAAAAAAAATAAAGTAAGCATTTTGCTTTTGTGATTAGAGAGAAAAATATGGGAAATTGCCCAAACATATTTTAGAGCTTACAAGCCAGAGGATATTTATCCCAAGTGTATTTGTTTTAAAAAACAAAACAAAACAAAACAAAACAAAACACTAAGGGAGTTTAATGATTTCTGAATGTTTTGCCTCTGTGGTATCACAATTCCCAAACCTGCAATAAAGAGTGAAAAATGGTGGTTTGGAGGAAGCTTTGGGATTAAGAGGGACCATCCTTCGGCAAGGTCCAGACCCTCGGGAGGAGCAAGGTGTCCAGACATGCCTCCCGCTGGGTCCTTCTCCTGTGTATTCCACCCACTGCGCCACAGAAATACAGATCTTCTCCCAAAGCGACCGATGCAGGTCCATCTCCTTTCCAAAGAGGTGAAGTGTATGTGCGTATGGTGTTCTTTAAAGATCTTTTTAGGCTTTAGAAAGTAGCAGGAGGGCAGTTTGAGCGGTGGTGCCTCTCTGCTGGGGCTGTGACGCCCTGTTGGGCCCTGCAGAATTTCACGGCTCTGAAAAGCCCGAGCGAGCCCGGCGTAGCCTTGCGCCGTGCTAACAGCTTTAGAGCACAGCGACATTTTCACAGGCCTGATCCTGCACCTACTGGAGTAAACGGCAAGCTTCTTACCGCATTTGTATGACTGAAGTTTGCTCTCCAGAGTAGATGCTGATCTGATCCGCAAGTGAAAGCAAGATGTTGAACAGCTAATGAGGGCAAGAGCTGGAGAGGTGGGATAAAACCTGTGTGACTCACGGCCGTCAGAGAAGAGACTCAGCACAGTCTACCTGACTCTGGACTCACTTAGAAACAAGCTTTCTCAGGGCCTGGTTCTGGCAGTGATGAGACATTTGGTCACGATGTAAAGATGAGGATGAGGAGAGCTGGGGTAAATACCTGTGTTCTGGCTAGCGGCTCTCTTCCTGCCTCTACTTCCAACATACGACTGCCTTCACTAAATTTCTCCTGGAACATGGCCTCCATAGGGTGACATAACTGGGACTTGAACAAAGATCCATTGCAGAAACAAACTCACACGTTTCTACATTTTTCTAAGACAAATAAACACAGCTATCTGAATGATACAGGTGACTTCTGCATTATTATTCGTTCTTGAGATGTGTAGAAGTAACAGCTCAAACGTAGCCCAGGGACGAACAGCAGTCCTTCACCTCCTCACATAGGCAGGACTGGCAGTGTTTTAATCATCTTCCTCCACAGAAGCCTCCCAAGCTTCAGTAACTGAAAACCTAAATGAAACCTTCAGAACCTGTTAAATGGGGCTTGCAGCAACCTCATTTCCCAGGCTCTGTGATGGGCCAGGCTCTCACGTGGTGTCAGTCGCTTTGATGGCCATCCCAAATGGATGTCAGCAGACCTTATGGATGGTCCCCCATATTTTTGTTTATGGAGGTAGCCTTTGGGAGCTAACAGCTAGAGTGGTTGGGGAAGGAAAGGAGGGGGGCAGTTCTGATTTGTGGATGTCCATTCCTGCTGTGAAGCCTAGCCCGATCTCCCTGCCCAGAAGCGGCAGTGCTCTCCCTGCCTTCTTCTTCCCCTTAGTTCAGGCTGAGTTACTTATGGCTTCTCTGGGGGGAGCAAGTGTGGCCATCCAGGACGCTCTGAGCTTTGGCAGCCCTGCCTTGCCTGGAAGCCTCTCAGGCACCAGAGCCACTGCAGCACAGATTTACTGGCTCAGGAGGTTTCTGGCAGGCCACAAACCCAGCAGGGGCTGATCTTAGATCTGTCACAGCAGTTGCAAAGTCTGATGTCCTCTTAACAGCCTGAATACAGGCCATGAAACAGAATACATTTCAGCTGCTCCCAACCTAGCAATCGGCAAATGCACATAGCGGATCTCACTGCCTGAACTCAAAAGAAAGGGTAGAGGTGCTGGGCCCTTCCACAGCTGGTGAGTTCTGGTGCGCCCTGATGTTTGTGAGTTTTACCATTAATTTCAAAAGTGACAGGAAAATGCACAGCAAACTTTGCCTGGTTGCTGCAAGTGACAGGTGTGAGTAGAACTGGTGCCAAAACCACCCACGCGTCACCCCTGATTTAATTCTGGTGCTTGCACCTTCTGAATGAGTGAAACGTCATTGCTATAATACTATGAAGACTTGCATGTTTTGTACTTTGGTCTAATTTAAAAAATGCATCCTGTACAAGAAAAGGCAACATTGGCAGCTGTGTATTAATTATGTCGGAGTGTGTAAAACTGGAGTACGAAAAAAATTAAACACTATCTCATTCTGTTTCTAAAATTTCTTTCAAGCTAGCTGATTACACACAGCATTTTTCATCCTTCTTTGTGCTGAAAAGTTCAGTGAACAGTGATCCTTTTGCAGCATGACAGTTTCGCAAAAGTATGCAGGTCTCAGGGTTCTGCATTTCCTTGCAGTAATTTTACCCCCTTGCTTAGGAATTAATTTAGTTCCTCTCCTGCTCTGTGCAAGACTGTTCTGTGTATTCTGGCACAAATTTAATGCCAGACAGTTGCAACAGGCCCAGGTGTTTCACACYTGCCTCCTAAAAGGGACCATGTAAAATTCTGCATGTATAAACCCCAAAAGAGAGAGTGATAAGAAGAACAGAGTGAAAGAGAYCCAGCTGCTGCATTGCTGAGGATGTTGCTCAGCTGAGGTTGCTGAACTCCTTCCCATGTAGCAGGAGGAAAGCCAAGGAAAGACCTCAATTAGCCTATTTTATTTTGTAGGCTGAAATCTTTATTTTGAATGCTGTGTAATCCTTTTTTATCAACCTTCCCTGGATTCTGCACCAAAGAGGAAGAAGCGGACAAGAGACTTGTCAAGCTGTCTTTCCTGAAGGGACTGCCTTCACAATCAGCCTGAAGCTGTCACTCAAGGGAATGACATAGTTTGACACTCCTGCTCTTTCTGTTTTGTTTACAAGATAAATCATTCCATGCTGAAACGAGGGCAGAAAAGYGTATAGATGTGAGCCAGGAAAAAAATGCCAGTGAGACTCCAGTGAGGACTAGCAGATCCTTCTATGTCTTTGTTTTACATTTTAACACTCAGTGTAGCTCCCTGCTCCAGTACTTCCTCACACCGCCTTCTGCAATGATCATGAGAGACGCACATGCTGTAGTCAAAAAAATCCATGTATGATCCACATGCTATTGGCCATATCAGTCTTGGCTTGAAGTCAAACAGCACTAGCACAATACAGGCCAGAATGGCTGCGCACTGCTATGTTATTGGAAGGAAGAGCCACCACCGGCGATGTACCCTGTCTAAGTACAGATAGAAACTGTGTCATGTTAAGCTGGCAGTAGTTTCCAGGTAGAGCTGGAGTAAAGTTAGGATAACATTGTGGAGAAGAATCTCGCGAATTTCGGCCAAGATAAGATAGGACTTCRGCCTGTGCGCTGAGCGTACCGTGGGAATAGAAGTCAACTAGCAGATGCGCACGTATGCCTGAGATAAGACCTGAAGATGCTAGTTTAGCTGTTTTCTTCTGTGAGGAAACTGTAACCATCAAGGGAATCGCGTGACTGGCTAAACCCTGGGAAAAAGTGGATCTGAGAGCAGGTGTGTGGATCGTTGCCAGGAGGAAGAGAGATGGTTTCTCTTAGTCTATAAGGGACACGAATCRGAYGGTGACTGGGGGAGGCAGCGGGACCTCCCTGCTATGATTAAGAATATATGCTCCTGTATTGTAAGAATAAAGGATTCTGTGCATGCACATGTGAGAGTCTGTGCAGTCATACACCACAAATGGTGCCCGAACAGGGACCTGAAAAAGAAAAAGGAAAAGAAAAAGAAAAACTTGGAGAAAGAAGATAGATAATACCGGTGGTGTACCCCTGTTGAGCTGGACGGAGGATAGGATTCTGAGCGCTCGATTCATCGCCGGTCGCCGGACGACTCAGGTGAGCAGCCACGGGGAAGTTATATGAACTTAAAACATTAACTATGGGGCAGTTGTCAAGTAATATGCAGAAGCTCCAGCTTGAAATATTCCAACGCATTTTAAAGGAACAAGGTTTTAAGGTTGCCTCCATACGGTTGGCAACGCTTCTTGTTTGGGTTCAGGCCCACTGCCCTTGGTTTCCTCCTGCAGGGTCTGTGGGGTTTTATGACCTAGCCCTGTGGCAGAAAGTAGGGGAGGAATTGCAGACTAAACAAACTTTGCAATTAGAGATCCCAGAGGGGATACTGATCACCTGGCGAGTTGTATATACGGCTTTGAAAACTTTGCACCGTGCTGAGAAGGTGTTGCAAAATGTGACTGATTCAGCAATACCGGAGTGAGAATCAAAAGATAGAGGAGATTCATTTGAACTGTTGGCTCCTGATGAAACTGTAATGCCTCAGGCAGAGCCAGATTCTGCAAAAGTGGTGGAACCCCCGCCTCTGGAGAATGATATGGGGCCAGACGATCCCTTTGACACGGGCTCAGTAGACCCCGAACGAGAGCCAGATTTATATCCTCCACTCACRCCAGTTAAAGTAATGGCTGCATCCGCACCAACAGCGGATGAAGTTCTACAACAACAAAGACAAAAGATGCTTTCTTGGTCGTCCGTTGTGAGACCACCACCATTTGCACCCCCGCTCCCCACATATCAGTCTTTGGCTACGGTAGCGCCTGTGTCTAATTCTCAGCGAGGGCTGTCCTTTGATGAGTGTCGAATGGAGGCGTTGAAAGAGGGGGACGTAGCGCTTCTCCAGGCAATGCCTGTAGTTTATCGATGGGCCAGGGCTCTGGAGTACGCTCATTTACCGTATGAGGTGATTAAGGAGGTGCGCAAATCGATAAAAGAATATGGGTTACTGGCTTCATTTACTATAAACTTATTACAAGCGATAGGGGAATCATATGTGATGACTCCTTTAGATTGGAAATGGATTTTGCGATTGGTCTTGTCAGCTGCACAATACTCGGTGTGGTTTTCAGAATATCGTGAACTTGTTACACGACAGGTTATGGGTAATGTAATTGCACAAAAACCCGTCGGACCAGATATGTTGTTGGGAGAAGGGAACTATGCGMCTGGGCCCGCGCAAGCGGCTTTATCCCAGCCAATTTGGGATATGCCAATTTGGCTATGAGAGCGTTAAGACGAGTGCCGGATTTTGGCAAGCGGGAMTCATCATTTGCTACGATCCGGCAGGGGGCGCAGGAACCCTACGTACAATTTTTAGATCGATTACAAACTGCTATTCAACGTCAGATAGAGTCTTCTGAAGCAGCCGAGTTAYTGCTTTTCCAGCTTGCAATTGAGAATGCTAATTCTGATTGTAGGAAGGCTATAGATCCCATTCAGAACCGGGCAAAAACTTTAACTGATTTAATCACAGCATGTCAAAATGTGGGGTCGGAACAATACAAAGCGGAGATGTTAGCAGYGGCGCTGGCTCAACAATTAGTGGCCGCCTGAGGGGCGACTAAGTGTTTTGTATGTGGCCAGGAGGGTCATATTAAAAAGGATTGCCCCAAGGCAAAATGAGGAACAAAGGGCCAAGTTAAAGGTCCCACTCAACTCGTTGTCAGAAGGGATATCACTGGGGTAATGAATGTTGATCCAAATTTGATAAGAATGGTAACCCACTCCCGGGACAGATGCAGGGAAACGGGAGGAGGGGCGTGAGGTCCGGYGCCCTGAGAACCTTCAACAAGACCTTGATTCCAGGGCCGGTGGCTCAAGCCTCAAGCTGGGTGGCAAATTCGCACGAAGTGAATGTGAGCAATTGCCAGCCGTCCATGCCCTTAAGCCAGCTACGTCCGGAAGCGCCAGGTTGGATCTGGCCACCAGCCAATCAACAATAATACAAGATCAATCTGTTAACATACTCGCCACCGGCGTGTATGGTCCTTTACCAGCAGGGTTTTGTGCCTTGTTGATAGGATGTTCCTCAACCTCCAAGGCAGGGCTTTCTGTTCTTCCTGGGGTGATTGATACCRATTATACTGGGGAAATTAAAATTATGGCTTGGACTCCTACTCCTCCGTGTACTATTCCCACGGGGGAGYGCATTGCTCAGCTAATTTTGTTAYCTAATGTTCAAGGGGAAAAGGGAGATCCTGTATTAAGCCAGCGGAGGGGGTCAGCAGGATTTGGAAGCGCAGGTTTGCCTCAAATATTTTGGACTCAAAAGGTCACTACAGGTCAGCYCATGTTGACGTGTAAAGTAAATGGCCATGTTTTTACTGGACTGGTAGATACAGGGGCGGATGTCTCGGTAATTCAGAGATCCGACTGGCCCTCTGATTGGCCGTTAGTACAAACTTTTGCCACCGTTACTGGAATKGGTGGTACCCAAATACCATGGCAGAGCTTGCATTTTCTACTGGTAGAAGGACCGGAAAATAAACAAGCCATGCTGAAACCCTATGTTTTAAATGTCCCATGTACCCTATGGGACCCTATGTGATTTGTTGCAACAATGGAATGTAGCACTTACGACACATTTTTAATGAAGGCCACTGAAGTACAGCCACGCCTGAAACTGACTTGGCTTACAGACAAGCCAGTGTGGGTTGATCAGTGGCCTTTGAGGGGTGAGCCGCTAGAAAAAGCTTGGGAATTAGTACAGGAGCAATTACAATTAGGACACATAGCGCCATCCACGAGTCCTTGGAACACGCCCATCTTTGTCATACCTAAAAAATCAGGGAAATGGAGATTGTTGCAAGATTTGCGTTGTTGCAAGATTTGCTATTAATGCCGTTATGGTATCCATGGGGGCATTACAGCCCGGGACTCCAAATCCTACCATGATCCCTGATGATTGGCATTTAAAAGTTATTGATCTCAAAGACTGCTTTTTTACAATTTATCTACACCCAGAGGATTGTATTCGGTTTGCCTTTTCTGTTCCTACAGTTAACAACGATCAACCTATGCAACAGTTCCATTGGGTTGTCTTACCTCAGGGCATGAAAAATAGTCCTATGATTTGTCAAATAGTGGTGGGAGAAGCACTTTTGTCAATCTGTCAACGATATAAGAATATTGTACTGYATCATTATATGGATGATATCTTGTTGGTGGCTGAGACAGAATCATATCTTTCTCAAATCTTTGAGTGTTTGTCCACAGAATTACATCGATATGGATTTCAGATAGCAGCAGAGAAGGTACAATCAGTTTCTCCTTGGAAATATCTAGACTGGAAACTCTTCGAGTCGCGTCWGTGTCCACAAGCCTTGCGGCTTGCTACTGCTGTAAGTACTCTGAATGATCTACAGAAGTTGTTGGGCACAATCAATTGGGTGCGACCTCTATTGGGAATCGCCACCCGTGAACTGTCACCTTTGTTCTCATTGCTGAAAGGGGATCCTGATTTGGCGTCCCCCAGATCTCTTTCGAAACCAGCTCAAGAAGCATTGCAACAGGTAATGGATAAAATTAATGATACCTTTGCACATCGAATCCGACTATCGTTGCCAGTTCGATTGTTCCTTATTTACCACTCCTTTCAGCCGTTTGCCTTACTGGGACAATGGGATGCTAAGGTACAAAATGAAGAGGATGCCTTTGAAAAGGATGCCTTACGCATTTTGGAATGGCTGTTTTTACCTCACTCCTTTAGTAAAACACTAACCACTGCAATTGAAATGATCTCTCGTTTGATATCACAAGGTCGACTACGCCGTCAACAATTGACAGGTCAAGATCCAGATGTTATACATTTACCCTTCACACGAGATGAATTTTGGACATTATTACAAAACAGCCTGAATTTTCAGATTGCAATGGCGGATTACGTTAATTCCATAGAACATAACTTACCACACCATCGACTTTTGAACTCCTTACAGTCTCTGCCACTACAGCCTCGCATACTACTGAGCTCTGTGCCTATACCACAGGCGCCAACTCTTTTCATTGAYGGATCTGGAAAAACAGGTRAAGCTGTAGTGGTGTGGAAAAAGGAGGATCAGGCCACTTCCTGGGCTTCAGGTGTTACTTGGCTGCCTGGATCTACGCAGGTAGTCGAATTAGCAGCTGCTGTTCGTGCTTTTGAATTGTTCTCTCAAATGCCACTTAATATAGTGGCAGACTCAGCTTATGTTACAGGAATAGTACAGCGTATAGAGACTGCATTTATTCGGGAAGTAGACAATAAGCAACTATTCTCCCTGTTAATACAGTTAGCACAGTTGCTGCGTGTCAGACGACTTCCATATTTCATTATGCATATCTGATCTCATACTAATTTACCAGGACCGCTCGTTTCTGGAAATGCTGCTGTGGATGCACTTACTCTGATGGTAGTCCTGCCTCGCCGTTTGGAGCAAGCAAAATTATCCCATGAATTTTTTCATCAGAATGCTCGCTCCTTACAGAAGCAGTTCTCTCTTACAACTGAACAGGCCCAGGAGATCGTTCATGCTTGCCCAGATTGTCAGCAGCTCATGCCGTTGCCAGCGATATCAGCTGTGAATCCGAGGGGACTGACTTCCAATGAACTATGGCAGATGGATGTCACTCATGTTTCCTCCTTTGGTCRTTTGCGCTTTGTTCATGTGTCTGTTGATACCTTTTCTGGGTTTTTGGTTGCAACAGCTCATATGGGTGAACATGCTCGTGATGTTATCAAGCATCTTCTTTGATGCTTTGCAGTATTGGGGGTCCCCCGTAAACTCAAAACAGATAATGGACCTGCCTATGTTTCCAAACGGTTGTTATTGTTTTTACAGGCATGGGGTGTGTACCATGTTACAGGTATTCCGCATTTACCCACGGGTCAAGCAATTGTGGAACGTGCTCACTGCTCCTTAAAGCTGATTCTTGAAAAACAAAAAAGGGGGAACCCGCTGGGAACTACGCCTCAGGAGATATTAGATAAAGCCACTTATGTATTAAATTTTTTAAATTTGTCAGGGTCAAAGCAGCAATATCATTCAGCTGCTGACCGGCATTTTCGAACAGGAGAGGTCACTGATGTGTATCCAAAGGTATTTTATAAACATTTAGAATCAGGCCTATGGAAAGGCCCAGTTCCCTTGCTTACCTGGGGACGGGGATACGCTTGTGTTTCTCTTCCTACAGGCCCATATTGGGTCCCTGCGAAGAATGTCAAGCCAGCGCAAATGTTGGCAGATGGCCCAGAAAAAGGACCCGAGGAGGAACAACGAGAGGATGCTGCTCCTATGACGGTTCGGTAATACAGTCAGGTCAACATTAGTAATATGGTCCACAGTGCTGTTTTCTGTTCAATCTTGTCCCACAATGATATTATGGGGAATTAGCACTACCATGATGTTTCAGCCTGTGGGAGCTCACATTTATTGGGCACGTGGTGGACCCCCTCTTCCTTTTTTTTCAGACTTTTGACGTGGTGGGRCACGTCGTTGCCAATTAGCAATAGTGATACTTTATGGTCAGGTGGTATTTGGGTCCCCCCATCTCCAGATGGGAAGAATGATACATATTATGCTAATGACACAATGTTTGTTTCTGATTTTCCTCCATTATGTTTTACCATACATAATGAGTCAGAGTATTGCGTGATCGTTGAAACACAGCAACATTTAGTAGCAGTGTCACATGGAAAACAGGTGAACCTTATGATGGTCACCATTCCTGGGTTGGCATCAAAAGATGCTATTGATAATGATACGTTAATTGGTGACTCTGTTCCTGATTTTCCACAATGCATTCTGTGAAAACTCTCATAGATTACACAATATGGCTGGAAGCCATGCTTGGGAGAACGGCCTCGAGAACAAAATTTAACCGTTAGTTGTATTATAGATTGGGGTCCTATAGGGTCATTTTGGGATCCGTCTTTGAATCAATCTGTTTTGCCTTTTCAGAAAGCCAATCATTCAATAGTCTGGCACAATGGTGGGTCCGCAGGGCCCATCCTGCAAATGAAATATAATGGTTAATTTTCTCCTCCACAACCGAATGTATGGCGTTTCGCTTTGCTTTTTTTACGAGGCAACTGTCTCAAGTATGGATTGTCAACAAAACACAAGCTAATCTGAGTATAATACATGAAACTAATGTGATGATATTTACTACTCATCTTTATCTTTTTGCTATGACTTCGCAGGTAAACATTACTCAATATAATCACTCCTTTTGTATTCAGCTTGTTTCTCCTTGGTTTAGAAGTTGTATATCTAAACGGGATTTTAGTGAAACTGCTTATATTTTTCTTCTTAGGGTGGTTAATTTTTGCAATTATTTCTGCTGTTATTATTTTGGCAAGTGCCACTGCAGTTATCACTTCTTTAATGGCCTCAATCTATGCATATGGATGTTTATTGCTATAGGGGCAGGGATGTTTTATTTTGTTCCTAGTGTTCCTGCAGGTTCTTTGGTCTGCGATCCGCAACGTGCACAAGATGGAAGCTCGCGTCATGGTGACCCTATTCATTGATGGAGTGGTGATAAACTAAAAAGGGGGAGATGTGGAGAGGAATCTCGGGAATTTCGGCCAAGATAAGATAGGACTTTGGCCTGTGCACTGAGCGTACTGTGGGAATAGAAGTCAACTAGCAGATGCGCACGTATGCCTGAGATAAGACCTGAACATGCTAGTTTAGCTGTTTTCTTCTGTAAGGAAACTGTAACCATCAAGGGAATCGCGTGACTGGCTAAACCCTGGGAAAAAGTGGATCTGAGAGCAGGTGTGTGGATCGTTGCCAGGAGGAAGAGAGATGGTTTCTCTTAGTCTATAAGGGACACGAATCRGAYGGTGAYTGGGGGAGGCAGCGGGACCTCCCTGCTATGATTAAGAATATATGCTCCTGTATTGTAAGAATAAAGGATTCTGTGCATGCACATGTGAGAGTCCGTGCAGTCATACACCACATAACATAACCTCCCATGCATAAAGGCAGAGGTGAAAATAACCTGGCTTTGTGTGGGACTGAGGGAGAGGAGCCCAGCTTGTAGCCTTTCAGCAGGGTACAAGGCTTTATGATCTGCTCGTCTGGCTCTGGGACTGGAACACAACTATCATCTATTTGCTTCTCCCTGTGTAGCTAGACTTCTCTTCCCATGGCTTCAGATGCATTACCTTTACACATGCCTGTGACAGCCCGGTGTAACTCTTCTCTGCTGGGAGAGAGGGACTTCACCAGAATCTGTTGTCCAGCAATTTTCCACTCAAGAAAACATCTCAAAAGATGTGAGAGGACGGGCAGTTTTCTCCTATGCTCTTATCGTGCATCGCCTAGGAAACTTTCAACCCAGACCTAACAAACCGAAATTTCCCCAGACGAGTTGTAGCTAGTGGGAAGCCGGTGGTTCACCAGCCTGTGACCGCGCTGAGGATTGCATGCTGCAGCAGCACGGCTCGGCAATGCCACCCACTGGGCAGCATGGACCGGCCCTGGCGCAGCACCCGGAGCCGGGACCCCACATCACTCGTGGGGTACAGTTCAGCTGAGGGTGCTGGAGGAGACATGCCCATTCCATCCCAGACCTTCCCAGCGTATGCACCTGCCCTCGTGTCCCCTTTTCTATTGCATCCCTGTTCAAAATCTCTTTCCTGCTTTCCCCCCTGCCTGTGATCTCTCTTTCAGTGCTGGGATGTCAAATCCCATTTCTAATTAGCAGCTCACGATCACAGTCTGGGAAAGGACCTCCAGAGATCAATTAGCCCACCTCCGTGCTTCCAAATAGGATCCACTAGAACTGTATCACTCCTGACACACGTTTACGTCACCACTTCCACAATTAGAAGTAAGCGAGGTGCCTCACAGCCTGCTATAGCTGTGCTTTAGCAGCTCATGACCAAGAGCATGCTGTGCAAAGAGTCGTCCATTTAAAAACGCATGAGAGGAGAGGTCTGCTCAGATGGTGTTAGTAGACTGGGCCAGGCATTGGGGAGTGAGATCTGTGTGGGTCTGCGCATATTGCCTTTTGCAGCGGTCCCTGGACCGATTCTGGCAGTGAATCTCCTGTGCTTTTGTCTGGGGAGAGACCTTGTTGTTCTGCTCCCCAAGGGATGCTGGCGTAGCATGCAGGGTGGTGGCAGTGGTAAGGGACGAGGCAGGTTTTCCTTAGGTGTCTGTTGGGGCACATTTTCATTCATTAGGCTACGTGCAGTACTTCTAAAGACACTGGGGAGTCTGTGAAATTTTTCTAAAAGACCTGTAAAAGCTGACGAAGAAGACAAGCCCACTGTCAGTAGATGTAAGTTTACATTTTGTATTAAATGTTAATTTACCATTCAGGGATCAGCACTTCCACAGGGCAATATTTTAGGTGATAAGAAGTCAGAAACAAGAATGAAATTCACTGGTGTGAAACTTAGGTAAAATATCAGCACAGCGTTGAGTCACTGGCTGCTATGGCCTACAATCTCCAGACAATGGCTTTTTTTCTCTTTTAACTAAAAACGCCACTTCCTCACTGTTTCCCTCATGATCCCAGCTCCCACTCGCTTGGCCCACTGCTGACTTTTGCACCTATGTGCTCCCTGATGGATCTGAAAATCTAGCAGACTTGACTCATCACAAGCCTTCTGGTGTTAAAGAGAGGCAAGCTGCCGTGTGCTAGGATTTCCCTATTGCTCCACATCTATCACCTGTCTCTCATCTTTGACTGCGAAAAACAATTTTTGAAAATGAGTCTGTCTTTTACTGCATTTGCACAGTGGCTAGAGTTGGATCCATGACTTGACTGCCTGMATGCTATGATTTTATACAGGGAGGCAGCCTGGGAGCATGCACACGCACACAAAAGCCATCGCTTCACAGAAGGGTCTGTAATCCCAGGTCTAAGCTAACCCTGCACCGTGCCCAGCTTTATCTGTTGGCTGGCTGGGTGTCTTAGTGTCTGTGTTACAGCAGTGGAAGAAATGGCATCAATGTAACTACGCAGCCGTAGTATTCCAGTATCCCCCTTCACGCACAGGAACAGCTACCCCGGTGTGAACACCGTAGTGCCTACACCCTAACTACACAGGTCTATATTACTTTACACTGCTGCAGTTTGTCTTATAAAATACAAATGAGTGCTGTGATAGCTTTTTGTTGATTTTTCTCTCTCCCAGTCCTCAGCGTGGGGGTGACAGGGTGACTCAGTTCAGTTAGCAGATGCCTGTCCACAACCAGACACCTGACAGATACAGCCTCTGGCTCAGTCCTGTTCGTACCGAGGTTTTTTAGTTTTCAGTAATATCAGTGGGGGAAAGACTGAGGAATGATGTCATGTTTAATGCACATGTCTAAGTAAGATAACATAACACAATGAGCTGTAGCACCAAGGAACAGGCTTTTGCTTAAAGCTTTTGCTTAAAAATTATCCTTCAGCTAGATTACTAAAATGTGGTTCATCCCTGTGCCAAGACTCAGCAGGAAGCCTATATGCTGCTAAGTCATGCTTAAACTACCTCTTAATATAGAATTACACTGCTCCAGCCACACAATCACTGGATTTATATGTTCCCCTTCGCTCATTTGTCATGATAAAGCTTTTTTACTTCTGGATTTGCCCTGGTAACTTGGACACTTGTCTGAGAGTAGCTTGCAAAGCCCTACCTGGCTTAAATTACACTCAAGAAGCTTGGAGGCATCCATCCATCTCTTTGGAAAGCTTAATGAAGACACAAATGACATACAACCTGGGCTTTGAACTGGGATGACTTTCTTCCAGGCTGAATTACCATTGGATTAATAGCTACTGAAGCCTCCTGTTGCAAGACTGTTTACAGCACTTTATACATACACACATACCTCCCTCCTGTAATGTATTTTTAGCACTTCCAGAGAAACCACTATTAAAAATGAAATGAAAATGAGTGGATTAGGTTAGGGAATACAATTTCCACAATATTATTTAGTCATTCTCTTTCTTGCTTTTATGACCTTTTAATATAAAGTTTGATGGCTTAATGATATTCTGCTATTTCCATCGCTCAGGCTTTCATGGGAGTAGCAATAGGCTGGAGATGCCTCAGTTCTTTCTCAGTTGGGTTTAAGAGATCCTTCTCCTGCATAGTTTTCTGCCAAAGCTAAAGGAGCTGCGTCCCCCTTAACCAAAATCAGAGCTATTGACTGCTAATTACAGTGACCTATGACACCTTCTCTTGTATTCCGGGACACAACCCCACCTCACTGAGACTTTTGCTACCTGGCAGGGAAGGTCTGCCAAATCATACTCCAATCCTTTGCCAGTATTTTTTTCCACACAAATATGCTCTTACATGTGCTAAAATTGCATTTAGTTTTCTAGTACACTGGAATTTCTTGTGAATGAGGGATGTGCTTAAGAGCATAGACAGTTTGTGGTTTTTAATTTTAGATATCCCATTAGTAAATTTTCCCTTTCCCTTGCCAATTTTTTTTTCTTTTTCTTTTCTTGCTTGAAGAGACAACTGCTCATCTGCTGTTATACCCTGGAAAGAACAGTGATGTATGGTTTATTAAAATAGCAGCTCAAACACATAAGCCCTTGATTGCTATAGGATGAGTGATTTATAGGTGTTCACTAATGCATTCCTGCTTGGGGCCCTTGGGGCTTCCATTTCATTTTGTACCAATGGCAAATTATGCTGAAGAGTCAGGTGTAATTGGCAGTTGAGTCATTTGATAAGTTAATGGTAGTGCACTCTTTAGCCTTCCCTGAATTTGCCTTACCATCAGTCTTTATGGCACAACATCAACATCATTACTGAGGTTCATATTTCACGGCGAGGCAAAGTAATTTTTCACTTCTTACATTCCTTGCCTGTTCCCACCTGATAACCTGTCTCCCCTGCAGTGTTTTCACTTTCTTCTTACTCTAAAGTAGCTTGGTTTATTTCTGATGYACACAGCCAAATCACCATGAATAAGACTTAGCATATGCAATGCCTTAGGTTTCTCCAATCGATTATATTTTATCTTTCTGTAAAGAACAGCCACTGGTTTTTCAGGGCATCACATCTTGTCAGCTGCTGAAGAAAACATGATCCAAGCAGGAACCAGCCAGCTACCACATGGTGTTACAAACTCTCTAATATGTTGCACAGGTCATTGTTTTTCTTTACATGCATAAGGAAGGTGGAATTGGCTAAGCAAACTGCATGTATTATGTCAGTGGCAATATTTCTGTTCTGACCACTAGCATGGAAATTACCTATTTGTGCCGAGATGCAGAATCAAAACTAATGTGTGTACTGCAACACAATGTATGTAATTAAGACTATGCTGGTATTAAAACAGACAAACAACAAAGAAAGATAAATTTTTTAAAAATTAGGCTATGTCTAGATCAGGGAGACCCTCTCAGTTTCTGAGGCTGGGTGCACTGCCTGGCTGTACCTGGACTCCTTACTGGGGCTTGCACCATCCACCTTAGAGAACACCAGTGGATAAATCTAGGTGCACATTTCTGAGTTGCCCCACACATTTCTGTAGGTTTGCAAAGACATTTTATTATTTTCATAAAATATTTCTTTTTCTCATGTTTGGTCCTTTTTCTCCTTGTTGCTTAAAAAATAAGAAGAAAAGGGGGAGGGGAAGCCCACAATAATCCACAAACACAATGAAAAAAAATGTTTAAGAAACGCCTAATTATTCTGCGGTTGTAAGGCTCCCTTGCTTTCCTTGTAGGTCCAAAGTAGATGCTACTCCTTTTTGAAAATCTCCTTTCCGTTCTATTTTTTTTTAATGCCACCTGCATGCTTTTGAGTTACTGTACTGCCCCCTATTATTAAAATTTGCAAAGTGGCAACAAATGACGCACTCCATGAGTTCAGCCCTTTTCACGGCCATGCAACTTTGGCTCTAAAGAGCAGCCCTACTGGAAAATGCAGCTGAGTGTTCCACTGTGCCTTGTTTCTCCATTTCTATTTAAAATGACCACCATGAAGCAGCAGAGAGGAAGGAGGAATTGCTAGGACATGTATTCTAAAGAACATAACTGGTGTTATGAGGACCACCAACTGCAAAACTAAAGCAATTGCAAGCACCTCTCTTTTCTGTTAGCTGCTGAGTTTAGTGCACATCTTACTGCAACACTAATTTACAAGAACTGCAAATCCATGCATAAAGACAACAAAATGCAACACCGGTACCTCGTCTGTAAGGTGCTGTGCTGCTGTTTTGATATTTAGCTCCCACTCTAGAAGCCAGATATGAATTAATCTTCACCTTGACCACCTCTGGCATTGCTCTCCATCTGAATGCATCCCTGATCATTTTCCTGAAAGTATCTGTGGCTGATTAAAGCTCTGTACTGACAGGGCACATTAATCAGATGAAAAGAATAGCTGATGAAAGAAATTTCTGAAGTTAGTATCTGTAACATTTATTCACTGTCACTTTGTTTGCTCTGTCAAAATAGGAACTTAAAGAATTATGAATGTGAAGGCACAGAACATGTATTTAAGACAGGCTGTTTCTAGTTCATTAAATCAGGTCTCACCTTCAGGGCCAAAAAGTTACAACTGTGATGTCATTCCAGAAGAACCTCGGTCAGCAACATCCAACTAATTAGCATCTATCCCCTGCTTAGATGTGTTTAACAGACGACAGCATGCTATATGACCTTTACCTTGGATTTCTGAAAGCAGTGGACTAAGAACCGATACCAACACAACTTCAGGGAGTGTTTCAACATTTTAATTTGTGTTGTTTTACAAGTATAAAAGGAAACCTGCGTATCAGATCTTGCATACTCTTATACATGTGAATAATCCTTATTGAGCAAACCTTTGCGTGACTCAGGACTACTCAAGTGAGTACAGTTTTTAACAGTAGCCCTATACCCTTCCATTGACACGTACGCCTCTAACATTCATAGAGGAGAGTAAAACTACAGTAAACTTGCAGCAAGAGATCACCATTCATACGCATACATCCTTTGTAGCTAATGCTATCCCTCTCTCAGTGCAGCCACTGGGTGTATTGATAATAACACTGTCTAGACTGTCATTATCCTGGGAAAAACTGCCTCTCCTAGCATTATAGCACACTTCAGAAAAATAAGCTTGTCCTTTAAAACACTGGTCTTAACAGAGCATCTTTGTCTCTACAACTCCTCTCATACCTTCTTCCTACCAGCAATGCCAGCACAGCTAGATCAAAACATACATAGAGCAGCAATACTGTTAGTTAATGGGCGCTCCACGCTGTGGTGACATGAGGCACAGCAAAAGCAACAGCCCTCATGTTGATGGAGTGTTTAAACTGTATTTGGTTAGTCTGCACAACTAAGGCAAACCCATATGGCAGTAATATAACTCATACAAATCTTTCTCTTTTTTTTTTTCCCCGCTCCCATAACAGTGATTTAAATATTCAGTTCCCTATGCATGCACTTCAGGAGATAGGTATAAAAATAGGAAGTAATATGGCACACTCTCTAAAAATATGCATATACAGTAGTCTTCATCATTGATATGTGAGGTGAAACGGTACTCACTATGTATACATACTGGATTCCTGGCTGTGTAAACTCTCCTACTGTTGTCTTCGCTGTAGCACAAGCATTTCACTGGCTGAGGTTTGTGAAGCTTCCACTGTTTCCAAATGGCAAAATCACAACTGTACCATCACTTACAGTGTCCAAAGTCTGCTTTAAGGATTTGAGAGCCCTCTCTTTAGGTATGAAGTACTTCTACATATGAAGTCACTTTTTTTTCCCCAAAGATTAACATTTCAGACCCAGGTACATCTGTAGATAGGCAACAGCCATAAATCCCTGATTATTGATGAGTATCCAACTGTAAAGTCAGATACTCAGTTTTAGGTAAGGGCCAAATTTTCAGGTGTTCTATGTGCTGAACTCTGCAGGTTTGGAAACAAGGGTTAAATTCTCACTTGCTCCTTTAACTCACTACTGAAAAAAAAAAAAAAAATCTGAAATACTCTTCTACATCTAGAAAAGTACAGAGAAATACTATACTGTACCTCTACATACAGAAGTACAGAGAAATATTGTAGTGTCTTTAAGGAGTCACTTCACTCTTCTATGCTCCTCAGAGAGAGAAATTAGAACTGAGATGTTTTGTGTCTTCCCCAGATACGTGAGGTACATTTCTATGGCAGGCTCAGGCCAAAAATTCCCATTACCACCCACCAATAATTTAATGAGATCTACATATACATACCACTCACAAACAAATATTAAGCAAAATAAAAAACATAACTCCATTATAAATCTGAAGTATGAAGACATTCATTTACAGTGCAGTAAAGAAAAAAAATAAAAACAGCTTAGCTCTTTGCAGCATTGCATATGACATATTTCATTATAAATGACCTCAGACCCAAACTTGAGATACTTCTAATACAATGATGCTGATGTCATCCCTACTGAAGAACTTCACATTCTCCATGACAACAGGATGGAGGCTAAGCTTAGGAAACTAGGAGATGCTTTGGGTCGTGAATTATTTGTTTCCACTAGCAGCCGTAATGCGTAATACTCAAAAGAAATGCAAGGTGCTAAGCAAACAAAGTGCAAAAAGCTTTCACTTAATTTTTGAAAATACAGTTGTTTTTGTGTATTTCCAATAAATTCTTGGGTGTTCATCTGCTAAAGCTGTCTCAGCAACTTGCAAAATACAGAAACACTTTTATTTGTGGCGATACAGTGCATAGAAGAAAAAGTCAACAACTTCCATTTCCTCTTTCAGATTTCAAGCCTGTGGTACTTCTGAGGTAAAGAAGTCAGAGGGTTTTGAACTACTGATATTCAACTAACCATAACATATCACAGCCTCAAAAGAAGGACTCAGTGTCTTCTATCCCCACATAACAAGTCACTGAGTTGCCTGCTTGGTGTGCTACCAACCCCCTGACAATCAGGGTAGTGCTTGTCTCAACTTCAGCCATCTAAAAGGGAGACATACAGTCAAAACTAATTGTCAAGGCATCTGGCTAACACTGAATAATAGGTCTCCAGWGAATGATTCATATCCCCTGCCTTAGAGGACATTTTAAGATGGGTTGAATTACTCCCTGGAGATGCGCTCTGGAGAGTACCTACATGACTAGTTCACACTATCTGCCCAACTCCTACATATTTAAAGTTATTTAAACACCACCCCAATACCAGAACATCACAAACAAAGTATTAGATAAATGATAGTGTCAGAAAAATAAGCTATTCCAGAACATCACAATTAATGTGTTAAATTTAATTCCCTTACTAACAAGCAGCAAATATGAAGAGTAAAACAGTGCAAAGCCAATAACCCCTCTGTCCATTCTCAGTAACAGTCACATTTCGGTATTAGTGCTGGCTAATTGGCTGTTTCTTGGCAACCTAAACTACAGTGCATTGTAGAAGTCCAATTCTTATACCACAGAGAGAAGTATTATCTTATTACACTGATTAGAGTGTAAAAAGGTCTGCAATTTGATCAAAGCAGACCACAGCTACAGTCAATATATAGTCAAGGACTATGCTCTGTTTCCATGCTAGGGTGGCATGCCATAATGACATCCTATCTGAAATAAAATGCATTTCCTTCCATCCTCAGATTTCCTGAGTAAGATGAGCATCGGGCCAGTTTTTGAAGGATGTCTCCTATAATGATTTCAAAATAAGCACGTGATAATAAACTTATGTGCAAAAAACTCGAAATAGAAGTCTACAAACAATGATTGCTCTCTATGTCCACACACAAACACACAGAGATACACATACTCATACACTAAGTTTTCCGCAAAGGTAGGCTTGTCAGTTGTCATGCAGTGCTACACCTGCAATAAAGAAATCCCATCCGCAAGACACAATGTCCAAGATACACAATGTTCCCAGCAGGTGATCTGCCACCTTCCAAAGGCACCTACTTGCTTCCAGTTGTACTAGGCATTGGAAGAAACACTTTGATGAGGATTCCCCTTTTGAGAATCTATTGTCTTGCTACTGCTCCGTGCTTCATCAGTATTTTCAGATTTCACCTCTGCCTTGTCCGTCAGTACGGTGGATTTGGGAGGCTTGCAAATAAAGCAGAGGAACTTAAAACAGGACAGCAAACCTTCGGAAATGCTGGATGAGAAAAGCTTTTTGCACGGGTGGCAGAACTGGTAGAACACCAACATGAAGAGGACAGCCATGCAGTAACCTATCAGGAGCTGCAAGACCAACAACGGGGCACAGACATACAGGTAGATATCGGTTTTATAGATGTACCACATCAGCAGCAGGAATGCATTCTCAATGAATCGCAGCATGTAATACACAGTCAGTCGGTACCAATTTTGGGATTTGTTAATTAAGTCAGGATCGTTGAGCTTCACCTGCACTGCTGACCAGCAGAACATGTTAATGCCAGCATACAAGAAGGTGAGAAGGCACAAGACGATGGTAGTGCCAACCCTGCTCAACGCCTTCTCTATGTTCTCAGGAAACGGGGACTTGCTTTGCCAGAAGAGAATCCACGGGTAGAAGAAAAAACCAAAGAAATTCACTAGCACAACGGGGAGAGTCCAGATTTGAAGGACTGAGCTGAAAAGGACCAACACCGTAACTCGCGTAGCAATCTCAAAGCTTCTCCACATGAATATGCAGAGGTAGGCGGCTGGTTTCACGCTGACATCATAATCATCATACTTAATCTTAATAGCCAGGATGTTGCAGCGTAAGGCGCCATATACAATTGACAGGAGAGAAAGGACCATAAAAATACCTATAAAGAGAAAACACAAATCAGGACCTTCAGCTTAGCAGAAGTTGAAGGCATTGTATCAGAGCAGTGCAGATGCAGTTGTCTTCAAGGCACTTCTGGGGCTTCCCAGCAGGGTGTAATGCCAAAAAAGCCATTCCTTGTATACAGTTCTGGGTTCTTACTCTAACCCTGCCTCCTATTTTAGTCTCCATTTGTTACTTTTCCAAGTAGTTAGAGAGAAAAAAAAGGCACTTAACAGTCACAGGTATCTCTCCCTCCTTCCCCTGCCCAGGGCTGTTCATACACACACTGTCTTTGGTAATTATACAGCTCAGTCATAGGAGTATCCAAGTTGCTCTCAGACTCTCGCAGTAGTCCAACAAGGCACAGGGGTGCTACTCCTCCTCTGTACAGATGAAGAACTGCGAAACAGAAGCTGAGATTTTGGAGTTACTTGGGCGTGCAGATACCTCGGTGCTTGTGAAGTTCTATGTCGAAGCAAATTGTCTAAGCTCACAGAAGAGCTCTGTGATGGAGCTCAAAATTGAAAGCCAAAGCAATTTAAACCCAGAACCATCTGCACTTTTTCTGCCTGTGTAAACAGATATTTGCTCACCTGTCTACACTGTGTTTTCCTATAAATCTATTTTCCTTATACACGTATCTGTAACATGCATTTAAAAACAACACTCCTTGTAAAAAAGTCTTCAAATTCAGAGCAACTTTCTGTATCTCTCATCTACCCAGAATCCCTCAAGTGAAGGTTTCACAGCATTTAAATTCTGCAGAAAGTGAAGGTGGAGGCCAGTTGTTACCTGGCCTTCCCTCCAGGTGCAGTAGGGGAAAACCTTCTGGCACTGCAGGAGGGGGTCTTGTCTTACCACATTAAGTAGGTACAAATGCATAAGAACCCTGGATGCATAGAATAAACATTCATAGAGAAGTACCTTGATGTTCAGAAGTGCTAACTGCCCACGGTTTTGTTAGCATTTGCATACTTTCTTCACAATTTTTACCAACATGCTGAATAGCTGATTTAAGGGACTAATTTTAGGCACCCCCAATCAATACTTTTAGTTTCAATCTTAGCATTTTGTCCATGGAAGGAACACTTCAAATGCAAATTAAGCACAGTAAAAGTGATTCAGTTGTTTCTTCCAGAGTTTCGATGAAACTAACCAAGCTGGCTGGTCATGCTACAGGGCATTATATTGCAACAGATAAAACAAAATAATCAGAGTTGGGAATTCTTGATTATGTCAATTACTTTTGCAATGCTTAGCAACCAGTGCTTTCTGCAGCCTTCAATTAGTTTATATGTCAAGATCCTACAAATGAACTGGATTCCCTGCTTTGCTATAGCTATTTAGCCATGACTATAAGTTTGTTTTTCTAATGAAAGTTATTAAATTCTGAGCATGATTTTGAAAGAAACAAGTATTTTAGGATCTCTAATAACTTTATAACAGCGTTTTCTCTACCATTTTAGCTAACCTCTCTCCCACCCCAATCCTCAAACATCTCTGTATCACTTTGGAAAAGAATTAATCATTTGTATCTAAATTTCCAATAACACTCAGTAAGCTGAAAAACATTTGCCATTCTATGTGGTAGTTTTGTACATGCCAGTTTGGTGGTGCATATATTCTCTGAAAATTATTATGTATTTGCTTGTTTAACACTTAAATTTTTAATGGGTGTTTTTAAACACCTTTCTTACAGCACTGTACTTGATCTGAGACTTTTTAAACATTATGTCTTAGAAAACATTGGCTGAAGGCAGAAGAGCAAGCGAGTGCAGTCAAGAATACTGCTTGATATCCTGTGGCTCTTTACAAAAATCTTTCCCATAGTTTTGAGCCAGCTCTAGAACTGTGAGAGAACAAATAAGTTCCATCAGCTAATTAAGCAAAACACGATTCTCAGAGTTAAAGAAAGAAAAAAACCAACCCAATTGGGACAGGGTGCTGCTGTCCTGGAACTCTGCTTGCCTTCTGCTTTGATAAGCTGAGACATTCATCTTATTACCTGATTTCATTTTAGGGATTCTATATTAATCTCAAACTTGTCTTAAAACCTCAAGCCTTCAAAAGAGGCACTTCTCCATTGATAGAAACCAGGTCGTGCTGACTCTGGTTTAATACAGTAGTCCAGTCCTGCTCCTTTCCCAAAAGCTTAGTACTGTCACCAAACCTTCAGTTCAAACATCACTCTTAAGTCTGTGAGAAAGATGGTTTGAAGCAACCACAGAGGGAAATGTGGGAGGGTGACGTTATTGTTACTTTTACTCAGCCTGAGCAAGCAAAGAAGTAAAAATTTAAAAGGCAAAGTATCTTCCCCTGGAACAGTCCCAAGTCCTGTAGCAGTCCTCATAAAGGTGGCATTTCTCTTCTTCCCTCCTACTCCCAGGAGGCTGTACTTTCCTTATAAATCAGAGGTGCATACTCACAGAGTCATTCAGGGAGGCACTGTTTTCCTTTGTTGGGGTTTTTTATTGTGTCTTGAGTCTTTTCAAGACCTGGTCCTTCCCAGTTCAGAAATTGCTAAGAGAGTGAATTCTGCTCTAGATGAGCTACATCACAAATACCTATTACTGAAATCTTACATTCAGCTGAAGAATAGTAAGTTATCTATTATATATACTATAGTTTTCTAAACTGATAATCAGAACCCTTGAAAAATGAGGGCACTTATTTTGTCACTTAGGGCAAGACACCTAGATACAATTTTGCCTTAAGATATAATTTCAACACTTAGAAACAACTATTAATACTCAAAGGATGTTGTTCAAACAATGAGAAAAGTATTCTGTGGCCAGAGCTTAATGAATTGAGGAGAAGCAACTGTAGAAGCATCTTAAGATATCTAGTAAGACCACCTACAAAGCCCAGTCATGACCATCAGGAAAGTGACACTGCAAACACTAGTAAGTTGAAAAAAATCATAAACCCAAAACTTCTATTCTTGAAGATGGCAGTCACTGCTACACATTTTCATTTAAAAAAAAAAAAAAAGTACCTTTTTCAGCAGAATAATTTTATTTTTAAACGGTAGGAAATCCACCCTTTGAGATTATTTTATCACTGTAAGCAACACTTGCAAAAGATAACTTGACTGCTGTTAACGGCACAAAACCTTTAAGCTTACAAAAAGATCGCTCTTAACGGAAGGAGACCTTCCGCATTCAATATTGTGCACTGAGAACTGGCCCTTTTTCAAGGGTAAGAGGCCAAGTCACACATCCCCCATCTCCAGCTAGCTGTTTTTGTAATGAACCCTAACTCAGGTCTTTTTGGCACCTCCTGGCCTTGCGCTTCTCCAGGTGGTACTACCTAAGTGGCGAGGTCCTGATAGCTGCCCCACAGCGTGCAAGTGGACCTGAGCCTGATGTCAGCCACCTCTTTGAAGCAAGGTTATAGCTGGCTCTAAGGCAATGCATGATGCTGACAGATGCTGAAGCATTCAGTACAGGGTGAAGCCCAAATGCACAAGAGAGACCTTGGCATCTGTTCTGGGAGTGGCAATTACAAAGTCAGACTGCGTATTTCATACAGTAACAAGTTAGGAACTTCTTCCCAGTTACGCTGTAACCAACGAAAGAGCTGAATGTCTAGAACTAGGACTCAGATTAGGCTATTACATGTGGGTTTCCAATGTTGCATCTCATACGACAACATTTCTATACATTTCATGCTAAACAATCACTGAAGCTTTATGTCTTTCATCACTAACCTAGAGGCTTTGTCCTGCTTTTGCAACCCTCTTTAGTTCTCTTGATCTTACATTCCTGGCAGTGAAATGACAATTTTGGAGAATGCCAGACACTGGCAAGAATCTGATCATCCAGAAGAAAACATCCAGAGAAATTAATGAATGCCCTGAAATACACAAGAGAGGTGCAGCATGGCTTTGGTTGACAAAGGGCTAGGCAAGGATGCACGCTTTTTTCAGAACTGTTCAATTCAATACTGGAAGCAATAATGAGTTTCAAACAGATCTGAAAGGTCTGCTACAAAGCAACCATGCTATGTAGCATGATGGTAAACAGCTTTAGGTTCACAGGTGATACTGACCTCGTTACCACTGACTAAGCAGAATTTACACAGAATAACAGACAGGGTCGTGTAGGAATCCAGAAAAATAAGAGACTGCTGAGGAGACAAGACAAAAAATGTGGAAATCAAAATACAAGAAGAAGAGATTGATAATTATAACAGAGACAAATGAGCATGCACTTTGGAGGACCAGTGTCAAAGAACAGGGAAGCTGAAGACATCTGAAGTGTGGAAGATGTCCTGGTTTCAGCTGGGACAGAGTTAATTTTTTTCCTAGTAGTTGGTATAGTGCTATGTTTTGGATTTAGTGTGAGAATAATGTTGATAACACACTGATGTTTTTAGTTGTTGCACCACGACAGAAGAAGAGCTGGACTGGCTGTTAAATTACTTTGATGATGCTGCAAGATCAAAAGGTCGAAGTCATGTCCCTATACATGAGAATCCCCGCGTACACATAACAAACAACAAGCTGAAACTGTGCTATGCATCATTCCCATTTACTCAGGAGGCTGAATAATACTGGTGGACAAAAGGTACTACTGCAGAAGTATGCTGGCTAAAGAGATTGCAGAAAGTTTCAATATTTCAGAAGGTAAAATACACACAAGAGGAATATGGTTAGGACTCTTGTTTTTCTGATGAATGAGCTCTAATAGACATTGCCATTGTTCCTAAATCACTGATTAAGAAAAAAAAAAACCCAACCACTTTTTCTTTTCTTTTCATTTCTGTATTTTATAATTACACCTACTATGGAGATGACTTCTAGGAGACATGAGATGACTACTGTATTTGCTGGTGGGTTCACTGAACTCCCCGGTGAGCCAGCTTATCTCTGGTTGTTTAGCTTCACTTCACCCACAGAAGGTCACTTATCAGTCTGTGATTCAGAATTTATCTCAGCAGCGACTGATAAAAGTCAGAAGTAATAGGGCATTACAAATCATTATTAAATATGCAATTCTCTAATAATCTGGAACACAGCGCTTCTCCTTGGCAATCATGACCAGTAAGGTCAACACCAGTAATAGAAGAAATACAATAAAAAGGTGACCTTTTTCAAGCAAATGCCATCTGCGGTGAAGTGACTGGAAATTTTGCTAATTGCACCGCTCAGCAAAGGATTCAGCTGCTTTGTTCTCATCCCATGTCACAGATGCCATGGTTATTCGAAGAGCCTACCTTAGCTGTGAAGTACTCAGAAACTGTCAGGAGCGATGTCTTTCAAGTAACTACTGCTATGACCTTAAACAAGTACTTTTGCATGAAGACCTTAACCTGTTGTAATATCCTTATGTGCTGACTCGCCCTTTGGTATACTAAAGTTTTCCACTCCCCAAGTTGAGGGGAGAACCCTGACGTTATTATAAAGGCTTCTCCAAAAATCTTAGTTCCTTACCTTGGTACACTGCCAACCAAGGTACCAGAACTGAAGAAAGCAATCAGATTCATAATGTGTCACCCTAGCCTCAGCCTCCCTAGCTGTGAAGCTGGTAAAGATCCCTGGCCCCTCAGGGCTTCAGAGATACAACAAGAGCTATTTTGTATTTCAGTGGAAATACACCTCCAGTTCACACAGGTGCCAAAGTCCTTTCCTACACCGAAAAGCTGGTTGTCCTATGACCAGCTGGAGTAGGTTCTTCATTTAGCAAATAACGACTTTTTTTTCAAGGAGCTGGAGCACATCATGGAGCAAGATGCAGAGTCCCACGGTAAGAGAGATGTGTCCTGGTAAGTCCATGTGGTGCATCACTGCTTGGTGAAGGCTTAACAGCTTGGGTCCAGAGATGAGATGGCCACATTTGCATACCAGCTTATTGAGTCCTGCCTTTTGATTCCAAATTCAGAGTCTGGCACAAGTAAAGACAGTTCACGTCCGCAGTCCATATTTGAAACTGCATTCCTGAAAGTACACCTTCCTTAATGCAGCATTGCAAAACATGCTCTGCACTGTACCCTAAGGAATTTTCCAGAAAGTTTGCTCAAAAACCAAAATAGAACAGAGGTAAATTCCCCCCCCCCTTCACAAAGACAGCTTAGTCCCTCCAGCTGCTTCCCTCTCATGCCATAATGGTCACTTATCAAATTAATGTTTTTATAGCAACCCAAGTATGCTACAGGAAGCACTGTAGTCTAAAACATGATGGCATAGATAAACTTGAGAGCAACATCACCATCAAAAGCTGTCAGGGAAATGAAACCCATTGCAATATGTTTGGTTCTTGCCCAGGGCAGCTATACCTGGCTGCTGACCCTTCTCCTCTCCCTCCCACCAAAATATGGAGGTGATAACAACAGCTCTACCTACTTCTGGCAGCCGTGATCTCCTGCTGCAGGACACAGATGTAGAGCTGGAGCGTGAGCTGGGGCGCTGAGCCAAGGAACGCCTGGATCACAGACGCCCTGCTGAATGCAGACCTGTGCGTACACAGCTTGCCTTCAGCCTGGCCCACTTCCTTCTCAATTTCTTCCGAGTACCCATCCTTGGGCATCTGCCTCTTCTTCGTGATGCTGACATAGGGCTCTTCAACTCTGCCAGCATGGAAGTAAATGTAAAAGACTTCCACACACCTACAAGCAAATCAGTAAATAGAGTAACAGAAAAAATGAAAGAAAAGCATAGGCCTTCCCACTCCTTAGTATTTTAAGCCATCACATACTAAGTCATTTGTTCACAGAGCAAAGCCTGTACATTTTCTCCTCTTCGTAAATTTGGAATATGACAGATTTCACCCTTTAAAACATGAACTACATGCGACTGGAGGGCAAGAATCTGGCAGTGCCCTTTGGGCTGCTTGTAGTTCTCAGACACAGGAGGTGCTTTAGTTGTTTCCTATGAGCTGCCCTTGCTCTCTGCTGTCCTATTAAAGTCCTTAAACTACTCATCCACTACAATGTTCATAGGCTCCCGACCCAGGACCAAGTTGGAAGTGTTTCTTCAGATTCTCATGTCTTTCTCTTGGTGTTATTTGTACATCTGTGACATGGCAATAAAACCACTTCTCATACCTTTGCCTTAAACAAACAATCTCAAGACATTGGAGAGAAGCTCAGGGTATCAGCAGGTGCACACACCTCAAACAGTTGGACTCTAGTCCTTGCTTTACCAAGCAACGGTCCCAAAACACAAGTAACAAGCCATAGCAGCAATAACGAGAACAAGCCGTTTAGAGCCTCACAACTCTGGATATGAACATTTTTTAAAAAGACACAGAAATAGGAGCTTTACTCTTTACGTTTGCTTACATTTATTGCACTGTTTAAGGAATATTAAAGACAATCTTGCAAAAATATTCTAAATAAGAAGATGCAGTGTTTTCAGTTGCTGCAGCTCTTTGTACTTTAAACACAGGTGAACCAAACCCGCTTGTTTATGTAGCTATAACTCACCACAGACTAACTTCCAAAGAAAAAAAGTGGTGCCAGCACATGAATTTCTATTCATAAATTACATACTGTTGTAATATACGCTGCYTCTACGCATGCACAGAGAATAATCCATACATTTGGGAGGGAATGGAAAAGGGCTAAAGGAGTTGGCAGCAGCAAATGCTGTAGCAACGAGGACAAGTTGGCTCCTTGAGTATTAAAGAAGATAATACAGCCACAGACACATTTATGAAAGGAAAGTTGCTGAAACTTCCTTCCGATGCCTACTTTTAGTTTAGCAAAAACTTTAGAAAAACCATTCTAAGAGAGTTGCTTGGGTATGAAGGTGCCAAGGGTGGACTTGGGCATCAAGCAGGACCCAAAACACAAAGGGGAACAGTCAGCCTTGTCTGGGAAGTAATAACAAGCAAGGATCTACTGAGGTACAGAGGAAGTCACAAGCTGAGGGGGAAGGGAGAGGAAAGAAACACTATTTCTGTCACATTGCATAGGGTCCTAAAAATACAGGGCCTGCTGTGGAGGAGTCCATGTACAGCAGGACCATAAAGGATAAATGGCATTGACTACTGAAAAATAACCCCCCTGAAACCCAAACCCAGCACACACACAACCTGTTTTCTCTTTTATGCCTAACACTGGTACGGGCTTCAAGAAGAAAAACAGTTGTAGTGTGAGCAACAGGACTGGTGAGGGCTGGCTTCCAGCCCAGAGGGAAGCTTGGGGGAGAGAAACCCCCACTGCGAGGGCGACCTGTCACATCTCCTTCCATGGTCTGACACACATGGTATCTTCTTCTTGCGCAGGCATCATCCTCTGATGCGGACTGAGCTGTCATCTTTCCTTCCATGGTGCCTGCTGGGGTTCATCTCCTCCACCTGGTTGCCTCTGTAGGTGATACTTGCTGGAATGCAGCATCTCCAAGTCTCTGACAGGTCAGATTTGGCCAGTGAGTTTTTGTAATGTACAAATAAGGCTTATCTTCTATTTAAAAGTATCTCACAATCACAAAGCTCGGAGCTATGCTTGTCTGAGACTTTGAATTCCCATTTCCTTCTCAGCTTGATTTTTTTCAACAATTGCCAAGCCAGAGTCTAACACAGCCTTTTAGGGGAAAGCTCACAGACCAAACTGTAAGGCAGCACTGACAGAAATTCAAATACAAGCATACCGATTTTTGTTTTAATAAACTTGATTTCATTTTTTCCCCCCTAACTGGACCACTAGCAAGTTTCACCTGCTCTAGATGGAGAGCAGTTTTAGGATCCTGTAGCACTATCCTTGATTCATTAGGCTTCAGCTACTATTACCACTAAAGCTATTTGAAGCGCCTGGTGTGCTGGAGGCTCCATTCACAGTGGTGACTTTCTGTTTTCCCCTTGTTAATCTTTTCAGTCTCTGCCAGTCTTGTTCGATGTGAAAGAATTCACACAGCCAAAAATAAAGTGTGAAAAATTAATACAGCACAACAGCTTATGAAGCCAACAGAGATTCTGAAACCAACAAATTGATTTTATTCCAAAAGAAAGATCCCAGAACATTTTTGTCTCGCTTAGTATTCACAGCCATCTATTCATCCTGAGCCAAGGGCAAGTCTGAAGCTATTACAGAAAATGAGATCTCAGCATCAGCCTCTGAACTCTTGCTGTGTGTGATTAGAAGCAGATACAGTCTAGGGACCCATCTAACAAATATGCAGTAATCCCATAAAAGAGATAAGATTCATAAGACTACTGACTATATATTATAATCAACAAAATGTTGGGGTTTGGAGCAAGCATTTCATTTGTATTTATTAGCTAGGTATTAAGTAGCAGTATATTGTTTGTGATGGGAAATTTTATGTCCGTATAGAAAAGCAAACACAATGTGAAATGAATGGTCTGACGAGCAAACCTTAGGGCCAAAAGGGACTTTTACCAGTACAACAGAGTAATAAAAATGGTATGTGCAAGCACTCAGATTACATCAGTAATGATGCCCATCTTCTTCCGAGCCCTGCCCATCCCGTGCAAGAGTGTCTCTGGAGGTCATGCCTTCTGGGGCCAATAACAGATGTACTCAAGACTCTAGCTGGTGTCACTGCCCAAGCAACTGCTTCAAACAGGAGCAGACTGGCAGCTGATACACTAGAAAGAAAGAGCACCAATCTAAATATTTAAGCAATAAATTTTAAGAGGGGCATAGGCACCTGAAGAACCATCCAGGTGAGAAGGATTCAGAACAGCGAAGAACTATCAATTCAGATCATGTACCTGTGCCATGTTACGACTTTGTCTATGAAGTGCATTCAGAAAGGTTGTCTTTAAATGAACTGGCTTGTTCTTTTTTAGTATGAAACACAACTAAAAGACAATGCAAGAAGGCGATTGCTTCAAGCCAGTTTTCCTCCACGGTTGCAAACTCCACTACAGAACAGGGAATTCCCCAGAAGCCCCAGTTGCTCACTGCTCATTGCTGCTCTGCTCTGGAGGAACAGGAATGGGAGATCCCAACTTCTGCACAATCCATCTCCTGCAATGCAGTGATGTTTAGGGCCCTTTCAACAGATCCTCACATGGTATCAACAGCAGAAGGCACGCAGCTGGCTGGTTTCACTGCATGTAAAGCAATGACAGTTGCAGTACGGGCTCTGAAGGAACTAAAATTACTTTGAAGAAAAAAATGTCAGATCTACTCTCTACAGTGAAAGTCAAAAGGTAAGAAAAAGATGGTGCTGCTTTCTCCCCTGCTGCCAGATCTTGGCAGCGAGAAGAGCTATACTTTTTCAAGGATCCTGATGGTGCCTACAAAGAGTGATTCAGCAGCAACACATGCGTCTTCTACACAGTCAGTAGGAGGAATAATCCTATCCTTATATGCCTGCTGAGAGCAAGCACCTCATTCCCTCTTTTAATCATAGATGTGTGGGATTTAAATACAGGCAAAATAATGGTGGTGTGAAGAGGGAGCAGGCAATGAAAACAGGGAACTTCCCACAGCCAACAAGCCTTCCAAGAGCAAATGTCTATTCGAGAGACCTATCCGCACACGCTCAGTGCAAACGTACAAGCAGATTTCCCTAATGACTCAATTTTTAGTAATTCCTTTTCTTTAGAGAAGCGTGCAAAAGACTTATCGGTCCTGCAGATTTACTTACCTGCATCAGACAAAGATTTGTTCCTCACTCATTGTTCTACCTTCCATCTGCACTGACTTTCTGTTCATCGCATCTTGGACACCTAACACATCTGCTCAAGAATAAAGAAAAAAAAAAAAAAGCCTGAAGAGGGTCTAGGCATACTCTTCCCATCTGGAAAAGAGGGCGATGCATCAACAGTTGTAAAGTTTAGAGCTAGCAGAGTCTCCTACACTAAGGTCTGCCAATGGAAGTCCTACAAGGAAGAGAGGTTTTTAGACCTCTGCTATTCTGAACTACAAAGCTAGGAAAGAGAGACTACCCATGAGAGACAATGCTTCTGCAGAATATGACGGAAGCATTATCTGCACTGTTATAGCTTATTAGATTTCAAATTGCAGAATTAGGTGCCCAAAATATTAATGACTCCAATAATTTCAGCCTATAGGTGTTTTGTTTTGGGTTTGGTTTTTTGTTTTGGTTTTTTGGTTTGTTTGTTTGTTTGTTTTGGGGTTTTTTGTG